>OY987190.1:2321603-2921603 GCA_963920625.1 Dinocampus coccinellae | reverse complement strand
GTCTCTTGTTAGCGCGATGCTTTTCAATTGCTATTACTAACTCACCATCCACCCCTACCACCACCACCACCACCACCATCATCATAATAATGTCACGGCTCTCTCGTTATCTATAACTGTAACCGCACGTTTTATTTTTTTACAATATCTGTCTTTTCAAAATGTTCATATTTTTTTATTTTTTATTTTCTACCTGAACTCAATTCGAAATAATTTTCATTCAGTATATATTTCTTTTATTTATTTATTAATTATATGAGTAGTAAAATGAAAAAGGTTTTTTTTTTTTTTTTTTTTTTTTTTTCTCCTTTTTACAGTTTCATCCACTGCATTTTTATAGAAAAATAAGCAGTAGCGTATTTTAAATATTTTAATCCTAACTGTACTCAGTGATTTATGTCAAATGACCTCGTCGCATTTGCTCACCCCCTTTTTTTTCTTTTTTTTTTTTTTCCCTTTTATTTCCTTCTATTTTTTTGTTACTTTCACCATGATCCCCCGGGCAAGCGAGATCCCGCTCGAATTATTAATGCCACGTTTCTTCATCATATATTCATTATATTCCTCCTGGGTAATAGACAAGAATGCGAAATGCGTTACGACATTGCTAAGGCACGAGGGGTCAAGTGTTAATTTTTATAAAATCAAGTGTTTCAAATATTTCATATTATTTTTATCTTTCACTTCTCAATTATATAAAAAATCAATCATAAAGTTGAACAATTAATTCATCTCACTAGAAACAAATTAAATCAGTTAACAAATTTTTTCCTCTCACTCTAACATTTTTATTTTATTCATTTATTTATTATTTATTTATTTGTTATTCTTATTATTATTATTAATTTTTTTTTTATATTTTCAATTTTCATGATATTTGGTCGTTGGATATTTGAAAAAAAAAAAAAAAAAATTTATTTCCATACATCTCGATTATATTTGATATTTCATCCCAATTAAATTTTTTTGTTTTTTTATTATTATTATTTTTTTTTCTCTTTCCTAAAATTTACTCATGCGAATAACAACGTGGGTAAAAAATTATTGGATATGTTGTAACCTAGAATTTTCGGACTCCATCAATTTATATCATATCAAATTGAAATTGGAAATTCATTAAATTCACTACGATTGATATACGTTCATATAGTTTATTGATATAAATATTGTATAGACAATTATTATTATTTTATTATTCAATGTTATATATGAATGATCGAAATGCATGATGCATTATTTCATCAATTGATTATTATAATAAACGTATTGAGTAAAAAAAATTTGGACAAATAATTTTGTTTATATATGTATTTTACTAATTTTCCTTCTTGGACAAGGCTTGATAACTATGGAAATATAAAATGTACACATACACAATTGTATCGCTTTAACGCTCGACTCTTCTAACGATTTATCGTAGCGTGGGATATAATTAATTAACAAATTGCCGAGCAATGTGCAGTCAGAGGAAAAATGTATATATAATATTAACCATTAATTTTCATTAATTTTCTTTTTCTTTGACCTTCACTATTATTACGTAACTATTATTATTATTATTATTATTATTATTATTATTATTATTATTATTATTATTATTATTTAATATTCCTCGTTGGATATATTTCATATGTATAATCGAATAAATATGTATAAAATGAATAATTAATATTCATTGCATTGGATATTCTGCAAAAATTAACAATAGATTTTTCCATTTGCTCGACGTGACAGTTTTTTTCTCTGATTAATTTTTTTTTTTTTTTTTTTCTCTTGATTTAATACGAGAGGTAGTGATTTGATAGTGTGTTTCATTTTATTCCATTTTATTCCATTTTATTCCATTTTATTTCATTTTATTTTATTTTATTTACTTTTTTTTTTTTTTTTTTTTTTTTCTTTGCCCAGTATTTGACAATTTGTCAAGTGCATTATCTACAACTACAAATTGCCAATTGAGAAACTCAAACTTCACTTATTTTATTCATGTATAAACGTGTATATATATATATATATATGTGTGTGTATTATAATTCTATGACTTACACGAGTGCCAACTTTTATTCTATTCAAGTTGCCTATGATGTAGAGACAAGTGCAAAGAAGATTCTTGAAAGATGAGACAGCTTGGCAAATTGCATTCTCATGTCAGCACGTGGTTGAAGTTGTTCTTAATGCTCTTGTGAACATGATTTTATTTGAATTTTTTTTTGTTTCTAATTTTTTATATTTATGTATATAAATTACTCATCGGTGATGAATCAATTGTAGGAATGTATTGACATTTGTAATAAATTTATGTAATTTTATTAATGTACGGACGTTTCATTATGATTTTAGTTATCAATGTTTTTTTTTTTTTTTTTTTTAATTTTATGTTTGTATTGTTTAATTAAATAATACCATTAATTTAATTCAAATATAATATATCGTTGCATATATATTTGAATATTTATTTATTATTTATATTGATGTATATATATATAGATTGAATAGAGTGAATATATATTTTTATATAAATTGATAGACTCAAACAGATTTTCCATGAAACTGACCCGGTAGCAAAGGAATTATTGAATTAAGCTGGATTTATTTTTACTGGTGCGATATCACTCACGAGATTTGTGCGTGAAGTGAATATTTTCATATTGAAGATAGAGAGAAAAAAAAAAAGGAGAGAGGGAGAGAATCAAATAATTCCGTTGGACAAGTGAGTTATAAAGGGTAGGGAAATAGTGGACGTTGGGTCAGACAGAGATGTAAAACGTAACGAAGCAACGAAAAAAAAAAAAAATAATAATTCCCGAGGGTAAATATTCATATTTTTGTTTTTTTTTTTTTTTTTTTGAAAAAAAATTTTATTTATTTTTTTTGATTACCTTTCCTTTTTTTTTTTCTTTTTTTACATTTTTTGTGCATTCGTATTTTTTTTTTTCTGTTCCTATTTCACACCGCGTGTCTCCTCACTCTCCACAAGTGAATTTAATCATTCTCGTGGAAATATTTCGTCTCTTCGTCATTAACTATATCCATGAAATAAAAATTTTATCATTATACATTTCTAATTATACTCTGTGCATTGTTTTTTTATTTTCCCTTTTTTTTTTTTTTTCTTTTATGTACATTAAGAGTCGAAAATATAACGAACCGAATAAATGATATATTCATTGTACATAAAAAAGAAAAAAAATTCAATGTAAAATAAAATATATATTATTTATTTGTTCAGTTTTCACGTGTTTTTTTACAAATTCCATATCACAATTTTTCTCTATATCATTATTATTATTTTTCATATATATCGATATATCAATTAAAAAATTTCCCTTTTAGAATCACTAAAAAAAAAAAAAAAATGTCAATTATTATTTTCTCACGTCAATTCATTCTGGATAATATTTTTTTCGTTTTCGCTCTTGTTATTCTATCCATATATATATATATATACATTTTTTTTTTCCTGTTGTCAAAATAATTATTTCGATTCCGTGTATACGTAACGCTGATGTTTCGATTCATAGATAATAAAACATACCGACATATATATATATGTTTATATCCATATGCGTGAATACATGAAAAAATTGGATGAATTTATTGGCATGCCAGATTGCTCGACAGTAAAAGAGTGTCACAAACACATTGTGGGATTGTGTAGACGGATGTACAAGTGAAGATATATATACATTGACCAAAAAAAAAAACAAAAATAAATAAATAATAATAATAATAATAATAATAATAATAATGAATAATATACAAAGAGAAAAAAAAAAAGATGGGAGTACAGAGGTCATAACGAGGGATAGAACTGGAGTGACATCACAGAACACCCACAACTCGTGTTCATCTTCTGATTCTCATTTATCAGAGTGACAGGACAAAAACTATTACAGATTGGAATAAAAAAAATAAAAAAAATCGACAAAAATTTTATTAGATTAACTAAACGATTGATTAAAACTGTCGGAGAAAAAAAAAAATATATATATATATATACAGAAACATAAATGTCTGTAGTGATATTTGTTTTAGTCCATAATCAAAACTCAGAACTTGGGTCTTATGAAATATATAAATGACAAGATTTATACATATACACGTATATACGTGTGTATGTATATATGTGCTTATGTATAGTGTAGTAACAAAATTTAATTACGACGTGTGATATATTGCAGTTTCTGAGAAGCAACCAGAGCTTTGCTTAGAACATTGACATGTATGCAATGTAAAGTAATTATATAGTTATGTACATTGCATACGTTATATATATATATATATATATATACATATATAGGTAGCATATGTATTGTACGGATCAACGTTTTGCAAATTCGGTTGAGTTGCTTTCTCAACAATCCTCAATTCTTCATCTACTTTAGCTTGAAAATACATTTTTCACTTAAATATCAAAATATTATTATATTTTATTATTTTTCATTTATACAATTGAAATTTACGCATTTCAAATATTATCAGGAAATATATGGAGTTTTTTGAATTTTTATTACGACTTGTCACGCATTATTATTATTATTATTTATTTATTTATTTATTTTTTTTTTCTCAAATTTTATTATGACATATGAACTTACGTGGGACTATTTTATTGTGTCAATCTCAGTAAAAGCTTTTTTTTTTACTCTCTCTCTTCATCTTCAATATACACGTGTGCGTGTAAAAAAGCTGCGATTTATAATGCCATTGATGTTTTTTTTTTTTTTTTTGCTTTTTGATAGTTGAGTGCAATATCAGAAGCAAGCAAAAAAAAAAAAAGTGAAATATTTGCCGTGAGTATCAACTGATGTTTGGATAGATAAAAGTTAAAATTCAAGTGAAAACGTTGCTAAAATGAATTGATATAGATATAGATGAAGAAAATGAATAATAAATGGAAATTATTTTAGACTTGATTTTTTTTTTTTTTTTTTTTTGGTTTAAAACTCAAGTTAAATCATCAATTAATTTTTTTAATTTACATTATTTGAGTTGTGAAAAAAAGTTTTAATACAGTCACGTGTAAAATATTATAGATGTATACAGATTTTTTTTTTTTTTCTTTATTATTATTATTAATATTATTTTTTCGTTTCATTTTAAAATTTATAAATGGAAGTTCTCGATGAATTTAATTAAATTCTTCATTATTGACATATATATGAGATGGTTGATAGCGTTTTCATAGTTTATTTTGTTTAACAACTATATCTATATTCATTTGTAGTCATTTAGGCCCTTTGGGGGGGCCTCGTGAGGGTAGTGGGAAAATAGCAGAGAGAGGTAATATAGTGCACTACTCCATCATGAAGTCATATCGTGGTTAAAAACCCTCGGGACATAGCCCAGACTTTGAATCCTTCTCAAAACTCTGCTATTACTATACTCGCTACTACCACTACTTCTCTCTCTTACTGTAAAATCATTTTTCTTTCTTTTCATTTTATTTTATTTTATTTTTTTATTTCTTTATTTTTTTCTTTCTTTTTTTTTTTTTTTTTTTTATACATATAATACACGTGGTATATTGTATTTGATGTAATCTAACTTTTGAAAAGTTAAATTGCAAAGAATTAAATAAGTGAAAGAATAATATTGAGTTGTATTTATACACGTACACAATATAAGACTTCAGTGAATTGAGTATCGTTATCATTTATTTTTTATTTCACACAATTTTTTAAGTTTGTTTTTTTTTTTTTTTTTTCATGCTTTGTTCGTTTGAATGAAAAATGTAGAGATGAAATTATTTGGAATATATTAAAATTTTTTCCTGTTTAATTTTAATATGTAATAAATTTCAACTGTATCACAATAAAATATACAGTTTTTCTTCATTTCAACTGTTACCCGTTGAATATATACGTGAATAGAAGAGTAAAAAGAAAAGTAAAGGAATAAAGAAAAAAAAAAATAATAATAATAATAATAAAAATAATAATAAAAGATTTGAATAATAATATTTTCATGAACTTAATAATTTAAATACAATTATGTTATTAAAAACAAAATCCGCATAATTTTCTTTGTTATAATGAATTAGACAATTTAAAAAAAACGAAAAAATAAAAAAAAAACAATTAAATAATAATAATTATAAATGAAATTACAAAAATAATTGGATGACGCATTTTCGACATGTTCAACTGAAATTTTATTTAAAAAGAAAAATACATATATATATTTTTATGAAAGAAATAAATTTCATATTTTTTTTATGAATATTTTTTTATATTTTATGTAATTTTTGTTTTTTTTTTTCTGCTCTTACTTCGTTGTAATATTTACGAGATTTTCACTGAAAATATTTTTTATGCATTCATTTATTCATTTCTCGGTGTATTTTACTTTATTTTATTTTATTTTTCATCTTTTTTTTTTTTGTTTTTTTGTTTTTTTTTTGCATGACCCATATATGTTTTTTTCAGTGTTGGGCAGTTGAAAAATTTAGGCGATACTATGCAGTTTTCGTTTTCTCTCTCACTTCTCATTTCATCTCACGCTTTCTCTTTCTCACACTCTTCCTCTACCTTTTGCAGTTCTACTTTATGCATTGCTTCGGTTACATTATTAACCAGCCCACAAGAGAACATTGGACCAGTGGTAAAACCCCAGTGCAATATCAACCCTACCCGGCCCTGAAAACTCAATTCCTTCGAGTGTAAAGAGCGATAGGAAGTTGTGAAGAAAATTTTCCCGAGATTATTACTAAAATTTTATTGTATAGAAAAAAAAAAAAAAAAGATGATTATTAGACTAATAACATAAAACAATTATAAAATTATTATTTTTTTTTTTCTTTTTTCTTTTCTTCTATTATAATTATAATGGACATTTTTAATTCTCACGAGAATTGACGTAAATTTTAGAATAAAAAATATATGTACGTTCAGATTTATTTGAAGATGAAATTTTTCTCAAAAAAATAGAAAAATTCTTTACACACGAATGAATTGTTTGTCATACCTTTTAGGTATAACATTATTATGATTTTTTTATCTTCATTCTTAATGTATATATATTTTTTTATTCAAGCTCCTTCTTTCTTCTTATTCATTTATCAAATTTTTTTTTTTTCTAAATAAAATATTCACCCAGTGAATGCTTGTAAAAATATCTAGGGATTTTTTTTTTGTTTTTTGATGGGTATACGTTTATTCAAAAATGCGGATTGTACTTTTGCATTTTTGAATGTAAAAAATAAAAAAAATATATATATATATATATATATATATATATATATATATATATATATATATATATATACATATGTATATTTAGGTGGATCATGTTGTGTCGTCCCTTTACTCACTTTTCTTTTTTTTTTTTCTACATTTCTCTTTATTTCATTTGTACATGAATAAAATATTTGATAGCACACACACAGACACACACAGACACACACACACACACACACACACACTGTATTTGGAATGTAAAAGAATAATTTTCCATTAGACTATGAATTATTTATTTATTTATATTTATTTAATATAATAATCAAGTGATTAAAATTTAATTGAATCGTATTAGATTTAAATTCAAATCCAATAAAACAATCAATAAATTAATTTTCAATTGAATTATATTTTTTATATCTTCAAATAAAAAATTGAATTTAGCACGTAAATTATAAAATATTGAAATAAAATTTTAACGTATAATGAAATAATTATATTAAAATCATAACAATCCTTATTTATTGAATTTTACATTTTCAAAGTAATTGTTGGAAACTCTTGACTCAGGTACCTCAAGAATACTCGCAAAAATACTAACACTTGATACTATTCAATAAATTTATATATCTAATTATACATACACCCTTGAATATTGCGGTTTGAATTCGTGTCAGCTATTGTTTATTGATGCATTTACTTCCAATATCATCCATCATTCATACCATTATTATATATATTGCTTTTATGTTAACAATTACAACATGAAATGTGATTTGATGTTGTATTGTACATGAAACTTTATACCAAGATGAACTTGTATAATATTTTCCATGTACATGGATTATTGATTTATTATTGATCAATTAGTTTACTTTGACATATATATATGTCAATATAGTTATGTAGATATTGAAGTAGAAACAAGGGTGGAAAGATAGAGAAGTTGGATAGAATGGAATTAACGATTTAGTGGAAGAGAAAGAGAATACAGATCTGAAATCACTCACGTGATATGTCCATGGACGTTTTGACGTTCAATAGCATTTCCGTGGAATTGGATTGAAATTGATTGATGAGAGATACAATACACCGTATCATACTCAACAGACGCATTGCACTGATTGCCATGTGTAAAGAAAGTGAAAAAAAAATAAATAAATAAATAAAAAAATAATAATAATAAATAAATAAATAAATTTTTTTTTTTTCCTGTTTATCAAAATAATTTTCTACTTTTATCTATATATATGAGATGAAGAAGATAAGAAAAAATTTATATTTTTATTATTATTGTAATTGTTATTGTGATTATTATTATTATTATTATTTTGCTGTTTGTAGAGTGATACATGGAGCGAATGTCAATATTGAATAAAAGCGTTGGAAAAGATGGATAGTAGAGATTGTATGAGAAATAAAAGTAGAAAAATTAAATGAATAAAACAATTGTTTCGTTGGATAAAATAAATGTGTACAAGTAGACCACTACTATCACCATGACGATGATGAAAACGAACAAACTACAGCCAACAAGCGAAACAATTTACGGTGAGCGATAATTAACTCCATTGTCAAACGTTACAATTTCACTGTGCAGTTCTCTATTGTTTACGTGTTTTTTTTTTTTTTTTTTTTTTTTTTTTCTTTCTTTCTTTTCCATTTTTTGTTTTGTTTTTTATTCTTCGTTTACATATATAGATACAGTCATTTTTTATATACATATTCATTCGTCACTGCTTTGAGAAAACATTTTTTATGATGTAAAAGGAAAAAAAAAAAAAAAAAAAAAAAGTAGTCAGTAATTAGTGGAGACTAAAATAAATTTTTTTTTTTTTTTACTGGTAAAATGAAATGAAAATAATAAAAAAGAAAAAAAAGAAAAATGGAAGGAAATTTAATTCGCGATGGGATTTTATTCAGATACAGCAGTTGAAAAGGAAAAAAAAAAAAAATTTTTTTTCTTTAGTTTGTATTTTATAAATTTTTATAGAAAGAAAAGAAAATATATATGAGAATAAGAACATTTTTATTCAAAAAATAACTAATTCCGGTGTGTTGTGTGATCTCGGTTATTACAATTAAAAGTGTGAAAACAAATACGAAAAAAAAAAAAAAAAAAAAAAAAAATGAGAATGAGTTTTATAAAGTTTTTTTTTTACTTGTATATTCAATTATTCCACACTCTATTCTCAATGTCTGCGAGTAATGATATATATAGGAAGAATAGTACTTGAGAAATGTGAGTGAGAGGGAAATATTATCATATTCCAAGCACGCAAAACGGGCCGGTGAGTCGTAAATCGCAAAAGTTCATCCCATCCCGCCTGGTAACATGCACGATCGAACGCGATTTGCATTGGTAGTACGAGCAATAGTTTTTTTTTGTTTTTTTTTTGTTTTTTTTTTACTTTTCTTCTCCTTTATTTTTCGTCGTGAATTACTTCTATATCCCTCGCTGCAGACACATACACACTCGATGCAAAATATGTATCTCTGGTTCATCGCATATACTTTTTCTTGTGTGTCTTCTTCTCATTTCACATTCATATATTATATCATAATCCCCGCAGTGTAATAATTATATTTCATTTTATTATATGTACATATATATATATATATATATATTTTTTTTTTGGCTATCAATAACAATAATAAAAATTCCTATTGTTCATATTTATAAATATATTTTTACAGTGTAAAATTATTTTTTCATTCATTTTCTAATTTTTTTATTTTTTATTTTTTCTGTAACGTGAAAATTTTTTCTTATTTTTCCTCAAATCCGATTTGTATTTTATTCTACCATGGGAAAAAGAATTGCACTTTGAAAATAAGAAAACATCGTGAACTGAAATAAATATATATATTGAAGGGAGTACATTGAGAGAGAAGTAATCCCTCGTGATATGGATTCCTCAACTATTTGATCGTTTGTTTTATTTCATTTTTTTTTTCTTCACCCACTCATGTATCTACTTCAATACTTTTTGACTTTATAGTCTTTGCGAACAAGAGTAATAAAACAAAAAAATAATAATAAAGAATGAGAAAAAAAAGAAGAATAAAATTGTGAGGTTAAGAATGATGAGTGATGGTGAATTGGTGAAGTGTGAAAGTGAATGAAACATCGACGTTTTTTTTTTTTCTTTTTCTTCTTTTTCATGTTATTTTTGAAGGAAGAAAAGTATTATAAAAAAGAAAAAAAAAAAAAAATAATAATAATGAAATAAATATTGTAGAATAAAAGAGGATAAAAAAGAAGAAGAAAGAACTGGAACAGAAAAGAGTTCGTGGAAAATTTATCTACTCATTTAATGTTAAACATTGAATTATTATTGTTGGGGGGTATGAAAAAAGGGAGGGAGATAAAAGCCCAGTTGGGTATATAAGAGGGTTATATACTTCTCATTATTAATTAAATTGGAGGGCGAATTTTTACGAGAATACGTGAGTGAAAAGGGTAAATACATGTACAAGTTGAATGATGTGTAGAAATGGTGAAGTAAAATTGGCGAGTGGACTTTTTGGTAAATGGTTGAGCATCGTAAATATTCATTTGACAAATTATTAATGTGCATCTACCTACGAATCATGGTACAGTACGGAATTGTAGGTTATATAAAATATTCTCAACTTGACATTTACAAATTGACCCATTTGGGGTTGGAGAAATAAAAATATTGAGAATTCAAGTTAATTTGAGGTTGTACAAATTTGATATGTCACAAATATAATTTTGTGGTTTATTTTCTGATTAAAAATTATACGAAAATTCATGCTAATAATGAGGTGAGGGTGAAAAAACTTGAGGCAAGAAAGATTTTGTTTAGATCTCTTGAAATTCGTGTTACAGTTCAAGAATTTGATTCAATTCGTCTTTTGGTTTTTCCAATTCTCCGTCTCGCTTATATCAACCAACTCTTTATCTTTTTATCCACCTTTTTCTTTTATTTCATTTCATTACTAATTTCTCTTCTTCATCTTCTTTTTTTTTTTTTTCTCTCGTTTTTCCTCACATTCATTTATTTCCATTTGTATATTCGCACAAAGTTTTATTATCTTTTCGGATTTATATAGTTGAGAGAAGAAGTGCAATATAAATAATTTTAATTACTAAAAGTTAAATGACATTTCACATTTTTCATTAATTCATTTTAACTATTGAATTTCTGTTTTTTGTTTTTAATTAATTGATTGTTTAAGAGTCTGTTATGCATTTTTAATTGCAATATTTCTATAGATATATAAATTTATATGTACAGGTAATAATTCCCTACAGGTGCACATGAATTCAGGTCATGAGAGAGGTCACACACACACACACACACACAGGAATTGTCTTGAGATTGTCAGGCGGAAGGGGGTAACCAATTCTATGTGGAAAAGAAAGAATTTATATGTATTGAATCACATGAAAAAGCTTGTGCGCAAGTGAGCGAATATCGATAGAGATGAGATCATCGCGATAGTTTAGTACATTTTTTTTTTTTTTATGATGCAGTTTTGAAGATTCTTCTGATATATATTTTTATTTTCTCTTTATTTTCATCCCTTTTGATTCAATGTAAATTGTCAGGTGTTTGAGATTTTTTTTTTTTTTTACTATTTTTTTCTAATGTTTCGTTTTATAAATATGAGAAGAATGAAATAAGAAACAGTTTGAAGTAAGAAAATCATTTTAAATCTGTGTTTAAATATGAAAAAAAAAAAAAAATATTCATTCAAAATTTTTCATTATATATTTTCATTGTTGGATATGTATATACATATATTTTTTGTTTGTTTTTTTTTTTTTGTCGAATAGTAATATTTACTTATTGTACTTTCTCAATGATGACGATGAGAGTGAAACATCGATCACACACAAGCGACCGAGTTGTTGGCAATATTAATAAGAAGTTGCATCCAAGTTATCGTCTACCATTTCTCAACTTCACCTTCTCTCCACTACTTACTCGTTCTATTTTATACTGTGAGATACTTTCCATCGCGTTGAGTTAAAGTGAGTTGTGAACATTATTAGTTGTTACATTATATTGATCGTTGTTGCCAGATACTTTGATAATAGCCATCGAAAATAATGACAAAATGAGAATTTTGAAGAAGGAAAACAAAAAAAAAATAATAATAATAAAACAAAACCAACAATAAAAAAAAAGATAAATAAATTGTATTACACTTTTAAAGTCAATGTGAATAGTCAATTATGTTTGGGTCGTAACAAACTTTCGTCAAACGTCAAACGACAAACGATTAAATTAGTCTCTTTACGGTAGAGAAAATGTTCTCTTATGGTAATTAAACCCATCAGTTTGAGAGACATGTCGACAACTTTTAATTTTCCTATACATTGCCCCTTCTTTAGTCGATCGAAATTAATAAACCTGCGCGCACCGATTGGAAAATCATGTTTGTTTGATCAAAAAATAAATTAAAAATAAATGACAAATTGCTGAGGATAATATTAAATTTATGAAATATTTATAGTATAATTTGAAGCGACTAAATTATTAATAATCAAATATTTTATTTTAATTATATCAGTTTTACTTTCTTTTATCTTTTTTTCAAAACATTTTTTGTCAGCATAAAGACAATAAAGGGAAAAAAAAAAATAAAATAAATAAGGAAATGACAAATGCATGAAAATTGAGAATAGAAACTGTATGTTGGAGTAGAGTAGAAAAAAAAATCAAAGACTTAAATTGCTCTTTGTAAGAAGAGGATATTCATTCAAATGCTTCAATATGGTCGTTGACTCTTGTCAAAGGCAATTCCAACAACGATTCTATACACATATATACATATAATTCTATATTCAGTATTGATGTTCTTTGGTGAATATGTAAATAATCTCCATAACAAAAAATTTATGAAAAATATGTTGGAAATATCTTTGAATTTTTTTTTTTTTTTGTCAACTTCAATATTTTATTTCAAAAAATGTAAAAATTATTTTTAAAATATTTCGAAAATTCAAACATTTTCTTTTTTTTCTCTTTTATTTATTTATTTATTTATTTATTTATTGGTTTAAAAAAATTTTTGATTACATTTATTGCCACATGTATATATATAAACTGTACTATTTGATTATTTTTATTCGAAACAATTCACATAGCCAAAACTTAGTTATATATTTCCTTTCTTATACCTCTCATTCCATCCGCACACTGTGTACTAAATATTTTGCCTTTTATCCCCCTCGAAACATTGAATTTCATCCCAATAGCAATAACGAGAAAGTGCATTGTATACTACACAGACAATTTTCCGAAGTACCATCGTGTATGTCACACGTCTTTATGCATTCATATATAAATGTGTGTTTGGAATTTAGCAAACTATGCTATTTCAAATTTCCCTTTTTTAATTTCAAATGCCACTTTATTTACACAGCCACTTTATTTATTGCAGTTAATATTCTCTCATGATAAAAATCGTTTCTTACAAAAATTCAAAACTCAACTAATCAATTCACTTACAAATATACAACGAATAATAATTTTTATTTATAATATTACATACTATAATAAATTAATTTATTATAAATAATTTTATACAATCGAGTAGATATAATTTTGCACAATATTCAATATATGAATTTATACATAGAAATATTGACATATCAACATTTAGCTTCATGTTGATTAGAACCATTTGATCATTAAATGTTGCATCCAGGTACAATCTATATACAGATCGTTATTCGGTTGGTTTACAATGTTTCCATCTCTCCTCTATCTAACAGCCCTGACCATCTCAACATTGAGTTCAACAACCTCTAAAGCATCTACCATCCCAAACTGCCACCACCACCACCACCACCATCACTATAAACATCACCATCATCAGCATCAGCATCACACCCTCATAGCCAACCCAATATTCTCTCACATTTATCCCCCTCACCCACTTATTCACATACACACATACAAATATACACTGACTCTGCTGTCATGGCCTCTCTCATCTGCTCCTAAATATCCTGGAGATGTTGAAATACGTTGCTGTTAGACTATTTGAGAAACAACAACACCATTACTGACATTCACCATTACAAATATCTTCGTCCTTGCTCCACTTCTCTCCTTCATCTCTGCATTAACCAAAATTTCCTCATCTATTGTCTGTGGACAATTCTCTTGGTGAACTTGAGAGGAAGAGACAGCGAGAGAGAAAGGAAGAGAGGCTTTGCAAACGCATCCACTCGTCCCACGTGTCTCTTTAGTTCAACTCATTCATATACAGTACAGAAGATCCTTACCCATTATATACATGTACAAGTGTACATAGTGTTATGTACATATCAATGGATATGTGTGGCGGGTATTCGATTCCATTTCGAAAAGTTTCTCGAGGGAACACGGGATGTATCAATATATAAGAGAGTTTATATATCACGTAGATACTCGATTCTCAATAAAAAAAAAAAAAAAAAAGAGAGAAATAAAAAAAATATCATATAGAGAAAGAAGTAGAGGAAATAAAGATTATTCTTTGTTTTCGATTTTTTTCTGACTACGCATAGACTTTATCTACTACTACGGAACGGATTATTTGGTATTAACATGAAATTTATTTACTTATTATTATTATTATTATTATTATTATTTTCTTTATTAATATATTGTTGTGATGATTTTCTTCAAGTATATAATACAAGCAATAAATGTGGATAGAAATATTGATGAGGGAAAATCTACAATAGCGATATCAGAATACACAGGAGTATATGAAACATGTCTGACATATTCACTACTACTACTACTACTACTACTACTACTACTGTGGTATTTTTGCATGTTATTTTATTATCTCGTGGGTCGATTTTCATACTAGTGAATGTCTATGCATGTATCACAGGTCGTTGTAGTTTCTGGGTGTGATGTTGGGTGCTATTTTCTCCCATCCTATTTTCTCTGTGCTATTCTCAACATCCTCATAATATTCATATACACTTTGTTAGATCATAAACTGGACAAGAAAGACACGACCAGCTGTGTGTGAAAATATTTTTGATAAACATCTGGTATATGTAATATCATGAAATTTATATACAAATATGAATACAATAAAATATTACATTGAAATTTATATTTTAGATAAATATTTTTCTCACTTTTTGTTTCACAAGATTTTTTTTTTGTTTTTTTTTTGTTTGTTTTTTTTTTCATTAATATTGTGAGGAATAAAATATTATTTTGAATTAATTGGTTAGATAGGATTTTGAATGTTTGTTTGTTGGTTATTTTTTTTTTTTTTTAATTTTTTTTTTCTTGAGAAAATATTCAGAGATAAGAAAAATGAAATGTAGTGATGTGGCAGATGATGCTAGTGGTGGTGGTGATGGTGCAAGTGATGATGATAATGACAGGGTGGCCGAGTGTTAAAGAGAACGGAGGTGGAGAAAGTGGAGGTTGGGAAATAACCTCGCGTGACAATTGGACCGCGTGGCGAATTAATGTGAGGTCGTTGGGCGAATCAGCGGGCGTGAACGTGTTGGCAAAAGATAAACCGAAGTTTCTTGCTTCTCCTAACCCATTCTCTGCACTGCTTTTCTCGTCTCTTTGCTCCTCTTGTCCGTTACCCTGCACACTTTTACGTATACATACGCCACTACAAACACTACCATTACCACTATCATCGTCATCCCCAATGTCGCGTTCGTTTATTTCACCGTTTCACAATGTGAAAGTTTGTCCGTATACTTGTCGACATAGCACAATGTGTGTGTGTATGTGGGAGAGAGAGAAAGGTTGGGGGAAGCCAACGGGTTACTCTGCGACTAATGACTTCCCGCGAGTCCGACAACGCTGAAGGGACCAGCAAAAATGTCACGGATATATCCGGTTAGGCAGCTCTGATGGCAGAGAAAAGGTAGAGAGAAAGAGAAAAAGGAAGAGGAATGAGAGGAAATGGAAACGGGAAAAAAAAAAAAACAAAACCAAAAAAACAAAAATAAAATAAATAAATAAACACAACATCCGCAAGAAATATAAATGTGTCTACGGTTTGTTTATTTATGAAAGAAACCCAACAAATAAAAAATAAAAAGAAAAATAATAATAATAATAAATAAAAAGTTATAGTTAAATGGTAAAAATAAAAGTATAAATAAAAATTTAGGAATATTTTTATACGTATAAATTTAACGAGACGTAAATTATCCGCTAGAAATACATAATTTTAATTGCATTCGACATTTAATGAGGTACGAGTGTATTAATTAATTGATTAATTTATTATTATTATTATTATTATTATTATTATTATTATCATTTTTTTTATTATTATTATTGTGAAATATTAAAAATTTATATTGGACGTGTACGTATGAATTATAAAATAATTTTTAATATTTATAATTTGGGGCCTGGCGTAATATTTAAATTCGAACGTGATTGTACATTGGAGCGTGATCGGTGGTTAATACTCTGCATCATCATTATCGTTTCTTCATGATCACATGAATCTCATCAACTTCAATCTTCTGATTTAGAAAATTCAATCAATTGAGTGAATTATGACATTGCAAAATACATTGGATTTATATATATTTATTATTTTTAATGAACTTCGATATATAAATTATTCCAAATTAATTATTATTGATATGAAATGTACGAAAAATCGAGTTCAATAATTGATACGTGGATTTTGAAAATTAACGTTAATTCAATGACAATATGAAAAATATTAAATAATTGGATAAATTGTATATGAAAATAATTAGTGAATGGAAATGATGCAATTAAATTTTTGTAAAATACAGAATAAAAATTTATAATAGACGTGGTGATGAAATAGAATAAAAAGTTAGAGGATTAAATCTGGAAGGTTACGAAATTACTTTTAGATGAACAAAATGTTTGTTCGAGTATCACTTGACCCATTCTATGACATTGAGTGTCCACTTTAAAAGATCTTACAAATCCTATAGATTCATTCTTTCATCTGTCTCCATCCTCACACTCTATTCTATTTCTCTTCCTCTTTGCTTTTCATTTATCTCTCCTACTTCATCTTTTTCACGTTCTATTCCAACTTTTATCTCTTTTCTCACTCTACGCTTTGCAATATTTTTTTTTTTCTTCACTACTGTCTCAATGTGTCCGCCCTTTCCGTTCAGCTTTAAGACTCTTATTTCGCGGTCTGTGAACTTACCGATTGCTATTGAATGAGTTTTGTTCACTTCCTATATCCACACACACACACACACTCAAATAAACATTTTTTTCTTTTTTTCCTCATACTCATATGTTATCTATACGTATAAATATTACCACAGTCATTTTTTATTTCACATCAATTGAGTTTTCTTCACATTAGAAAAGTTTTTTTTTTCCAATAAGTTGTTAGTAAATGCAACGAATCGTGAAATATCCGAGTAATTTATTTCAATATTTTTTGTATTATTTCGAAATAATGAATTTTTATTTGATAAATTATGTGATAATCAATTAAAATTACAATAATATTTGTCAATGAATATAATTTTTACCTTTTCCTTCACCAAGTTCCTTGGAACGTAATGCACCGAGTGTAAATGACGTGGCACATACAAGAAACCATATATTTTGCCACCACATTTTCAATTATTTATAATTATTATTTATAATTTTTATAGTTACTTATTATTATTAATTTTTTTTTTTTTTTTTTTTTTTCGATTATTTATCACTGGACTGTTTTTTTTATTTGATTTTTTTTTTATAATTCCAATTATGATAGAAATTATAAATTTATTATGAGTATATATTAATTATTTCTATTCAACTTTTTCATATTAATTTTTGTTCCGAATATTATTCATATATTTTATACTGCCATTGTTTTATTTAAAAATAATGACGTGTGATTTTTTTTTTTTTTTTAATTTTTCAATTGAAATTAATAAAATTGAAGCACAAATGTATTGTATGGCAATTGCACTTTCTCAAGTTTGCGGTTCGCTCAGTCAATAGCGCAAATGTATAGAGAAAAAAAAAAAAAAAAAAAAAAAAATGAAAAAAATCACAAATTTCTCTATTTAATTTCTCACTATTGATTAAATTTTATTTTATTTTATTTTTTGTTCAATATACTTTTTTAAATTTCTAATCTTCATTTATATATGATGAAGGAGTAAAGTGAAGCCGAATGAAATATTGGGATGAAATAATAGGAAATGAAATTTATTTATTTATTTATTTTTTTTCTTTATTTTATTTGTTTTGTCTTGTTTTTTTTTTCTGCATTCAATTATGATTTCTGTTTTTATGATATTTCATATTGGACGAAAAATGTCAATAAAAATTTTCATCTATTTTATTTATTTTTTTTTTTTCTTCAATATTTCAATTAAAATCACACACTTTTATTGACGGAATAATAATGATGATATTATTTTCTTTTTAATTATTCTCCATACGAATACATTTTTATTTTTCATTTATGATTCACTTGTTTTTTTTTCTTTTTTTTTTTCCTCGCGATCTCTTTCACTGTCGTTCCCAGTACGTATTTTTATGATTATATTGTTATATAACTTCTTTTTTAATTCACTAAAATTTCATAGTCAACGCTCATATTCAGTTATTGGACTTGACGTATTAAATTTGAACGTAATAAAATTGAAAAACACTTTAGTTGAATATTTTCCACGTTTTTTAATTTATTACTATATTATTATTTATTAATTATTATTATTATCATTTTTATTTTTTTCCTTTACGTTTTAATTTTATATCGAGAAAATTTATGCAAAATTGAAATAAAAAATAATCTACCAAAAAATTCAATGATATCTCACACATTTATTAAAATATAATTAAATTAAATTCCAATAATACTTTTCAAAATTGATTATAATTGATCACATATTTCCATAAATATTTTGAATTGCTCATTATTTATTATTATTATTTTTTTTCCTGATATTCATGTAATCAACAAATCACTTGACAATATTTAATTTAATTTTAATTGTTTTATATTTTATAAATTTCTCAAATACAATTTTATATTAAATTAACCAATCAATTTATATATTTATTCATTTTTTAATATAATAATTATTCAATACGTCACGACAATGATGATATTAAGTGAATATAAAAATTAATATTCATGATAAATATATAATAGTGAAGGATTGTAAAACACAGGTGAGTTGTGTTCGCGTTTGGTTCTGGACCGAAACTGAGCATTCATCCAACTATCTACGTTGATGCAGGCCACGCGGTCTCTGAAGTAGAATGCTCGGCGCGCCAATTGAGACTGCGCCACCTTCCAGTTTGTTCTGATATCGCAATCTCTCTCTTGCTCCAACACCCAATATCTACCTGCATGTGTATCTCTGTATACATATATATAAACACTTTGTTCATGTCCCACTTCAATCATTTTATTTTATAATTTGTCTTGCCGTTGATCATATCGATTATCAAAATTCAATCAATACAATCCCATTAATTATTTATACCATCACAAAATTTGATGATAAAAATATTTTATGAACAATCGATAAGATTAAATATTTGTGTGTCGTGGATAATTATTAGTGAATTATTCGTGTAAAGTGCAACCATAAATGTGATTTTATACATTGAACCTTCTATTTTGTATAAAGATATAACAACATTTTCCACAAAACATATCTCAAATAGTAGTTGAGAGAAGGAGTCAATTTTGATATTAATATTCAATGGATCATACTAGCGTCGAGTATGTTGCACCTGTGCTCAACCACGATATGAACCTCAACTTCAACTACCGATAAATTCCATCCATCCCTTTGCCTTTATATTTCTCTCTCCCGTACACTCGTCTCCTCTCTTCCATTTTGTCCTATCAGCTTATTAGAAGCTCTCGAATCACTCATAAATTGTGATTGGTTTCAAATACTAGTTGCTCACTTTTACCACACGATCTCTCTTGATCCACAAAAATAAGAGAAATAAAAAATAAAAATAAAATATATAATATGTTTAAAAATAACTACTGATATTTCAGAATATTTTTTTACGATAAAATTCCTGGTTGTAAAAATATTTATGGAATGTGTTTTTTTTTTTTTTTTTTCATGTTTTCATTCTCCCCTTTTGATATTGTTCGCGTATTTATATGACATTTATAATCAGAATATTAATCTATACATGAATAGAAAATATTTTTCTGTCAAGTGGTGTATGATGTGATATATCACTGTGACTATGTAAGAGAGAAAAAAAAAAAAAAAAAAGAAAAAAAGAATTTTTTTTTCTCTATTATTTGTCAAATTTATCATGGTTTTTTAAAAATACTACTATAATAATAATAATAATAATAATAATAATAATAATAATAATTATTATTATTATTTTATTTTATTTTATTTTTTTTCTCCAAGGGAAAAGAGAGCCTAATTAGTTTATGTCGTATTTATATGCAGGCTGTTGGTTGCCCGGGTGTAGTGTTACTCATTCGTTCAGAAAATATGAAGTTTGTTAGAGTTTTATGTATATAGATGAAGGGATTCAAAAAGAGAATGGGAACAAAGTGTAAATAGAACATGCGCCACCTATTCCACACACATATATACGTGGAGCTTTTAAACAATTTTTATTTGTTGATTATAAACTGGAGTGAATTCTGACAGAGCACTCACAATAAAATATTACACAAGTCATAAAATTTTGAAATTGAATCCAATATAATTTTGTGAATATTCAAATCAATCATTTTGTTGGGAAAAAAAAAGAAAAAAATATGATGATAATAAAAAAAAAAAAAAAAACAAGTGAAGTTATAGTGATTGGTATTAAATTAGTTAGAGGAAATCATGAAATTTTGTTGGACAATAGCAAATCAAAAGCTCTGAACTACTTCAAAAGCGTGAACACCATCACGAATACTACCACCTTCAATTTTGAAATATATATATATATTTGGTGTATTTGGTGAATATTCGAAACAATACGGCTCTAGGCAAATTAATCGAGCCAATGTAATTAGGCAGTTTCAAGCCTCCAGTTCAGTTTAAGCTATATATGTGAAAACAAAGCATCCTCAATTCGCCAGTGTTGCATACAGCAGCCGGCGACCCAGCTCTGCTGAATATAATCATACCTATATAGTGAAGATTATATATATCTGTATAGTTGAGCTTTGGAGGGTTACAGTAACAATTTTAGGGTGTGAGGTGTTGCACAGTTGAAAACGTGATCATCCACCATCGTATTCCATTGCGAGCTTGTGTCGTTTCCCAGTATTACACTGTTCACATTTTTCTTTCTGTTGATATAACACGGACCTCTTTATTTTCATTTCTATTTCGTGAGCCCACAAGCAGCAAAAAAAAAAAAAAAAAAAAAAAAATTCTTGAATTAAATAGGATAAATAGTATGTAAAATTCTCCAAGAAGTAGATAAACATTTGGAGAATTGTAAATTATTTAATTTGCAATTTTAATACAATGAATAAAATTGATAAATTGATATTGCAGATATTTTTTATTATAGTATTTTCACTTTGATAATTCGATACAACAATGATAAATGATTTTTCAAGGATTTAACGTAACAAATGTGAAAATTAAATGAAAATGAGCCAGTCGTGTATTATTCAATACGTGTTATTGTATTGATGCAGCTGTTATTAATACTAGAGAAGGATTTAGTTATGAGAAGCGAGTGAAATCTAACAATACTAAAGTGAATTGGTATGGAAAGACGAAGGGGGATATGGAAACTTGTGGTAAATGTCTATGTCAACAAAGCAATTGGACCTTTAACATGTTAATAGGCAGGATTGTAAATACAGCAGACATTTCCGTTGATTACCTTATTCAGTTGGGTATGTAGTAATATTATCAAAAAATTTATCAATTTTTTTCTTTTTGTCAAAAGAAAAATATATAGAAAGTGCGAAATTCGTCGTGTCATTTATTTATTTATTTTTTTTTTATTTCTCGTTGCATCCGGTTTCCGGTGTTTCACTGGCAATTCACCTCATTTTACCTCCATTTCTCCATTCGATTGTATTTTCTTCTATTTATTTATTATTTATTTATTTATTCTTTTTTTTTTTTTCTATTCCACCCACTCACCCCCTTGCAATTGCTCTTTTCACCACCTCATTTGCAGAGGTACATGATCATCTCAGCCACAATCTTCCATTCTACTACGTTTTACCATTCGCTGACTTTTGCCTGCAGTGCTCGCTATTGCTTAAACACCACCACGAACTTTACTTCCGTTTTTATTCTTCTACGTTTAGAGAATATTTTTATTGTAGCGATAAAGAGATCTTCCATTATTGCCCTTCTCCACCACCAGGAAGAGAATGGGTGGGATAGAGGGTAAGCTTTTATTCTGTTTGTTCCGGTGAGTGAGAGTGAAAGAGATTGTCGTGAGTGAATACATAGATAAAAGAAGATGATGGTGTAAAAGTCCAGTCCAGTAAACGTTATACGAGTATATAGTGCATATAAAGTTTTCCTGGTTGAGTTACTGTATTTTATTATTATTTTGTTTTTTTTTTCTTTTTTGTACAACTTTACAAACCTATTATTTTTTTTTTATTATATCCGATCACTTTCTCTTTAGGCTTCTTTGATTTTTCTTCAATTTTATTTTCTACTTATGATTTTGATGTTGTACAAACTGAAAAGTTTTTGTAGAGTTATTTGTGAGAAATAATGAAGAAAATGAAGTTTTGGTAAAGACAATGAACTGTCGTGTGTATATATATTAGAGATATTTACTTATATATTCTCAAGACAATTAATTTAGGCAAAGAACAAAGATTAAATATGAACTTTTCAAAAATGTCTTTTACATTTGAAATTGAAATTTTACTTGTATCCATCTATCGCTTTATAATATCACATTTTTATCAATTTTATATTAACTTTTCACTTGTTATTTGACAACACGTCGCTACAGTTGGTGCCATCAACTACTGAGAACAATGAATGTTTTTTTCACATCCCAACAAGTTTACTTGCAGAGTGCAATTGAAAATAATACAATGGATAAAAACTGAAAAGCTCTATAGATATATGTGTGATAGAATAATCTCTTTGGAGAATTCACTTCGTGCTTGACGAAAAACGTTGCAAAAGCTATTTCCACTTGACGAATATCGAGTTGAACTGATGGTCGACGAATAGCAAAGAAATATCGTCATGGCACTGGTGCTTTTACCACGTATAACAATTTTATTGATGGTGTGAGTGAGTCTCAATTGAACTCATATCAGAGAAACGACAGAAACATTAAATCTTTACAAATCTACATTTTATTTATCGCAAATAAAAATATTTCTCTCGAATCATTTATCAAACAAAATCAAAATGGTTATTATCATGAGAAATTTTTTAATGCATTGAGAACAAAATTTATATATATATATATATATATAAAAGTCGTAAAAAAAAAAAAAGGAAATATTTTCAAAAACTTTTTTCAAAGAGTCATAAAACAATTTTTACACGCACCAAAACTCATGATGAGGATGAGGTAGTTAAAGATTTGGCAGTGAGAAAACTTTCACTCGACAGTGACTTCGGAGCTTTTATAAAATCTCACACTCACATACTCATACACGCTCACCCACTTCGCTATAGTGTTTTTGAAAGAGAAGGTTGAAAATAGTGACCGCCTGATGGTGTGCGTGCGCGGACAAGCGAGCGGTTGGTACGGTGCACTAAATGAGGAGTCATAATTTTCACTCGGGCGACATGTCGCGTCGAGCCATAACCCATAATCCTTGCACCTCCATTCCCCTTCATACTTTTCTGGCTTTTCTCTCATTCTCACCCCCCCTTTCCACATTCTTTCTCTCCACCATCCACATACCATTTACCATCTGCGAACACCCTGTGGTCTGTCACGTTTTTCTATTTTTCTATTTTTTTTTTCTTTTTTTTTCTTTTTTTTTCTTTTTTTTCTTTATTTTCATTCTTCTACCCTACTTCCCATTCCACTTTAACCAACCCCATTCACGCTGTAGTAGGGTATTCAATGCAGCGTTTCTCCAGTTTTTTTTTTTTTTTTTTTTCTCGCTTCTTCACGTGGAAACGCAGGGATGGCGGGATTTGGCTCACAGTCACTGAGAATTGTTCGTATGTTTCCTTTACTCTTCTCTCAACATCAACCGCCACCAACTCCTCACTCTTATGCACCCCCTACCGTCAGACATGTCACGAAATAGTCGCCAAGCTTTCGTCCTCATTGAAATTTATAAGTCTCGCACTTATATACCGTTAAAGTCGTTGGCTTTTGTTTCCTTCTATTTCTTCTACTCATTCTTCATCATCTTATTCTTTTACGCTTTAGCTTTTTCTTACTTTTATTACTTCGTTTTACTAACGAATACTTTTCACCTAACATCACCTTTCTCTGTCTTTAACAAGTTTTCATTTTAACTGGTCAAAACTTTTTCTTATGCATATATATATACCACACACACTGAACTTTATAATTTTATCGGCTGTTATTTTTTCTCACTCTTCTTTTATTATTATTAATTTTTTTATTTTTTTTTCTTTCTTACTAACCACAGTATTTTAAGACGCATTAGGAGTCATTGGCATAAATTTTTTTTTCTCATTTCAATGGAAAGATAAGAAACGTGAATATATTGCAAAATGAAAATGCATTGTTGGTGTTTTTAACTTTTTGTTTTTTTTTTGTTTTTTTGTATTTTGTATAAACCTTGTGGCACTCGAGATCCGTTACTATCTCCAACGAGTGCTTAATCTCCCTTCTCGTCTCAATGTACGGGTTACTACTACTACTACATGGCCCCTGGGCAACAATCCGATAAAATCTAATTTAACCTCACCATGGACACAAGCAAAACCAGCAATTCCTGATACATTTTGCGGTCGAGTGACCTCAGAAGTTGTGTGCCGTGTGGTGAACGAGAAAATAGAAGCGATAGGACTGCCACAATATAACCCTTTTTGGCCAATTGTATATCCTACCTGTGACCTGATATGTAGATATAAAAGACGTAAAGTTAAGCTTCAATTCAATGGTAAACGATTAAATTAGCATCATATTATTTGAACTTGAGGAATGAGAATAAAACAAAAAAAAAAATTCCGAATATAATTTATAAATGGTATATATAACAATACAGTATTTTATTTGGAGATTGATGATGTTAGTAAAACGTTTGGATAATACATGAATAACTTTTATTGCTATTTTTTTTTTTGAAAATTATATTTAGGGTGTATATTAAATATAATGGAGAGTTATGTTGTTAAACTATCAGACAAACTATTCTGTGAGCTTTTATACATTTCAAGTTATTCGCTTCTTCAGTTTGTTATCTGGCAGTGTGCAATAATATTTTCATGGCTATTGCTGGTGTAGTACAGGAAGAAGCTTCACATAACCCGCGGAAATTACTTCAGCCAGAATTCAGAACGGCCTGCCACGTGTACATCCCTCTCTTACACATCTGACTTTATTTTCATGCTTTTTCCCCTCTACCCCAAACATTACGTCTATACACACTCACTCATATGAAAATTTTAGTTCTCTTTACATATATATGTAAGTTTATATCAATATATATATGTGTGTGCATACGGAAAACGTTTCCACTCACAGTTTTTTGGACTTCTTTCCTGCTGTCAGGTCAACTTATATATATATATATAAGTCTACCTTGACAGAAAAAGCTCAAGCACTCTCAAAGAGCGAGAGCCGTAAAAGTGAAGAGTCACTTTGTACAGCAAAGTATATGTACAGTTGTACCTTATATATGTATATTTTTCTTCAACTCTCTCTTGCTTCTCAACGTCTTTGTAGAAATGTTAATAAGCTGTTTTCGTTTGATGATATAAAATGTAGGTTAACCGTATATAAATTTTATAAATACCATTTACTATAAAATTCACTTGGCAATGTTACGTATATAATTTCAAATATTTTTTCGTACATTCAAGTTATTCAATAAAAATGCAATGTTCATATTTTTTTTTTCTTTTTTTTTCTCATTTTTTTTATTTATTTTTTTTTTCATTTTTCACAGTTATATTATACCACGGGAAGTGATTCTTAAAAAAATATATTCCGTTTTATTCTTGTGTTTTTATTCTTTGCGTCTTCAATTTCATTTCTTTCCTTCCTCTTTCCTTTTTTATTTTTTTGTTTTTTGGTTTTTTTTTTTTTTTTTTTTTTTTTATCATTTTATTTTTTAATGCTGTAGACGGGAGAGTGTAACGGGACAAAGCGGACACAATCGTCCCACAATTTTTGTAGTAAATTCGTTTTATCCGGAGCGTTGGTTGGTGAGCGCGGGCACGCGGGCAACTGCAACTAATGATAATTGCAAGAGGGATAAGAAAAAAGTGAGTAGGGGGTGGGTTGGTATGGCGAGCTAGGTAGGACAATGACAACGACATTGGTGAAGAACGGCAAACGACGATAGCCTTCCGTTTCCGTTTTGTGCTCAAGCTTTTGCGTTCGGTTATAACTCCACGACAAAAAGCTTCGGCGCGCGAAACTTCGGTGCGACGTTATACTCGCCAAGTGAGAAAGCACAGCAATAACTTGGGAATACAAATACTGTGATAGAATATACCGGAAGAAAGGTATACCGAAGACTGTGGGAAATCAGGAAATGAGGGAAAATTAAAAAAAAAAACAAACAAAAAAAAATCGACGAGACACCGTAACAATTTGATTTTGACTAAATGCGAGTAAAAAAGTTATTACTAATTTTACTTATGACCGATGTTGAGAAAAGGCAGAATAATTGGCAATAATAACAGAAAGTTTTATAATTTTAATCAAGAAATAGATTCTTCGCGGTAAAAGAAAATTAATTATGAAAAAAAATAATAATAATAAATTAAAATATAGATTAATGGCTTAAGAAATATTTAAAAATTACTTTTTTAAGTAAAGTGAATGGAGTTTTATCTCCATATCCACTCATACATGTATTCAACGAATGTCTGTTCCACTTGGTTTCTCACACCATCAATGGCAATCGTATGAAAAATGCCTAGAAAATGGCAGTAGATGAAAAAAAAATCGAAGTAGAAAGGGGGAGAATAAGGAATGAATGAACGTAATGCAACTTTAATGTCTCGCGTCATTATATGTGAACTCGGGTTACGAGCGAGGAAGATGCCATATTTTTTTCTAGAATTTCGTTCAAAGTAGATAAACCCTCGCATGTCTCACCGCCATATATTGACCGTAGCCAATCGCTAAATTGACAAATGTTTGAATCCTTTTACCAGATCTCAGTCCAGAGTAAGTCTGGAGCTTCTTTCTCTCCACAAGAAAAGAAACTAAAAAAGCTCAAATAATAAATTTCGAGAGGAAAAAAAAATTTAACCAACAAGCAAATGAAGTAATTAAAAAAAAATAAAAAATCCGGTTTTCCACGTGCTTTTTCATTCGAGGATGAATAGACTATGAAGAGGATTAGTTTAAATGAGAATGGTGTACGTCAACATCGTTGGTTTAACACGCACAAAATTCAACATTCACAACGTGATAAAAACTAGATTTAAAGATTCACACATTTATTCATTCGCGTTTTTACGTTAAAGCTCATCTAATCTCTTACCAACCTCCGGTCCTACTGTTGGAATATACAGTAAATGAAAATGAGAATGGTGATAGTGTAAAAAAAATAATAATAATAATAATAATGATGATAATGATAAAAAGAAAGAAAGAAAGAAAAGTGAGAGTAGGGTGACATCCGCAGTGCGACGAGATTTACTCTTCAACATCAACTAAATTTTTCTCACCCTTTATTTACTACTTGAAAATATTTCAAGTAAATCAAATTATTATATCATTAATTTATTTATTTATTTATTTATTTTTTTTTTTTCCTCAATTTTTTTTATATTATCAGTGTTGGTATGGTATAATTTCTTTCATAAAATTCGTGTGAGTTTGATAATTCCATTAATTTACAATCAAATGAGTGTTTATTGAGTGACACATTACATCAGCATCAAGATATTTGTGGTGACTTCAAGAAATATACAATTATATCCATTTTCACAGACATATTCACGTGTATCAAGTACGTAAATGATGATTAAATAGAATGCTATTTCACAGAATGTACAAGATGAGATAGAACCTAAATGCTAGAATTTACCTTTGATCATTGAATTATCTCATCAGTATTAAATTGACACGTCATGACCGCACGTAGAAATGTCATTGACACAAATTAATATATAACCTCCCAAGTATTTCACAATCTTGATGTACTAGTTTGATATATTAAATGGACTTGGAATATATTCCGTTAATTGATTTTCATGATAATTGAATATTAATCTGAAAGCTTCCTCCAGCAATATTACATAATTCAATTATAATTTTTTTCCCACTTCCTCTCCCTCTCCCATTCTCTTGCTCTCTTCTCAACTTTGGCAAGTAAAAAGAGTTTGTCGGGATTTAACTGAAATCTTTTAAATTCAATCAGACGAGCTCTTAGTAACATCGTATCAGTTTAATATGCTACTGGCTTGGTCTGACCACACAGTCAGCGTAACTACTTAATAAAGTTTTAATCAATTTAAATGTTTGTACTGGAAAGTCTAACGATTTCCACGCTAATTTCATGATTAATTCATACAAATAATCAATACAAACTGTATTGATTTTCGTGACATTTATAAATATTTAATAAATTTTTTACAACATATATATATTGATGAAAAAAATCAATTTTTTTTTTGTTTAATCTCATTTTTCGGCAATGGATTTAGACGCATTACAAAGTCGTCAGAAGCACTTCATTTCAACTCAGATGGAAAAGACGTTATTAGAGAGTTATCTAGAGGATTCATTCCCCTTTCACTATCCAATACTTTCGTCACTATCATTCGCTACACCCTCTTCGTTTCGTTTTTTTTTTTTTTTTTTTTTTTTTCTCTCATTCACTCCCTCCTATATCTGAAAATACCACGATACAAACTGTCTCATCGTATACATCTGAGTGAAGTCGTCTCACCGTAATATATCGATCGTTAAAAAAAAATTTTTTTTCTCTCTCTCTTGCGTCTTATATTTCTTTTATTATTATTATTATTATCTTTTCTAAGCCAATATCTCGTTTCACTCTGTGCTCTATTACATTTTCACGGCTTCAAAAAGGTCAACTTTATTCATCTGGCCTTTTCTATCATCATCATCATCATCATCATCATCTATATATTCGTATTGCTGGCTTACTCTCATCCTCTTTCATCACTTCAACCCTCTAATATACTGAAAACCACAAAACGAGTCGTTGAATCCGGGAGTGCGACACTATAACTATCTGATATCACACCCAACCTTTTTCTCACGGTCTTTCTCTTTATCATCTACTTCTCTTCTATAAACTTTGCGTTTGAATATCTCGTTTCACATAATCCTCTCGCTGTTATATTCCCACAACGCACCAAAATCTTCTCCAGTTGTCTCTTCAAAGTAATCTCTCTCTCTCTCTCTCTCTCTCTATCTATCTATCTATCTATCTATCTCTACCTCTACCTTTCTCGATATTTATACCTCTTTACTTCATCAACCATAATTCATTATGTACTTAATAAATAATAAAATAATTAATTTTTCATGTCGAATTTATTTTATATATTTCTATTTTATATTAATTCTAATAATTGTTTCATCAATATTAATAATCTTATGATAATTAATTAGATATTTTTATTTAACACTTTTCACCATTATTAATATTATTCTGTCTTATTTTATAAATATATATATATATATATTTATATATATATATACATCTGTGTATACATGATAAAACAGTAGCCTCAGGTGGATGTCTGTTTATAGCTGGTGTATTATAATGATCAACCCTTATTGTGCACGATGTTGTGGTATATCACGGGCTATGACACATTATACTTACTCATGTATTTATCCATGTACATACCAATATATATATATATATATATATATATATACATATACATAAGTAATAAATAGATGTTGAGAGAGCAATGAGAATCAAGAAGACAAAAGTGTGAACACAAGTATTATCTATGAATACAACATATCATTTGGTCTTTGGTTAATATAATTGTGTCATATGTCACTATTTCACTACAACATCAACGTGATATGGATTCATACGGTGTTTCGACATTGATTGTCGCCTGTCACAACATCAAAATCCATCATAACTATCATAGATATATTGTATAGACACGTGTAAAATAATTATTAATATTGATAAATATTAATAATTAATATATTTTTTTTTTATTATTATTAATAAGTCATATGAAAATATTTATTAGTTTACTGTGTTATTATTATTATTATTATTATTATTATTATTATTATTATAATATTTTTTTATGTATCTCGCGCACACACCATTCACTGGGTTATATCCACCCGGAAAATAGGTAATTTTACAATGTAACGTATGTACTAAAACATAAACGTATATGTACACACATGAATATGACAATGAGATTGTTATGTATGTGTGTATATACGTCGTAGGGAGGGGTTATAGTAAATGTGAGGCCTCTTATATTCTAAAATTTATGACACATCACAACGATACGGTATGCAAATGTGTTACAATAAAGTTTTGCCCATGCACTGCTGAATGCACAAAAATTTCTTTTTTCTCACGCTCAACATGAAACTTAATACCTTATTTTCGTAGAGATATAAAAATATATAGATATTCCAATTCGGAATATACACACATTTCGTTTATTTATTTATTGAATTCTAACAAAAAAGAAAAAAAAAAAAAAAAAAATGTGAGTTCACAGAATTTTTTAATTTATATGTGAACTTCCAGGTGATATATTTTGTATGCTAAATGTTATGCATATTTATTTCATTTATGTACACACGTACAAATTAATTGATGTTTAATTAGAAAGAGAAAAAAAAAATTATTAAAATAATAATAATAATAATAATAATAATAAAATGAATATATATTTGTTTAATTTATATTTAATAATTCAAGACAGTTGTGATTATTAAGATGATTATTGAATAAATAATTTTGTACTTACTCGTAGCACTGACGGCTGGACCAATGACCGAATATCTAGGGTTGCTTGTAACAGCCCCTGGGACTGTCTTGTCTAGCTCTGCAACACATTATTGTAATTATACCGCGGAATATACAGTGGTCGTTAATTACAATAGGGACATGAGTTCTCTCTATTGCCTCATTGGATATATATATATATATATATATATATATATATATATATATATATATATAGTGTGAAAGTTGGGTGGGGAAGCAATAGAGGTACATGCGGGCCAATTTAACCCCTTGGTACAAAGGCTTTCCCCACTCCACTTTGCTACATCCCTGTCTATGTGTTTCCTTCATGATTTATCACGTTATAAAGTTCGTGAGATGCGCCACTATCTCCACACACTCGATATTTCTTGTTTATGTTGTGAATTAAATTTTTTTATTTATTTATTGGTGTTTTTTTTTTTTTTTTTTTTTTTTCTGTTTTACCATTGTATATGTATATACTCTAGATCCTATTGCTCCATTGAATCCAAGTGACTTTAACTCATGCTGTGTGTACCCATTATTGATAGGATAGATGTAGTGGAAGACAGAAATTAATGCGATCACATCAGTGAAGTTATTTTATTTTATTGTAAATTTTTAATCAATTTAATAGACAAATAAATTTAAGTAGTTTTTTCAGTATTTAATTTAATTTATTATAGTAAATTGTTGAATTGTATTATTCAATATTTGGAATTGTGTAGAAATGATAATTTATACAGTTTTTTTTATTGAAAATATTCTCATTAGATACTTGTGAAGGCAAGTATTCGTTCTACTTTAACGACAGTCTTTCGAATTTATTGTATTTATTTACTATTATATGATAAAAGATATCCATATTTTATCATCACTGTACCTACAGGTTTTTATTGATAATACAGTGACCGATATTACCATATGCCGTGCAATTTTATCAGTAGAGTAGTAGAAATTACACGTTTCTTGCTGCGTTGCAATCGGTATTATTTATTTTCAGAAGATGGCGCAACAATAGAATAGTGACTTTATCGACAGTATTTGTATTCAAAATACAACTTTCATTAAATTTTCATTTAACACTTTTTTTTTTCTTTTTTTTTTTTGTTTTACGTTGAAATAATGTTATTGAATTGAAATAAAAATAAAAATTTGAGATACAAACCTAACTGTGGCGTATCATCCAACGGTTGAAATTGAAATATTGCCTTGAAGCCTTGGCCCGGCCACTCGGAATTAGCCAAAAATTCAATATAAAGGTATGCCCCAGTGCTGAGTACCTCTACCTCCGCGTCTTGATTACATAGTACAGTTATTGTAGGTGATTCTGGTCGCGCTCCGTCATGGACTTTGATTAAATCCGCTCTATTCAAACAACTGTGAGATGAAACAAAAAAAAAAATAAAAAAATTAATTATATTCATTGATTTATTAATTAAGAATGATAATAATAACAGTAATAATATAAATAAATAATCCAATAAAAACAGAAAGAAAATAGAGTAATGAAAAAATTTCATTTGATATTTAAAAAATTCGAAATTATATTCAGGCACTCTCAGCACCCACATGGAGATGGTGAGAGTATACCAATAGACGATGGTGGAAAAGAAGATGAGCAAAAGGAAGTGGAAATGGGGGAATGAAGTGGTTGCAAAAGTTGTGGAGTAAAAGTCTGCACGTTGCAGTTCAAAAGAACAAGTGAGTGAGATAGACCGACAAGATATGGCGGGTTGGATGGGGTAAGGGGTTGGATGAAGGTTTTGAAAACTAGGAAAGACTTTACAGTGACAAAGAGAGCGTGGTTGAATTTTTCTGGATATACTAGAGTAAAAGAGGCGCAAGTGGGAAATGGAGAATGATGACTGGCGTTTGTAGGAGTTGAGAGTAAAAAATAAAAAATAAAAAAAGTGAGAACGCGACAGTGAGAGAGAGGAGGGTGAGACAGTGACGTCAATAGTTGCTGATTTCTTTTATATATACATTTGCAGACAACTTCAATCCAATCGAATCCAAGAATATATCCATACACATACATATAAATATATATTTCTCGTTCTCTTATCTACTTTTGATGCGACAAATGTTCAAATTGGGGTTGCCTTGACGATAAAAAAAAAAAAAAAAAATCGTTTACAGTTTTGATTTTGTATTTGTACATCATTTTTTTTTTTTTAACTCTCACATTGACAGAATTTCGATTTTTTTATTTATTTTTTCCGTTGGATTTTAGTGATAAATAAGACAAAAGTGAACCATTCATTCCTTCATTTTGCTTTTATTTTGCTTTTATTTTTTTTGTTATCCACGAAACCGAGCTGAGTAAAAGCTTTAAAGGAAATTAGAGACAGATACACTTGAGTTAAGTGGCAAGTATAAAATTCACCAATGCAAGAGTGAAGTTTTTTTGTTTATTTATTCACTTATTATTATTATTACTATTATTTTTTAATTTTTTTTTTGCTCGTCCTGTGGATAAAACTGACCTGTTAGAGTTTATATATAGAGAGTGAGTGTAAGTGGTAACAAAATTGTGTTAAGAGTAACACGAGGATTCGTGCAAGGGAGTAGCGAAATTCCCTCCACTACTTGATTACTCAAAGTCTTAAGAGTAGTATTAAGATACTCTCAAGGGGAAATATTGTGCAAGGAGTAAATGATGAGTGAGAATAATATGATAAATATACGAAGAAAAAAAAAAAAATAATAAAGATTTTATTCAGATGAATAAAAAGGAAAAAAATGTAAATGAAATGAGTGTAATCATCAATTAATTGAATATTCAGAATATAATTATTTGGGATTGTGATGCAAATAAAAATTATACTCTACAAATTATTCAATTTATAAATAAATAAAAAGAAAAAGAAAAAATCGAATGTAGAGCACACGGGTGACATTTAAAAATAGTTTTTGGGGTAAAAGACGTGAATTGAATTCAAAGTACACACTTTGAGCGACGAAAAATTTCATCAAGTGACCCAATGAATAAATTAGATGTGAATTTACAATGAATAAATGTAAAAATGTGGAGAAGGAATAGATGAGTGGCTACAGAAATAGAATATACATATATCGTGATCTATATTTCGCATTAACTTTATTCTTAATGTGAGCAAGCACACACGAGTTCAATTAGAATTTCATCTCATCAAATATTCATTGCACAAAGTATAAGTTAAATATACTTTTCACACTGTGTTTGTCGTTAATCTAAAATGATTATATATTTATATAGCATTTCATTGTATCATAAATAAACATGATTTATAATTTTTTTTTTATTTACAAATATAAATTGTGTTTAAATAATATTTGAAAGAAAAAAAAAAAAATTATTAATATTGAGTTGTATAACGAGTAAAATTACGAAACTAAATAGAAAAAAAAAATATAATATTGATAATAAATAAATAAAGAATAAAAAGGAGAAAGAAAATATAAGTGAAACGAGTGAAAAAAAATTTACCCAACCCTTCGAACCAATGAATTTTCTCAAGTTCCTATCGTTTCTTTGTACAAAGTGAGAGACAGAGAAGTCCAAGCGCACGATAATCATAACTTTATAAAGTGTATATATTCACGAGTTGGATGAAATAAAGGATGGGATATTCACATTACCGTGAATAATTTTCCCAGAGTAGTATCCAACTTCATTCTCTCATTTTCCATTTTCATCTTCGTTCGCTTTGGTCTTTAGGTTCTATAAACAACGTGAGAATTGATGCAATCCCATTAGAGAAAGTCAAAACAAAATAATGTAAATTATAATTAAATGCATATAAAGAGAACTACAATGTTATAATGCAACCAGATAAACAATGAAAATCAATTATATGACTCCTTTGATTGAAATTAAAATCAAATTATTTTCATAACATCACCATCATCTTGAAAATACATTTTACAATAAAATCAATTTATTTTTTATATAAAAATCTCTTATATTTTTTTCATTTCATATTCACATATAATTCCACATTTAGTTATTTCAATTCTTAACAAATTATACGTGCGCATATGTGATATGACTCGAAAAAAACTCCTTCTTGAACCCTTTCCATAAATCATTTAATTCATTCGTTTTTTTTTTTTTTTTATATATTTTTTCTTTTCACTATCAGTCGTTCATTCACTTGATTTCTCTCGACATTCATCCTCTTTCATTCACTTTATATAATTCTTCTAAGCCATTGGACTCGATGCCATAAAATTTTATCCTTTTCACATTGATGACGTTCTCGATTAACTTTTTCATTACATCAAATGAGAAAAAAAAAAAAAAACAAAAAAAATATATATATTCAAGTAATAAACTAAATTAAAAAAAAAAAAATTAGTACTAACTATTTTAATCATTCTCAAATAATTAAAAATCCATTCGTGATATGAATAAATAAATTTTAATCTGATTTATTATAAAGTAATCTACTACCGTGTCGGACTATATAACGACTATTACTACTGCATAATGGCATTTGAATGCTCAATAATTTTTGTTTTTTACTCATTCACATTCACTCTTTCCATCTCTCTCTCTCTCTCTCTTCAACTAACACACGCACACTCTGAATGATGAACGTTACAGTTTGTAATCGACATTGCGGTACTCGCGTTGAGTATAGGCGATGGATATCCACGGGCTCTCGAGCAAAATTACACGCGATTTTGTGGCAAACTGTCGGTGGTTACACGTCCAAAATTCACGAACACTTCTCTCGATACTTCTTCTCTTCTTCTCTTCCCTGTTCTCTCTCTTTTTCCACCCTCACTCTACATGTCTAGTACGATGCTACTGCAATTTTCAGCTCAAAGCAGCCTGGAGCATGCGGAAGACACGCTCCTATGCTCCAATGGGAATTGCATCGTACCAAACTTCCATCGCCTCGGACCTAATCATGAAAATCTCTATCGCAATCATGTATATATATATATATATATATATAATAATAATTATAATGTGAAGTTTTACGGGAGATAATCTCGTTTGTATAACCGTTGGTTGTCGTAAAAGTCGACGAACACTTTTCCTTTACTGTATCACTTTGTGTTTTACCGTTATCATTGTGTCTCTACCGGGAATTTCCATTTCTATACTATTTACTTTTTATATATATGTATATAATATGAAGTAGAAAATTACAATTAAATAATAAAAGAAGAAGAAGAAGAAGAAGAACAAAAAAACAACAAATTATAAAGTTGATGAGAAAATAATTATTAGATAATAAAAAAATTAACATTTTTTTATGTATAATTTTTTTTTTATTCGTTATTTATTATTATTATTATTAATTTTTTTTTTTTCTACCGGATATACGTGAAAACTATCAAGAATTACGTTGTACAGTTGAATAGAATAAATTATAATCGTACGAGGTATCAAGGGAAGGGTAAAAGGTGACAAAATGAACGGAAGAAAGGATAAAAGAGGGTGTACGGTGGAATATATATATCTAGTAGATGGTGGGACATATAAACGAAATGAAGAGAAAAGGTGAGAGAAATTGGTTAGGAATAGTAAGAACAAAGTTGGTCGACGCGACTGCGACATTGTACTTGGGTGTGATGGCAGTTTCCTGTGATTCATATAGATACTATTACAGTGTTCGCTGTAGAGTTAGGTTTATTGTATGAACTTTTATATATATATATATATTTCTACTTGTATTCACTTTTGGTACGTGTACAGGTGAATCAAAAGTTTTTGAACAATAGAATAAAGACCATTTATATATTAGATTCCAATGTGTATACACTCTAGTGCCATTTGATAATTGCAAAAATTTTATAATGGGAAAAATTTATATTCTACATAATAAAATTCTTATTCATGTGGTAAGAAAAAAAAAAAAAAAAAAAAAAAAAAATTATTATTTGATTATTTGATAAAAAAATATGAATGAAAAAATCACGTTTGTGTATTTTTTTTTGTTTATATTTTAATAAATAAATTTATTTAAAAAATTTTTTTATTATTCTCTGTGTGTGTGTGTGAATGTATAATGTCAATCACAATTTGAAATCTTTCTTTGAAATTTTTAAATGCACGCAAACGGTGGCGAAGCGTTAAAACACGTCAAAGCACAGGAAGTAAGAGAAAACGAAAAAAATAAATTAAATAAATAAGTAAATAAATAAAAGAAAAAAAAAAAAAAAATGGTGGAGAAATAGGAGAGGAAAGAGAGAAAAGACGACTTCACCAGTAGGTTTTTGAAGGAAATAGTCGCTGTACACGCAGTAACGATCCACACAAAATGCTAGAGCAAAGAACGGGCGGTCGACAAGAAAAAAAAAAAACAAAAAAAAAAAAAACGTGTTCCACATCACTTGTTCAATAGCCACTAAAATGCTTTTCTTTATACGAACGAGCAAATGGCACAGCATCGCAACCAATAGAATAAAATAAAAAGTAAATAAATTTAAGATAAAAGAATGAAAGGAAAAAAAAAAATATATATGTACATACAAAGAATAAAATGGAATAATAATTTTACCTCAAGTCACCTCTTTGCAGTGATATTTCTTCAAAGACAATTCGTATACGCTCTTTTAATCTGAAAATATATATTTGTTTTTATTTTTTTATTTATTATTAAATATTAATATACAAAATATTATATATGTGAAAAAATTCCTGTCATTTTCATTTATTTATTTATTTATTATTTATTTTTTTTTGTGTGTGTCGTATTTTTTATAAAAAATATTTCTTCAGAAAATATAAATATGTGTTTACCTTGCGCGAAAGAGATAAGAACACCGGATATTTTTAGGATATGACGAGGGATAACGTGGAGAATAAAAGCGACCGTGTTGTGGCGTCGTCTGCGAACTGACAAACTCGTGGTCGCACATTGTTCCAGATATCAGTTGACCGTCAGTATCAAACATTCCTGCAACAATAAAAAAGGAATGAAACCGAATTTAAAGAACAAAAAAAAAAAAGAGAAAAAAAAAAAAGGAAGAAAACTGAAAAAGAAAAATTTCATAAGATTAAAATTTTTTTTTTATTATCTATTCATTATTGTTATTTTCATTTTTTTTTTCTTGTCGTAATCAAACAAATAAAAAATTTCTCTTGTATATACAGATATAAAATTATTGAATGTTGTTCGACGCTTCTAAAAGTTAATTTCCTTTGCTTTATCTTTTCGAGTGAAATAGTGCACGTCAAGTTGCGTTTCATCGTTTAACTTTGGAGGAAAAAAAAATATAATAATAATAATAATAAAAAGGAAGAAAAAAATATGAAGAGAAAATACAACCGGGTGTTGTAGCCCCCAAGGGAGTATAACACAAAATGGAACCGCGTGGCATGTTAAAGTGAGAGGAGGCAAGCGAAAAAAAAAAAACAAAAAAAAAAAGTACACAATACATGAGAAAAAGAGCGAATCGGAGAGATAGGGAAAAATAAAAATATATAGAAATGATGGAGAGTAAAAGCACGCAAGGATTCATCCTCTCTACAGGTGTATACACACACACACACACATACACATACACACACGCACACTGACAATACATACAATGCAAATATCTATTCACATGGGTATTGATTAACATGATTTATAATCTGAAAACCTTTTAAAGCCAATACATATATGTGTATATGAAAAGCTTCGGATATGCTTACGAAATATTCGATATGAAATGAAAATGAAAAATGTAATAAAAATAAAAATAACCACATTTTATTGTATCTCTTGAAAAGAGAAGAAAAAGAAAAATTCACAAAAGTATTTTATTGATGCAAGCTCATCTGATTCCATATATTTTATTTTTTATGGAATTTACAGGTAGAACTATATTATAAACGAGAATGTGTGACCTTGCAGGACATTTAAGTTCCTCTGGGATACATTCGCTAGCAAATTGTTGCAGTAGTTTATGTATAGAATATATAAGTACAGTTACGTACATATACATCAATCGTAAAAAAAAAAAAAAAAAAAAAGGAAAAAAAAAACTGAAGAATATTGCAAGGACGACGACGAGATTGTGAGAAAAAATTGTCTGACTGTGCCCATAATATATATATATATATATATATTTATTCCTATTTCAACCTTTTACATTTAATTCCAATATATGAATAAAAATGCAATAACATTTTTTAAGATGAAATTGAAATAAAAAATATAAAAAAAAAAAAAAAGAAGAAGAAGAAGAAAAATAATGTAAAAGTGTTACTAAAACACGTTTGTACGAGAGTAACGTGATGTGTAAGGGGATGATGTATGATAGGGGATAAAATTAAATTGTGTTAGTCTATATATATATATATATAGTCAGGCCCGCGTAGTAAAATTGCGTGACCGGAATGAGGGAATTTCTGAGCTTTCCAAGTTGTTGCCTACAAAATTGGTAGATATAAATTGCACGATATGTCCGGCGGATGAGGGCGTGCTAGTTATAGAGATAGTTCTTACAGGATCATCCGTAATTACTAGGACTACAGTCGTTTGCTTATCTCAATAATAGCACAATCATTATCCTCAGCTCAATATGAAAAAAAAAAAAAAAAAAAAAAAAGAATAAATAAAACTCAATTATTTGTACATTAAAAATGATTTATTATGTTATAAAAAAAATCATCGAGTTTGTGTTTTATCTTTATTTTTCCGTCTTTTCTTTACCTTCATACAGACGCGTATAATTTTATTGTTGTGCTTTTTTTTTTTTTTTTTTTTTTTACTTTTTTTTTCTTCTTTTCTACCTTTCTTTTCAATATTCTGCCAATTGAATCATGAACAGTGCGGCTTTCCACTCTCATTCAAGTCTCACCGTATTTCCAACTACACCAAGCCCAAAGCGATCTCCATGCCATTGGTATAAAACTATTTCTTTTGCTGTCTCATACAACATTACCAACATTCTTATATTCAATATATTTATGTATATGTTTAGATGGAAAAAGTAGCACGATCACGACTACACTGAGTTTCCTCCATTTACCTTTCATCCCTTTTCTTCTATTCCCCTTCGCACTCGAGTCTACCCAACCCCGTACCGAGTTCGTAATCCCATTGTGGTGTACCTCGCGGCGAACCCAACATTGAATATACGCGGTTGGAACGCGATCCAACTCTCTGTCACGACACACACACACACACACACACACTTTTACTATTTTTTTTTTTTTTACTCTCTCAATTTCGAATTTTTTTTTATTGCGACCCCCCTTCGTTTTCACCATCCCCATTGTCGTATAAAATATACGTCCTACTGACGTATTGAGTTGAGAATAGAATTCAAATCCAAAATTTCATTGTGAATTTTGTAACTATCACAATTCAATTTTTTTTTTATATATTTCTTTTTTTGATTTCACTTGAATTTATTTTTTTAAGTGTATCAATATTTTTTTTTTTCTTTTTTTTTTTGTAAATAATTGTGTGATTTTTCTTTGAATACATTTTTGCAAATTATAATACAGTTAAGTGTAAAAATGATATTAATTGATAAGAAGAAATTTTATATTTCAATATCTTATCATTTTTGTTTGTTTTTTTTTTTTTTTTAATTTATATTTACGTGTATTATTTGGTTTTTCACTTCACTTATTTTTCGATTTATCATAAAATATATTTTTTTGTGAGTTACCTTAGGCATAGAGATATTTTTAATATCTTGAATTACATAAAATTTATCATCATTAACATCCTTATTATTATCAGTTTTACATTACAATCCGGTAATGACTTTGACTCAGCGGTGCATTGAAACGAAGGAAAAAAAAAAAAAGAAAATCAGGGAAAAGAGTATTGCAAAACAATGTAGATGGTAAAATCATGTCTGATGCTCTTCCATCCCCTGACTCGTGAGTTTCTACGAAGAATAGATGGAAGAATTTTTATCGTTCGAACTTTTTTTTTTTTTTTTTTTTTTTTTTGCCATTCTCCTTTCACGCCCTTCGGTACTACCAACATTATTACTCGGAATTTCATGGAGAATTATTAGATACTTCCCGTTTGATAATACAATAATTTATTGATATTTATATCAATTGAAGCTCAATAAGATTGAAAAATAATTATCAAAAATGAAAAAAATAAATTGTATATTTTAATAAAAGAAGGAGAACATAAAACAAAACAAAAAATAATAATAATAAATAATAAAAAATTATCAAGTAAAAAAATATTCTCCACAAATTGATTTTTTTTTCTCTTAAATTTATATTTTTTTTTTTGTTTTCCATAATTTCATTGTTCAATTGATATTTATTATAAAAAATTGAATTATACTTTGTTATATCACCTACTTTTTATTCCTAAAGTGCTTTTTATTTTGAATACCATCACATTTTTTATTATTGTTAAATCCAACAAGAAAAAAAAAATATAATAATAATAAATAATAAATAAATAAACGGCAAATGAGTTATAGGGCGGGGTGAATTTAGTTTGAAAGAGGGTGAAAGCAAAAGGTCGTTAGAGAGGTGATATTGGATAGTACAAGAGAGGAATTATCGGTTATCGTTCAGTATAAATAATATGGTCGGTATGTCCTATGCGCACGATTAACGGCCATAATTATCCAAGCACCGAAGCTTGATAATCGAATAAACAGTGCGAGCTTGCAGACTGTAAAATATCGTTGAGAATGAGGGTGAAACACGACGTGGATGTTATTGGTTGGCCGATGACGTGGAGAATAGTGAAACCAAATGGAGAGACAGAGTGAGGAAATAGAGTACACGCGGGGGTTTCCCATCCCGTTGGGTAGTGATAACCGAGAGATGAACAAAATATGTAGAAGAGAAAGGGGAAATGGGAATATACATAATCGAATTTCGTCAATGCGCCAATTGTCATCTGAATAATTTAAAGAGGAGTGTGTAAACAACAATTGATGCAAATAAATATATATATATCTATATAATTTGCAGGTGGAGTCATAAACAACTCGCGTTATCGATATCTCTTTTTCATCCACTATTTCTCATCTCTTTTACGCTCACATCATTTCAATGACAAAAGCTTGTAATTATACTCGTTAAATTTGATTACTCTTACATGATAATAATGTACACATTATTATTTATTATTATTCAATTATTTACTAATGATAAAATGGTAAATGGACATTTTGTTGATATTAAATTTAGATGAAAAAAATTGGATTTAACTTGTGTCAATGGGCGGTTGATGATATACGCACGTAATAATATAAAAAGCTTTTTAAAATTACCATATAAAAAAGTATTTATGGATATTTATATATTGAATTTATGTATTTATTGTAAATAATAATATTTTTCATTATAAATTTTATGTACAAACATTTTTTTTTTTTGCTTTTTTTTTTTTGCTTTTTATCCCTAATAAATATATATGATATCAATTATTATTTATTTATTATTATCATTATTATAATGTCAGTGGGATAAGTTTTGAGCTTTATGAGCAAGTGCGGTTTATATTATAGGGAACGGAAGTTTGCTTTCACGTCCGGCATATTTCATCCCCCGTAACCCCACGCGAATTTCCCGGAGCTCATATATACAAATATAGAAATCATAACTAATGGTTCAACATGGATGTCATCCATTCATTTTGTTCACCATATTTCCTCTATTCTCATGTTTCTCGACACCAAAATTATTAACATCTTTAAAATCACTTCAATTAAATAATAAAAAATTATATTGTTGTATAAAAGTTTATTTTTATTATGAAAATTTGTTTATATTTCCACGATGAAATTGTAATATTTTATGTGAATAAAATATTTAATGAGCTTTTAGTAATTTCATGTGCACATGTCAGTGTTTGCAGGTGAATATATATATATAATTTGATTCAAAATTAATACTAATAGATGCTAAATGTTGTAGATTATACATAAGTGGAGAGAATTGTTTACTGGTAAATTCTACTAAGAGGCTCTTGTACCGACTCTCGTAGAATCCCTTACTGTGTAGTACTCGGGAATAATCTGATGTGCCGTGTGAAGAAGGGGATAGAAGGGAAAAGTGGAAAAGCTCCTTATACGTGTCTCCTGAAAGTGCTATCGCTACGACCTGAGATCACATACAACTCCTCAGTCAAAAAGTGCACCGACAATTTTTGTTTTTTATTCATTTTTATTTTATTTATTATTTATTTATTTATTTATTTATTTATTTATTCATTTATTCATTCATTATTATTATTTATTTTTTTTTTTCAGTTGAATTAATGTGTCCTAGGGATGTTCAATGACGGTTAAATGTAAAAGTTCATCTGATTTTTTTTTTATTTTCGTTTATTTTTATTTCTAAACAGAGTTCATTAGTCAACTTTTGTCATCTCTGTAAATACGTGCGTAGTCCCAAAGTTACATAACGAGTTTTTGCACGCGTCTTGCATTATTATTTATTCACTGTCATCCAACGTAACTAAATGCAAAAGCTCAAATATATTTACACATACATATAATTATTTCCATTGTAATAAGTAGTAAAATTTACTATTAATATTTTATTCTGTCATAAAATAAACGCGCATTTTTGTGGTTGAAGTAAGAAATTGATGAATACAAATTATGTCAAATTTTTTAAATCCTCAAACTCCATCGTAATGAATTATATGTAGATTTACTATTCTACAATTTTTTTTTTTTTTTATATATATATTAAAATAGATATGCTCGTTTTTATATACAGTATCCAATCTGTTTATTCATTCCAACCATCGAATCTTGTTTTTGAAAAAAAAAAAACAAAAAAACAAAAAACAAAAAAAAAATTTTTTCTTCAATATATATTTTTTTCTTTTTTGCTGGCAGTGTATATTTCTCAATTCGCACGAATTACTTCCAACAATTAATCACGGGTGGACGAACTGGTACAGATAAAAATGTGGGTGGGTTCGTGTACAGAGTAAAAGAAAGCCAATAACAGAATGGCCGTAAATGAACACGTATAGGGGAAGAAAAATAAAAATAAAAACAAAAACAAAAATAAAAAACCAAAAGAATAATTTAATTTCCTGGTGAACAACATGCATATGTGTATGCGAGTATGTGATTATGTTTAACTCTGTGTGTGTGCATGTGTGTGTGTATGTGTATGTCTACTACTGAAATGAGACTGAGGGAAAATATCCTGGTATTCTTCTTACGCAGACAGTTTTTTATTCTCACGTCACTCGGCTTACACTCTACCACCATCAGTTTCACTTCTACACGCACACGAGGTCAAAGACACGAGCATAGTGTAAAGCTTATGAAGGTTATGTCGTTAATCATCCAACCCAGACAAGCCAAAATGAATTTATTATAACTAGAATTATATTCATATTTTTTTATTATTTTAAACTATCGCTATTTTTTTTTTTTTTCTTTTTTTTTTCTCGGTATTGAGTATTTTGGTATAAAAGCAAAGAAAAAAAAAATTAACAACTGAATATTCTTCAAAAGATTGAACAAAAGATCATTATTAGTTTATGTAGATGAAAAAAAAAATAATAATAATAAATAAATAGAAAAAAATATTAATAATAATAAAGAGAGAAAAATGCGAAAATATTTTAGTGAAGCATAGATTTTTTGGCAGTCGAGATAGGCGATAGGTATGAAAAATATAATTTTTTTTTTTTTTGGTTCCGCAGGGGTCGTTACGTTGGACGATGCAAATGGCCCACATTATCGTATAAAGTACCACGAAATGGGCGCCATGTGCGTCATATATGAGTATTCATGCCTTTATAGTATGCACGTGGAGTTTTCATATGTGCACACTTGTATTCAAAATTGAATATCACTTTTGATGAAATGTTAATCGTATAATATAATCAATATAATTATTTAAAAAAACAAAAATTTATTTTACAAGATATTTGTGTATTTTTTTTTTTTTTTTTTGACTTTTTTTATTATAGTGTATTTTATTTTACTGTGAATAAAACTGAGTAGAGATATTTTATAGAACGACAAGAGGAAATAGTTGAATGAATAGACGATAAATAAAGTGTAAAAGTTCGATTTATATACGATGGTGATGGTGGAGAACTGGAGAAACAGTCAGATAAAGCCAGTAGATAAAAAAATGTACGGAAGTGTGAAAAGCAACGATGGTGAATCCAAGCGATGGATCTTTTTATAAATCGGATGCCACAAATTTCGTGTTGATTGATGTTAAAAAATGAATAAATAAATGAAAAATAGTTCAATTGATACGTGACAAATGAGAACGAGAAGAAAGTAGAGAAGAAGAAGAAGAAGAAGAAAAAGAATATGAAATTAATTGGAATTTATATGCCCGATTATTTGGTAAAACAATTTTTGCGTGACAAGAGGGTGACTGCAAAAAATATTGTGGTATATAAATGAAAAATTTGTTGAATTCCAGTAAAATACACATATATATACACATCTCATCTTCACCAACTTACAAGATCGGTACACGAAATTGTGAAATAAAACAAAACAAAAAGAAAAAGGTCGTGAAATGGATTTTAATGAAATTGGCAGCCTGACCACGTAACCACTTTGCCCTAATGGTAAAGGTACTAGTAAATCTATTTTTTTATTCACTACAACATCCGCCTCCTCAAATTGTAATTCCACATAATTCTTTGCCAATTCACCTTCCACCTATCGTACAATTGTCTCAACTTGAAACAATAAATCCTCCCGAATAATTGAAATAAAAAATAAAAAAAAGAATTTTTTTTTATTTTTTTTTTCATCAATTTAAATTATCATGATGTATTAATTGATTGACCTTAGTATTAATCCATGCGAGATATAATTGAATAAACCATTTGTGAATAGAGAGTATATAATCGTTCCGGAGGATTCATTATCGATATATCCGTTCGACGACGCGTATCAAGTTAATTAGTATGATGAGCGTTATCGATATTTGCAGGAAACTACCATCGGCTTCCTCTCTCACTCTCTATGTAAATATATAAATATATATACATCTTTCCTCTACGCTATATCATCTCTCATTTCACCGCTGCAATATTATTACGACTCTATATGACTACACTACTATAATCTACTATTATTATTGTGTATATCATCATCTTCCTCTCATTGGATTGTGTTGAAGTTTGTTGCTCGTGATAACCACAGTTAATTTCATTTGTGAATTAGTGGTTGTGAGAGTAATGAAATCAACATCATTATCCCACATTATATTCATCGAATAAGATCAATTATTATCATACATTATATGAATAATTATTCAACCGCTTAATAATCTGTATCAATTCGAGAAAACGAGAACAAAAAAAAATTTTATAAAACACATTTTTGTAATTAATAGGGATTTTTTGATTTTTTTATTAAATGACGATGAGAAATAGTTGATATATATTCTTAGATCGGTTAAAAATAGGTTAATATCTGTCATTTGGGAAGTAATCTATCTGTTGAAAGCCAAAATTAGCTGTCCTTATCTTACCGATTTACCGACGAACAAATAAATTGTTTTAAAATAAGTAGAGGATAGTCAAGTCTCCAATTCGCCTATTCACCTCCACCTCCACCATCTCCACTATTACCACTACTTATTTTCTATTCCCGCCTTCTGAGAGCCATTTTCACAAGAGAAAACATCGCGCTTCCAAAGAAAAATTGAACGAGGTCAAGTTACAAATTACCAACATTAATGTCACATATACATTCATTCGTTTTTTTTTTCTTTTTTTTTTCCCCTTTTTCCTGTTCTCTGTAATTTTTTTTTGTTTTTTCCACACTTCGTTGAGATATTTTTCAATTGAAAAATGGATTTCAATCCGACTCTGTGGTTTTATGAATTGAATAATATATAAAAAAAAAAAAAAAAAGAAAGCAGTAAATAAAATAAATGAATAATTGGAAAAGAATAAAATTCAATACACATTGAAATTACAATTGACCATTTTAGTAATAAAAATAATCAGAATCAATTCAATATTCCAATGTATTATTACTTAATACTCCTGTTAGTACTCAATAAAATACCGAGTTATTTATCAATAATCCAATTAACAATTGTTAATAATAGAATTAAAAAATATAATATTCCGGACATAGGACATGAGTAAATACACCAAGGGAGAATGCATACATTTATGAAAGAAAAAAAAAAAAAAAAAAATGACATGAATAAAAAAAATTAGAGAGGAAAAAAGATGGGGATATGGAATAGTGCATGAAGCTTGCAAGTAACGCCACGGCACGAACTCTCATTTGCATAATTTTATCCAGCTGCGCATAGATTAACATGAGATACATACACGACTTGCTTGTATATACTACTACCGTGGTCATGCTTGGTATGAAATGCGATTAGATGTAATTCGCGTGCAATAGACCAGGGGAAAAGAGGAGAAAAAGCGAGAGAGAGAAAAAAAAAAAAAAAACGAGCCAGAGTTGAGAGAAGGGTGATGTGAGAAAAAAAAAAGAAAAAAAAGAAAGCACAATCGCCAAGCTTTTATTGCAGCAATAAAGATCGAAGTGTGTTAAAAGTCATGCAATTTATTTTATTTTGTTCACACATTTTTATATAAAAAAAAAAAATTTTTTTTTAAATTTTTTCTTTTTTTATTTTCATATTCAAGTTTATTTTTACAAAAATTCAATTTTTTTTTTTTTTTACTCTTTTTTTCCTTCTATTTTAATAAAAAATAATTTTTAATTTATTATTATTATTTTTTTTTTCTTTTTCCTCTTTTCAAATTCTTTCTACACTCATTAAGCGTTTTAACGACAGTCCATATATTCAGCTATTACTTTATTCATTTATTTAGAAAAGAATAAAGTTTTTTAGTTTCTTATTTTATTCATTATTATTATTTTTATTTATTTATTTATTTATTTATTTATTTATTTATTATTGTTTTTTTTTTTTTCTTGTTTCATTAAATCTTTAAACGTGTTAAGAAAAGCAGAGAGGTATGTATTTATAAGAAGTGGAAAAGCCGGTTATCTCATTAAGTTTAATGACCAGTTTAAAACGACAAAAGTTGTGTGCCCTCGTATTTCTTTACAGTGAGATATATATCTTTTCTCATGAGCTGATACGTATCGGTGTGCGCGCGCGAGACTAACCCGCCTCATTCTCTTTGTTTCTTGCTCATGTAACTACCAAGCAGAAGTAGCAACATCACGAGTGATTTCTTTCCCACTACTCTCATGCTGTATCATCGAAATACCCAACTGTACGTGATATTTGTTGTTGGGAATAATTTCTGTTGACGGTTATATCACTGTCAGTTGATTTTAAATTTTTGTAAAAGTTAATTTGGTCTGTCACACGGAATAAAATAAAAAATAAATAGATAAATAAATAGTAGGAAGAAAAAAAATTGTGTTTGAACTCACTCGAAGTTATTTTTATTACGGTTTGAAGAGAAAAAAAAAATATATAATGGAACAAAAAAAATTATTGAAATAAATATACGTTATATGTATGAAACAATAATTAAATAAGACAAAACATACACTAGGACATATGTGATTAGAATGTAAATATAGATAGGAGATAAAAGAGGTATATATATATATATATATATATGTGTGTGTGTACATAGGATGACAAGTTATCTATCCCCTTTGCTGTCTCATTCTCTCTTCACTGAGCCTAAACAAAAAAAGCCTAACCCCTCACTCGCGAAATCCCATCTTAAACTTTAATCTACGTTGGCAACCAAAGCTTCCCGTTTCCACCCTATAAATATTTATACAGAAAAACCCAAGGTTTTGCATTGAATATATATATATATATATATATATATATATTTTTTTTTTCTAAGATTCTCTTTCTACAACATTTTACTTTTTCTCTCGTTTCCCGACATTTTAGTCTCATTTACACTGGAATAAATTCAACTCCGTATAAGAAAGAATTTTCAAGAAAAAAAAACAAAACAAAACAAAACAAAAAAAAAAAATTGTAAAAAAAATTATTGGATTTCGATATCAATCGAAAAGAAATCATCGATTTATATAGATACATACACGCTCTTATATGTATATGATTTATCATAGCTGCCGTATCCACTGATACTTAAGAATAGAATGAAAAAATAAGAAAAAGAAAAATATAAGATGGAATTGTGTGGAAAAATTCAAGCCATGTCCGACCACCACCAGCTGTTTCTACTTGCAACACACATCTACAGTATTCTCATAGTATCTCCGTATTTTTCTTTTCTTTTCTTTTTTTTCTTTTTTTTTTTTTTTTCTTTCCATTTTCTCTGTTCTTTTATATCTATTCTTTTCGTACATTACTAATTCGACTCGTGCACAGAAATCCTTATCAATACTCTTCATTTGTTATCCCACTTGTAATCTACATGGGCAAAAAAAAAAAAATAATAATCATAAATAAAATAAATAAATAATGCTGTGATTTGTTTTCGAATGAATGAAAAATAATAATTATTATAATAATAATAATAATAATAATCAAAGAATAAAATAAACTCTATATCATTTGGTCGAATGAAATTGGACAGATAATAAAAAATATGTGGAAACATGTGAATGAAAAAAAAAAAAAAAAAAAAAAAAAAAAATCCTCTACATATTTTATTTAATTTCCAATTTGTATTTACCATATAGTTGAAATCAAAATTTTTTTTTTTTTTTGTCGTAGAAATTTTTGTCATTTTAATTTATCATTTCAGGAAACTGCTCCATTTCATTCATCATTCTTTTTTTGTTCTCCACCCCCCCTTCTCTTCACACTTTCGTGTTCTGTCTCTATTTTTTTTTCTACAATTCTCATTTCCCGTCTGCCACGCAATTTATATGTTTTATCACATACACCCATGTATTTATATATATACACACACGTGATTATAAATTCATAAAAATTTATGTAAATAAAAATGGTCTAGGTATATATTAACCTACACGTTGCAACACGATTCTCGTTTATTCATAGACAATTTTACGGGTATCGTTTTGTTACCATTAAATCGCAAAAATATATAGATACATGAATAGGGAACAGAAAAAAAAAAAAAAAATTATATATATTCAACTAAAGGTGGAGGGAGTTATTAAATGACTCTAAAAAAACGATTTTTTCCCACAAATTCAAGAATAACTTTACCTACAATATTTTTATTTTTTTCATTTTTTATATCACAAATATATGTATAACATTCGATACGAGTATCACGAGCAATATACAATTTATCGTTAACGATTTCATCCAGTTATATTATCTCATAACATTTAAAAAATATTCTCACAATGACATTGTGTTTATGACGTCAATCAAATTTTACAATGTGTTTTTCTCATATTCTATTCTTTTTTTTTTTCATTCTGTTCATCCCACTCCACAATATTTTGCACATCAAGTTGGGGAAAGAACGAATTTTTCATGGATAAAAATGAGGAGAAAAAAAAAAAAACCAAAAAAATGTTTCACTATTTTCCATTTAAATGTTGAACATCACTGATTTTCATTTTATTTTTTATTTATCATTTCAAACACCCGTCACTTGTCATTCATCATCATGGTCAAAGTCAATCTTTCGTGACGTGTAAAGGTGAAATTTGGTGCTACATCACTCCCAAGCACACAGACACTTGAAAATGTAGTAATAAGATTGATGTTCTTTTGGTCGTTGAATAAAACGAGTAAGAGCAGCTTTAAAAGAGGGATGAAAGTAAAACATACCCTACATTATAAATATATATATGTACACGCATATAAAGTCGTTAAAAGTGAGAGCTTTATGTGAGCTTAAGAGAGTACTTTTCATATCGTATGTCGCAATGTCATACTCGACTGAAAATTTAATTTCGTTACTGTATCTTTTTTTTTTTTTTTTTTTTTTCATTCGTGAATTCCAACGATTCATTTTCTTCAATTATATTCATCTGTCTATTTTTTTTTTTTCTCAATCGAAAAAGTTGCCAATAATCATTTCATTGCACTTAAATATTGTGGTCGATATACAATTTGTGTAATAAAATTATTGATTAATTTTATTGAATAATTGAAAGTAAATCAACAGTGTAATCGATGCAAATATCTACGATCAGACACTCAAGATGTGGCTGTGGCATACAAATTGAATAAGTTTTAGATAAATTGAAATAATTGGTTTGCAAAAAGTTTTCCGAAGATGCTTCGTGCACAATCAATGTCAAGCCATTGAGTATAATGTGATTGAATTAAATTCATTAACAACTATCGCATTCACGACATGAAAATTCTACCACGTAAAAATTCGATAGTGTTCTCAATTGATATGCCACGTTATTTTTCAGTACGCGTATCGAATTGAAAATTGAATAAAATTGAATATTAAATTGGAAATGAAAAAAGAAAAAGAAAAAAAAAAACAAAAAAAAGTTAATAAACAAATAAATGAAAATAATAATAATATAATCGGATGAATTTTCCATTACTTGTAAAGCCTGCAACGATTGCACAATTAAAATCCTATAATAAATAAATATTATTTTAGTGAAAATTCCAATGGAAAATTTATTGTTTCAATAATCTTGGTGATAATTATTCTATACCTTTCATTTTTCATCATTGAAATTAATTTCTACGAATAAATACGAGGTCGTTATAATTTTCACCGCAGTAAATTTTAAACTAAATTATCCAAAAGGAAATTCATCCCTCTTAAAATCTTAACAGAAATTTCGCTTACATTAATTCACTTTTCACCCTTTAAAATTGATTTTTCATTAAATTAAAATCTGAAAATATAGTTGAAAGTTTTCCTGTCACATTAAAACAACTTATTTCCAACGTGGAAAATTTAAAGGTAACGTTGAGAGCTTGCAGGAGTGATTGTTGATGGTAAATTTGTGGGAGAATTCACGCGCAGCTTGACAAATTACTTTGTAAATTTGATTACTTCACTCTATATATCTATATAACTATTTCTGTTGAAACATTCTGAGAGAGGGTCCACCATTTGGCAACGACACAACGGTTGTCAGGTTGGAGCTTTTCCCGAGCAGGATGAATGAGTGAGTTAAAATGTGAGAATAAAAAGTAAAAAGAGAGACAATATACACATTCACATAACCATATATACAATATACGATTGTGTTAGGAGCTTGTGGTGTGTAAAATGTTTGTCAAAATTGTTCTGAAAAAAATATTACACTGTTGATAGTGTTGCAGAATAGAAACTGGAAAGAGAAAAAAAGAAAAAAAAAAAAAAATGGATAGTTTTGGTTGAATAACCAAAGTCGATATAGCTAAGCTAAATAAATATTTAGCTTATTTTTATCCTCACCACAAATCATTTCAGCTCGAGTAAGAATTTCAGTTATAAAAAGTTGAAGGGAAAAAAAAAAAAAAAAAAAATAAGAAAATAATAAATATATAAATAAATGAATGAAATAAAAATACTGCAACATTACACATAAACATCTAAAATACTGAAATACTTTATTAGATTTGTGAAAAATTGTTTAAAATTTTTTCACATACTATTTTCATCTGAATTTTTTATAATATGTAGCAATATAAAATCGTGAATAAATAATGAAATAAAAATAAATAAATATATAAACACATGTACATATATATAAAAAAGAAAAATAGCCAAAGGGAAACAAACAAACTGGACAAAACAGAAAAATTCTCTCTGCTATTTTCAATCTGTCTCGGCTCAAGTCCGATTTTTGGGCAATCACAAATAAAAAAAAAATATATATATATATATATATATATTGACCCTATCCTATTGAAGTAGAGAAAAAAAAAACCAGGATGATTTGATGTTCTGAAATAAAGCTTGCAAAAGCACATGACAAAAAGCGAACGTTTGAGTGGAAATAGAGAGAGAGAGAGAGAGAGAGAAAGAACGGATGGAGTTGAACTGGAAAGTGGTGGATGGTTTGGCCATTGAATCCCGATGTTACAAACTGTATCGTTAGACACCGTGACGCCACTAGAGGGGACTTTCGTGTTCAAGTGGGAAGAGAGTAGAGTATAGTAGAGGAAAGAAGAGGAGAGGAGAAGTAGAATGAAGATGGTGAGGGTTTTGTGGGTAGGAGAGGATGAAGGAGCCGGGTGGCACCTAATACCCTCTTAAGAAGAACGAGCTTAATGGTCGAATGCTTCTATTCGTGCATTGCAAATACACGTATCTATATATATATATATATATATTGAGAGAAAGACACAAGATATAGGTATATATAGGTCTTGTGGGATTTTCTACACTGCAACTATTGCATCTTGTATTCAATAAAGGTTGGCTTATATCACTTTCATATCATTTTATTTTATTATATTTTTTATATTATTTTATTTTGTGTGACAGTTGTCACGAAATTACTGAATCCACTTGGAGTGAAAAATATTCTCTTATTTTTTATATTAAATCGCAGATGTTTTTTCTTTTCTTTTTTTTTTCATTCATTTTTTTTGTTTGTTTTGTTTTGTGATGTTTTTTTTTTTTCTCATCCAACTAACTCCTCCTTTCAAACTCGAACTTGTCTTAAATTTGGTAAAACGACATTCGTTAAAAGATCGCAGTAATACTTTTGAAAACATTGAGGCAGAGTTAGTTGGTGTATGCACACACTCCTTGAGGCAAAACTCGAGTAAACTCCTAAAAGTTATATTGGAGATGAGGAAGACGAAGCAAGTAAAAAAAAGAAAAAAAAAAAATATATATATATATATATATCTTACTTCCACTATTCATTTTCTTATTTTCCTTATTTTCTTTCATTTGTCAATTTATTTTTAGTATTTATTAACATTTTTTTTTTTTTTCTATCGATCTATCATTTGTTGTCTCCAATCCAACTCTTCAGCAATTTTTTCCTCAATAATTTATTAATTTTCATAAATATTAAAATACTTACTCCTGTCAATATATCGAAAAGTCCCACTAAATCCAGTTGAATTATTTGTTTGTACTTTGCTTGTATGTAATTCGAGAATTAAAGTTGATCTCGAGCTGTATAAGACTTGAGGAATGTCACGCAAACTTCCACAAAGTAAACCTGACCATGGCGTGTACTCGGAAACTCCTCGTTCTTCTAGATGAAGAAAGACCTTGAGATAATCACCCTTTGTACAACTGAAACAGAATAAAATAAAATTGCATTATATAATTACTAATTACTAAATATATATATATATATAATAAAAATATTATTTCTAATTGACCGATACCCATTTTCATACGAGAAAATACACGATGATTAAATTAATAATGTAATGTTGGAATAAACTCTTTTCTTCTTCTTCTTCTTCTTCTTCTTCTTCTGTTGTATTATAATGTAACTCAATTAGTAATTCCAATCGCGTACGTATTGTCGCACGTTACCGTCAACCTCTACATCCCTATTATATTATAAACGCGTTCAGGTCATGAGCTCACAATGACCTCTAGCAGTCACCATTCCTTTCATACCAATCTCTTCTTTCTCCCAACCTTCCACGTAACTCTACCAACCGTTGCACACAATTGGCCGGCGTGCAAGCTTTACACAGAAGATGAATGAACCCCCACCACTGACGTGGTGGCACGAAGCAAATTCCATTTTGACAATTCCTCTTATTTCTCCATTGGCTCACATTTTTCTTCTGAGCTTGCGGAGATTTTTCTACAGAAGAATTTTAAATTTTTCTGATATAGTGTTTATAGAGAGGAAAAAAAAAAAAAAGTATAATTCATTTGGAATTTTTTTATTTTTAGTTTAATAATTTATTTTTATTATTGTGTAGGTACTCGAAGAAAAGCTCAAGTATCACGATAATATATATAAATATTTTTTATTATAAAGTATATAAATATAAATTATAATTGTAGAAGTTTAAAATTTTCGACAGAATTAATGATTGCACGGTGAAACATTGACGGTAAAATTTATTACGACAAATGGGAGTATATAGAGGTTTAAATAAATCGTTGATCAGTAATATTCGGGAACACATTCTTCACACTCGCGACCAATCTCATACCAAAGCACTTGTGTATATATATATATATATATATATATATATATATATGTGTATACATTGTCGCAAACTCCAGTGACATTTGGCGCGTTGCCAATCACACGGCACAAACTCAATCTCAAAGTTACAAACCACAAAATGTGAATCACGATTGGCTTCATGTACATACACACGTGTTGATGTGAATGAGTGTGGATACGTATGTGCACTCAAGGATCAACCAAGTCACGAATTCTTCACGGCTACTTTTCCGTTTCATTTTATTTCATGTTGGACAAAGTAAAAAAAAAAAAAAAAAAAAAAGAATAAACTTTTCTATTTTTCTCGTTTTTTAACATTAATCAGTGAATTTATTTCTCTCAATTTTTTTACTCCTCTTGTCAATAAATTTTTCATTTTTATTCTTTTATTTTTTTTATTTTTCTGTTAATTTTATTTCATCTTTTCATTGATTTATAAGTACAATTGTTTTTATATTTTTTATTTTTAATGAATGGATGCATAGATACATCGACATACACAATAAAAATCGGCTTCGACACGGTAAATCGTTCGAGAAATAGACACTGAAGTCTTTTTTCTTCTTTTTTTTTTTTTTTTTCATTGTTTTATTTTATTTTTCCTTCCTATCAAGCCGGGAATACAGGATGGAAGATAGAAATGCATCGAGAAATAGACTAAGATTGATGAGTAATTTTAATCGTTTTATATCCGTAAACGTGACCGCAGTTGAAACGACGATATATACACGAGCAGTATATAAAATACCCTACATGTATAAAAAGCTGCTGTATTTTTTTTTTTCATCTATCCTTTCTCACCATCAACCAACAAATTTTTTTCGTACCAATAAAAAAAAAAAGAAAAAAAGACAAATTCAATAATCTAAATTTCTTTCATTATTAAATGTCCATTGTTCATCTCAAGTGATTCATCATCGATGAAAATAGTTACATATATATATATATAAGTGTCGTATGCAGACCTCTTCGATTTCAATCAAACTTTTAGTTCGTGGAAAAGTCAGCGAGAGATATTGGTAAAAGGAACAGAAAAAAGTAAAAGGGAGAGTTATAAGCGGAAACGAAGACGCAATTGAAAGACTTGACTTTATTGGTAAAGAAAAAAAAAAAAAGAAAAAAAAAATAGAAAAGAAAAAGTATAGAATATATAGAGATATAGGAATGAGAGTGAATGAAAGAGAATGAAAGAGAAGTGAGAAAGGGAAGAAGGTAAACGGTATGATGAAACTACATATATAAAAGATAGATAAAGAGAAGACTGTGGGAAATGGTTACTCACTTCTCAAAGTCAAAGAAAATCTCAAGGAGTCACTTCACTTTTTTTACTATTATCCACACTAAAATTACTAAAATATAGTAATATAGTACATAGCAATACAGACATAGATATATACATAAAAATGAGGTTTAATACTAATATCGTACAATCAATTTGGTAATAATTTTCTTCCTTTTCTCGTAGATTGTGTTCATATAAACTTGTGGAATTTAATGTAAGACAGGGTTGTGTATACATATATATATATATAAAGAATGGGTAGGGAATGAAAAGATGACGAGGAGTGAGAAAGGAAGATTCTTCATTTAATTAATTAGAAACTGTCAGAGTGTAAGTTCAACGTGATAAATAGTCCGGGTAACGAGATCATTAGAATGAGACATGAAAAGCCAAAGGTGTAGATACAAGAAGGAACGAAAGAGCGAAGGGGAAAAGGAATTCAATGATAGTATAAGGGATGGGATACCGCAGTCGTATGCAATTCGCGTGGATCCGTTATCTGGGCATGATCACATTAATTATCCACTATGGGAGACAGAATGTATTTGGCTTACGTTTGTATCCGTGTATTTGTTATTTGGATAAATGCGCGAATGAGAATATAGAGCGTGAGTAATTCAGTGTTTGGAGTGAAAAGACCGAGAGTGAAAGGGTAGAAATGAAATGAGAGTGAGAGAAGTAGTGTCCAACCTGATAAACTATTTCCCAATGGTCTAATTTGTCACTCTTTAATCTCCCCAAATGTAGACAGTAAATGGAGTTAATTCCGTTTAATAATTATTTACATTTACATATTGGTATGAATATGAATGTTAATTTATTTAATTTGATATATTTTACAATGAATTTTATCTTAATCATAATTATAATTGAAAAATAATTGAATAAAATCAATTGTGAAGATTTAAAAAATTTTGGATTTGAATGAAATGAAAAAATTTAGTTTATCGTTATGAATTTAGATTAGAATAAAATTTTTTTTTTATTTTTCTTATATCATTCATTGTACATTGCTATCATATACTCGTATTATTTATTTTATTTTATTCTATTTTATTATTTTATTATTTCTTTTTTCTTCTCTATTTAAAATGTAATAATATTTCACTCTCAGTGCACTAAGCTATGAATAATTGAAATACTCACAGATTGGAGCACATTATCGAGCGGTTTGTGGCGACACAAGGACGGGGTATTACTATTTTGTATGGATACACTATATACATTGTGCATATTATAACAATAGTCGTATTGGCACACATATTCATAGACACCTAGAAAAACTCGTAAATTATTTAATCGATAATAATATTTACTTGAAAAAAAAAAAAAAAAAAAAAGTGTAATAAAAAATAAAAACGGGAAAAAATATTGAATAAAAATAATGTTAAATTTTAATTATCATGAAAAAGAAACAAAAAAAAATATATATATATAATGAAAATTCTATATCTATCACATACGTGTAAATCAAAATTGTTCTATGACAATTCGACATATCTCAAATAAATATCGTGTGAATTCGCGACAGTTTCATTTACCCAACATTTGGCACGACATATCCTGGTATGAGTTGACAGTGAGTGAGAAAAATAAAAATGTGATGGAACAAAATGTTATTTGGATGGAACGAAGAAAAATGTATGAATACATAAAGATGAATAGAAAAAACATAGAAGAGAAAAATGAAAAATATAAAAATAGAAAAATAGAAAAAAAAAAAAAAAATAATAATAAAGTTGCATGGTGATATTGTGAGTTGTATGAGATGTGTGGCAAACAGAGTTTGGACGGATGGGCTGAGAGTTATATATTTAAAAGAGACACGAGTTTTACTCTCGAGAAATATGATGTCATAGCCGGAAGGGTTGGTGACGATGAATGAGAGGAGTGTACGCGTATGAGACGAGAGAAAAATCCTGGATAACGTATTTTCGCGGTTGGATAATAGTAGGGGTAGTGATGGGGGTTTATGTGTGTGCAATGAGAGGGGATGATGTGGGTATAGAGGAAATGGCTCGCGTGGATTAACTTCACTGTACGAAGCTTGAGTGATTACTTTGGCGCGTGCCAGCATAATCATTTCCATTCGATTCATTCGATTCATTCGATTCATTCATTCATTCATTCAATCAATCAATTATAATTGAATTATTAAACAAAAAAAAGGAATATCAGTAAATAAAACACTCACGTTAATATATTTAAATAAATAAACCATAAATTTCAATTATCAATGATGAAGAATTTTGTGAAATTGAATTTATTATTATTAATAATTTATAGAAAATTCTAGACAGTGACATATCAATATTTTTATATTCTTCAATGTGGCGTATTATGTTGACGTATCATATCTGATTTCATTTTCTGGGGAGGATGAGTGGATTTGGACTCGGGCGTAAGGGTGAGAAGCCGGATTTGTGCTTATATGGCAAGAGGAGATATCCATTTCCGCTAATATCACAGATATGTATAGATATACGTATAATATAATACCGGCACAATGTTTTGCTTCTCAAGGTAGTCACAAAGCTGCATGATGCTTGTGAATACACACACACACACACACACGCCTCAGGCATTATAACATACCGCGTTTTCATACGTCATTTGCATACAATCTCTCTCGGGGTATGACATGAGATAACAACGAGCAAATGTATACATACAATACTCGTATACACGTATCATTATTTATAGGTATCACAAATCACTTATTATTTTTTATAATTGTTTTTTCTAATAATAATAGCAATAATAATAATTATGATTTGGTGGAAAAAATTATAACCCTAATATTCACGATGAATAAAATATATATCAGAAAATAAATAAATAATGAGAGTAAGTGCAAATAGAAATGGATACAGAGATGATTGTATAATATAAAGTGCAAACGCAACGAATGTAGGAATGAAAAGATTTTATTTTATTATTCACGCCACGTACAATTTTTTTCTTCTTTTCTTTATCAGTATATATTTTTATTTTATTTCATTTTACAATGTTTTATATATTATTATTATCATTATTATAATTATTATTGACAAAAAAAAAAAAAAAAATTTTTTTTTTTCTGTGAAATTTCTGTGAAAAAAAAAAAAAAAAAATCCGATTGTTCATTAAATAATTTTTATATGTGTCCTTTTAGTGTCATGTAAATTTTATACTATACAAAATAGTAATAGTAATGATAATATCATGACTAATACGTGTAAAAAATTGAGGGTGCAAAAATACTGGGCGTTGTATGGAATAAATGTCGTTGAGGTGTAAGTAGAAACACCCTATTTTTGTCAGACACTTTTTTTTTTATATTGCCATATCGTGTCACCCTTCAACCGCACCTTGTCAATCTTCCGTGACCTTTATTCAGACTTTCTACGGCGCTCCCCAGAATGATGAATAATTCGCTTTACGTTATCCGCACTATATCAAAGGAAAATTCGTCATCATATTCCCAGACACGTCAAAAGCCACTGTCACAGTTGATGGCGACAAGTGAGGAGAGTTTACGATACCATAGAGATTCGATAAAGAAAGTGGGCCAAAGCTCAATATTTATCCTCGAAAAATATCTTTATTCAAACTTCAATATCATTAAATAGTTGAATTATATCATCAAATAAAGTGAAGTTTCGAGTGGTTGTGATAAAAATAAGTGAGTTATGTGGCATTATGTGATAAAATTGGATGGTAAAGTAATTAAAAAGCGCATTTCTGCTGTTGAAATGCCGTCAGAATAATTCCAACGAGGAAATAATACTGTCAGTAATGTTTTATTCACAGTATATATGACTTTATTAATATTGAGTTTGCAAGGAATGACGTGGAAAATTTTCACGTAGACGAATGATTTTTTTTTTTTTTTTTTTTTTTTTTTTTTCAAATAAAAAAGTGTATCTCGAAATAGTTGAAATTATCATTTGAATGCGGCAAAAGTAAATAAAAAATAGAGGAACAAAAAAATATTTTACTCGGGGTAGTTTGCCCGGGGGTGGTTTTATAAGACGACGAATGAAACTGTTGAGAAATGAGGGGAAAAAAAAAAAATAAAAAAAAAATAAATCATGAAATTCAAGAAAATAGCTTGAGAATCCATTGACCATATCCATGAAACCGAGAGGTAATTCACTACTTCAACCCCTATTTCATTTTCACAACCCCCTTCAACACGAATACACTCCCCGTCAAGCGAATATATGAAGTATATTGTTGTATGTGGATTTGAGCTGGGCATCCAAGTGAGTAGCGAACTAAAAAGCCATGACCTGCCGGCAATATCCCACCACTTGAATAATTCATTCCCTCAATAAGTGAAAAAGAAAGAGAATATGGGTGAGATAGAGAATAAAATAAAAAATGATGCAAGAAACACAGTGCAATCAGGGGCGAACGTGGCAGTAGTTTAATTTCTGTTTCGCGTGGTTCAGATTTCACTGTTAGTACAGATTAAAATAAAAATGAAAAAATATTGAATATATATATGTATAAATAAACAGAGGTTTGACAAAGGGATGAAATGCAAATAGAAAATTTTTTGAGATAAGAAAAAAAAAAAAAAAAAAACTATCGCAATTTGTTCGCAATGCTGAGGATAGAACGCGAAAGAAATTTGAATTATTTATGAAAAAATATTTACGTGAATTTTAAATTATTAAAATTGAAATTTCTCTAAGAGAGATAAAAAAAAAAAAAAATGAATTTGTCACATCTCTTCACGTAGTATAACTCAATCTACAAAATTATTTATATATAAATAAAATGATGAAATGATTTGATAAAGAAAAAAAAAAAATATATAAAAAATAACAAAAATTCTACGAAAAATAAAAAGATTTTACAAAATGAATTTGACAATTTCGGGAGTAACTTACAAAGAGGGGATGATTGTGACAAAGTTTTCAATCTCTTGTATCAAAAATAAAATCACCGCTCATCTTGCATTTTCATTTTTGTTTTTTTTTTTTTTTTTTCTCCCTCAGTTATTCTCCACCAATCCACCCACGTATCGTCCACAATTTCCCTCGAGATATTTGACGTGCATAAAGAGCTTTTTAATTTCTTTATTTATTCATTAATTTATTTCGTTACCCTCCATGAAAATATAATGAAATAAACATATACAGATTTTCGATATTTTTATAATTATCCGTGATATTAATATCAACCCACTTCATATTCATTCATTTTGAGCTAATTCAATATTATCCCACCACCACTTATATCACCCCTTAATATACATATAAATGATATATATATATATATATATATATATATAGAATAATTCCCAAGCGTATTCGTGAATCGTCATGAGGAAGGTCGACGTAGAGGAATTTCATCTCGCACATAATTAATCTTGGCAATTAACTGCGTGCCCGTGTGCGCATCCGCGACGAGTATAATTCCCAAAGCATCTCGACACAACAGAAACCACCCGCTATGGTACGTCGTCCTGAAAATTTCACCCGCTCAACTCTCTCCACCATTACATATTCATCCGTACAAAACACGTATACACTCATTGTCTGTAACTATCTACATATATCTATTACATTTGTATTACAATTCACCCCTATTCACCCCTATTCCTACAATTCATATCTATCTATATATACAATTATATAGTACCTTTACAAAATTCAGAGTATATGACGATGAGTAGATATATATTGGTGAAGTTGCAATATAATTTCGTATGGTGTGGATTGTACGATGAGTCAAAGGACAAGTGAGACTGTGTAATTTACAAGATATTTCTACGTATCGTTATATATTAGTTAGGAACTTGGGTCTGCTTGGTGAGACACAATGTCACCAAATATTCCTGTATCATATCTTCATACCCTATCCCATTCTGTTTATCCCCAACCTCCATTTTAATAATCACTACATCACATAATTGTAGTATATAATATAATATTTTTTTATTTTTATTATTTCCTTTCCTATACTCGTATGTACAATATTGAGAATATGAGGAAAATATTTATAGTACGATGGAATAAGAGGAGAAATTTTTTTATTTTATTTATTTATTTTTTTTTTTAAATAAAAAATGAAAAATATCTATATTAATTTATTATTTTTATTCTGTCCAATCGATTTTTTTGTTTATATCAAACGGGTGCATATCACGGTCTATTTCCCTTGGGTGAGCTTGAATAGTCATAGTCCCATGGTAAAGTAATATATAGAAGGAAGGATTGGATGTATTGGCAAGGCTTGAGCGAAATGTTGTCGGGGTTTGGGTAAACTTGATATAACAATGAAAAGTGAGTGCAATGATAATACCTTCAACTATCTCATAGTCATTATATTCTCACTCTTTCTATCTCTCTCAACATCAGTGAATAAGAGGTATTAGAGAATTGTTTCCGAAGCTTAGTAGAACTTTGTCTTGTTATAAGCTCAGTGGAGCAAGTCATTATCGCTCAGACTGCCCATATTGGTGCTTAACACATATTACACTGAAATCTTCATTTATATATATATATATATATATATATATATACACACACACACACATATACACAGAGCTTTTGTCTTTCTCCTTATTCATCCTGTGTGATACTGAATCCACTCTCTACCTATCCTTCCACCCTCTGTGTCCCCCTTTCTACCCCTCTCCTCATTGCCACATTGAAACTGGCATAATAATCGTGACATTCATGTATTTCATCCCTTATTTGCATATATATATATATATATACATAATCGTATGCGTATATTTCTGATAACACCCGTGGCTAAGGAGCTGAAGAGAGGATTATCGTTGAGATTAATTGAAGCAAAGTTAGGAGTTCTCACACGCCCACCTTTACCCCCCCGTTTCAAACAATTAAATTTATCCAATATCAACTTAAGGAAATTAATCCTAAATATTTCTCTATACCCTTCAATGTATTCCTATAGATATGTAAATATTCAGTAATCTCAAATCCCACTTGTGGCACTAGAATTTCTAATATAAACAGCAGTAGTGGGTGTCAATGAATGAAAGGAATTTCTTTATAAGATAAAGTGTATATACATGTATATATATATATATATATTTTTTTTTTATTTTTTTGCATACGCTGATTAAATATTTACCCTCAAATTTTTTTATTAGCTCTTTTCACTTTTATACAGTCACTCTCCTGTGTGTAATATCAAGTCACGTAGAGTAGTAATAAAAACTTGAAAAATAAATTTCTTTCAAGCAAAAAATAAAAAATAAGGAAAAAAAAAAAAAAAAAAATCAGTTTCACACCCTAATTTAATATTCACCTCTATAAAAATCTCACCATCCGCCATATGTATTTAATAAATGAAGTGACAGTGGTTGTTATAAAAAAAATATATATATATATATATATAAACTTTTGTTTAAGCACGAAAATTTTAGGGAAAAATAAAAATGATGATAATAATAATGCAAGTCTATAAAAAGTTTCAACTTGTCTGGGTTTCTCACCGGTTAGCACATGATTTTGTTCATTGTGAGATGCGCTGCGCCATTCCAATATGCGCAGTAGATAAATAGACTAACATGGAATGGGCTGGTCCAACAATTGTTGATCACATTCGTTCGGTGGTTAAAGAGCAGGCTAAAGGAAGGATGCGACATCGAACGGGGAACAGTTTGGTGGTAAATACTCAAGGGGATGGAATCTGTATTGCGATTGTCGCTGAGATCCAAGTGGCGCGGTTGCCTCGTGTAATCAAGTAAGGTGGCCCAAGAGCCACCAGTGAGATGGAGGAAGAGAGAAAGAGGAAAGACGATAGGGAATAGGAGAGTCTGTCGCTTCATTCCCTCAATGAGGGATGTAGGTGATGTCGAGGGTTGTTTACGAGGCATCCACCAGACGCTTTATCGTCGTTTGGTATAATTCACCTAACCCATATTAAATTGCTATGCTCCCATGAAATAGAACAACGCAACAATCGATTATTTTATACTTTAAATATGAAATGTCTGACTTGTTCATTACCTCTTCTACTTTATTGGAGGAAAAAATAATTCACGCACATTCGATGTCTAATAATATTGTTATTTATTTATTTATTTATTTATTTATTTATTTATTTATTATTATTGCTCGTATTTTTTTCTCAATATGACTGGGAAAATTGAATAGTTTACTTACTCATTGTCGACACGACGTAAATTGAACTGGTGAAAGGTCAACTCAATGATCTCATCTGGCATGCCAGTGAATGTGTACAACAGACAATCGATGTTGGATGGATGTCGCTTTGGAAAGTCCGGTGACATAAAGCTACCCCCTTGTGGACTATATGTACTGCTATATACGATGCATGAGCAACCTGAAAAGTGCACAAAAATTTTTATTTTTATTTTTTCATTTCTCTATTCATCTTTATACGTGGATTATATAAATTCTCTTTGGCCTCTCTCATCCTTTTCCTACTCCAAATTCAATTTAAAAATAAAAAGAAAACAAAAAAAATTAAATAATATACAAGCAGAAAAAATTGATTCATTCATCAAATGAATCAATTAATTTTTTAATTAAACAACCGTCTGGATTGTATTAATTCACGTGTTTTTTTTTTTTTCATTTTATTTTTTTTTATTGACTTGAAATCATTGATTTAATCTTGTCTAATTAGAATATTGATTTATTTTACGACTAGAGTATAAGCTACACCGCTACCACCACCACTTCTCATTCTCTTTTATCGAACGCGACACTTCCATCCTGGTTCGACTTTGGTTTTCCGCTCAATTCATTTTATTCCCTCATCGAGAGTGAACAAGCCAAAAGACGAGTAAGTGATCACGTAATTTCAATCTTTTTACATTCGCTTCAATATCCAGTCTTCCATTTTATTTGTATCAAAACTTGATAAAATTTCCTGCCATAAAGCAAAAAAAAAATATATATATATATATATAAAAATGAAATGTCACACGATTTATTTTTATATTTTCAATATAAATATGACCAATTTGAGAATAGTCAAATACAGATGAATAAAAAAAATAATCACGAAGTTGATAAACAAAGTAATCAATTGACATATGAATTGGATAAAATGACAGTGGCCAATACACAAAAAATATTTTATTTCAATTATAAAAAAAAAAAAAAAGATCAATTCGATAGACTATTTTATTCAATATTTAATTTTTTTCATGCCAAAACAAATATGAAAATATTCGTACTCTTCCTGAGGCAGAAAGAAAAAAAAAGTAATAAAATAAACGACGGGTTGTGAGAAACTGAGGGAGGTTTAGTTTGTTAAAAGAAGCAAAAAACAACTGCAAAATTATGAAAAACTTTATTTCCGACAGATATATAATACTTTCGTGTAAAATAAATGAAGCGAAAAAAAAAACTACGTATTCTCATGTGTGCACTTGATATTTTATTTATTCATTTTTCACTATTTCATATTATTATAGAACTGATTCATTAATTTTTATTATTGCGCATTCTTTTTTTTTTTTTTTTTTTTCCTCTTTATTTTCATATTTCACCATATCCGTGAGTCAATTAAAAAAAATTCATGTTGATTAAGAAAGTTTTTTATTCTTTATATTCAATTACGTATTATTTTGAAATGAATGATTGATGAATAATATAATATAAAATAAAGAATTAAAAATTAATTTCAATTACATATTTGTGAGCTTAAATATTTCAGCACATGCAAAGATAAAACTATATCGATATATTGATAATATCAAGCGTGTGCTCAAGCAATTTTTACACATATAAAAAAATGAGTTTGAGAAAACAGTTTTATTTATATCATCTACACTCCTCAAACTGCACATCATTTAATGGCTTATTGAAAATAATGAAAAAGTGTATTCAGCAAATAGAAATTATTGTTCAGGTCACGTTCTCTGATGACAACGAAAGCACAGTAAATTCTCACCTCCTTAGTTCATCTCATCTCATGCTCTTTCACGGTATTATTTTTCATTTTTTTTTTTTCTTTTTTTTTTCTTTTTACTCAGCTTTTAATTATTTCACAAAAGTATATTAAAAATAGTTCAGGGTAAATTCATTATAAAAATTCAAAGGGTACAAGAAAAATACCCGAGACGAAATAAAATATACGAACAAATATAACTTGAGTAAAATTGATTTGAAGAAAATTTCACGGTGGAAAATGCTTTGACACACTTTTTACCATCCTCTCATTTTTATTTTCGTTTTTTTTTTTTTTTTTTTTTTTTTTTCATCGTTCTATTGCTCACTTCGTTGCTCATTCTATTTCTTTCATTTCATTATGCAACACGTCCCCTTTACTTTCCATCTTCAACTATTTTTATTTTTTTCTATTTCAGTTTTTGTATTTTACTTTTTCTTCATCTTCTTACTCACTTTTTTTGCTTTTTTATGATAACTTATTTAACCACATTTTTATTTATTTTTTGTTTTTATACATTTTTTTTTTGTTTCCCATCTAGTCCATTCTCAACAAAATTTACTCACATTATTTTTTTTTTGTTTGTTTTTTTTTTCCATAAATTTATACATATTATTATTTTTTTTTCTTATTCAAAATTAAAATGTTTAACTGATAACACAAGAAGCCACTTAAATTGACGTTAAAATTCAATTCTTCGACCTGAAATTTCCTACTCGTTGATATATAAAATACCAAAAGAGACGAAAAAGTTAGTGAGAAAAAAGGTGAGCGTGAGAAGTGAATAGAAAAGCAGTTGCAAAATTGCAATAGCGGGGTCAAATAAAAAATAAAAGATGGTTTTGGTTAGTCTTCAAGGAAATAAGAAAGACGAAATGAATGAAAATGGTGAGATGTAAAAGATATAAAGTTGAGAAACTCTGCACCAATAAAGAGGAATATCTTATCAGTCAAGATTGGCTTGATGCAAGGCAATGCCACATCTGAAAGCTTATCCTCATCTCCCTCGTTCCTTCACTCTCATCCTCCCTCATCAACAAACTGTCGTGTTCCACCACCGGCAAAACTCACTCTCTCCGACCCTTTTCCTGAGATCACGCGATAACTCGACGGACAGAGAAAGACTTCTGTTAAAAGCCGTCCCTGATTCCACCTCGTGGGACGAGAAACGGTAAAAAAAAAAATGGCACGGGGGAAGAAGAGATGAATAAAAAAAAATCACCTTTTGAGCTGAATCTCCGGGAAACGTTAGTGTCGACATTTTGCTATTTGAAGAAAATGAATAGGTGAACAGAGTAACACAAAAAGAAAAGAAAAAAATAATAATAGTAATAATAATAATAAACAGGGGGAAGAGTTGTTAGGAATAACTGCGAAAAATATATAGATTCAGATTGTTACATTTATTCCTGAGTTGTTTTACTGCGATCGATCTCTCAGTGAGGAGAGAAAAAAAAAAAAATGATGATCCCAACTTGATTGCAATGGCTGTAGACATAGTGACAGTAAGGGATGTTTTTTTGTTTTATTCAAGAAATAAAATGGAACAAAATCCCATTGAAGAAAATTTTTCGAATTTAAAAAAAAAAATAAAAAAATAGAAGTGTGGAAAAATTGGCAAAAATAAGAGAAAAATAAACGGAGTAAAAATAACCCTCATTTTGAAGTAAATGAAAAAAAAAAAAAAAAAAAAAAAAAAAAAAAAAAGTAATAATAAAATAAAATAAAATAAATTGCGAGTAGGAGGAAGAAAAAAAAAATATATATTTGTTTATAAGATGGTGTTTAAAAAAGTATGGCAGTCAAGTTGCAGGTGAAAACGATTGGAGAAATATTTCTTGAGAGAATATCGATGACGAGAAAATTTGTCGGATTTTCCCTCTGCTTTTTCACATCTCAACACAGACTGTCCCTACACCCAACTACCACTACCCATTTACTCACTATTCTTATATACCACCAAAATCCCTATTTTTTCAATGGGGAAAAATTGAATTCAAACCATCCGTGCGCACACGCTCATAACCCTCAAGGGTATATATAATAATGTCGATATATGTATTGGAAATATATTTGTGTGATAATATTGAGATCGTGATAAATAAAATAAAATGAAAAATAAAATAATAATTGACACAACAATACTCAAGCATAATCATAAAAATTATTGTGTAATATATATAATAAATCGAGTAATATAAAAGATAAATGTATAAAAATAAATATATATGCTCAATTGTTTAACTTTTTTCTTTGAAAAAAAAAAAAAAATTTTTCGTTTTTTTTTATTTTTGTTTATATATCGAAGTTTCTACGATAGCTATTCACCAACGCGTGTTTATTGCAGATACTTATTTTTACTTTGCCTTAAAGTTAGTAATAAAACTTTACGACACTCTGTATGTAACATGGAAACAAAGAGAGAAAGAAGAGTGAATATAAGACACGAAAAACAAATTGATAATAGATAAAGAATAATGTACGTGTCGATTATGTCATCACTGAAATACATTCAATTCTCTTATTCTATTTCTCTCTACTCACTCTTATCAAGGTATTAATACCAATAAATACATAAATATATGTATAAATTAACACATTTTGCATTTTATCATTCGGTATTTATGCAATTCATATCCCTTAGTCCCTATAGTGCATGCAGTGCACCAACGTTGACACGCGAGTGTGGTTAGAGAAACACAGTTAATATTGCTCGTGTTAATTACTTGCCATTCGCATTACCAATGTGATAAATTAATATTTCAATTACAACTTCACTCGATGTCAACAAGACCAATTGTAAACGAGTAAAATGTGAGATGAATAAAAAAAAAAAAAAAAACGTGAATTAAATTATTATTGACACAATGTCAATGATAAAAATTCAACACAGTACAATTGATTAATTCAAAATACATTCTCAAAAACATTTGGGCATTTTTATTTTCTTACTGTTCAACATTACTTTTTGTTTCAAATTGTTGGAAAAAGAGGGTGAGAAATTTAATATTAAACCGTATAAAGGATGGGAAATTTTTTTTTTTTTTTTTTTTTTTTTTTTTGTTCCTCTATATTATATCACAAGTTAAGACACATCGCAGCCGGCGTTGATGTGGTTTCTTTACGTTCTCCTTCTTCTTTTTCCAACGATAACTTTCCGCAATATTAGACTTCATCCTTCTCTCACAGTTCCATGGTAACCATCGACCTCCAATAGCCACCAACTTCAAACGCCCATATCGTTGAAACTTTTGTTTCTCACGCAAACGATATTGATATGATCGATAAGAGTGAAAAGAATAAAAGAAATAAAAAAATAAAAATAAAAAAATGTGAAAATGATGAATTTTACAACATCAAGTATATAAAACAATTTTTCTTATGACATTTGGACTGTCAATAGAAATCAGCTGTTGCTGCACAGTATGAATGTTTGTATTCATATTATTCATCATATTAAAAACAATCATCTCACGTGACGTGTGTGACTGTCAATATGAAACATGTGGTGTGGTGACAAAAATAAAAAAAAAATCACGTGGCACACCGATGGCCGTGACTCAATTAATCCCAATACATCAATTTTCTATCCCAACCATCCTCCATTCCTCTCCCCCACTTTATCACCGCCATCAAAAAAAAAAAAAAAAAAAAAGAAAAACGTCCTCCCCATTTTCCACAGTAAAACATGAAAATTTCACTAGGCAAACGATTCATATGATAGCATAAAAAAAAAAAAAAAAAAACAAACAAAAAAATAGGAATAATAATAAATAAAACAATTTCAAACTGGGGAAAAAAAAAAAAAAAAAAAAAATTTAATTTCGCTCCTCCCTGAGTAATATAGTCTCACCACTATGTTTTTTTTTTCTCCCTAATAACACACACACATACACATATACAGATAAACTATTGTATATGTATACATTGACTCTGGCACAAATAATGCACCGAGTTACAATTTAGGATTTTCAAATTTGCAACGTCAAATGTATTTATATATCTGAAACAATAGTAGAGGAAAAAAAAAAAAAAAAAAAAAAAAAAACCAATAATTTATTATTATTTAAACAATTTTTAAATTGGAAATTATATTGTTTCATTTAATATATGAATATTATATAAATGAATTTCGAATTTTCAATGTCAGTAAATCTTTTTCACAAAAACAAAAAAAAACAAAAATAAATAAATAAAATGATAATAATAATAATGGAAAAAAAAAAAGAGTAGAAAGAGAAAAAGGAAATGAATTAAAGCTCAAAATAAATTGCAATAACAAAAAACAGTGGAATAAACAATGAAAAATAATATTTCCGCCAGAATAATTCTTGTTTTTTTTTTTTTTTTGTATTGTTTCACGGATAAAAATAAAATGTAAATCTCCGGGATATGTTCATATTGGCTCTCTCATCCCCTCCCTTTGTCCCGTACTCTGGTAACTTTGACTACCTCCCAAAACCACTATACGTACAGAGAGAGGTGGTATATACTCTCAGAGCACCCATCGATACTCACGGTCGACTAGTTGAATGTACTGCGGTTTTTCAGTGAAGCTGTGATCCTACGATCTGAATACCGCATGGTTAATATACTGTCCCCACAAATTCATCCCCTAACCAACCCACTAACTTACCCCACCTTTCGTCAATTTGGACTCTCGAGAGTCACAGCACATTATAACGTGTGACAGTCCAGTTTTCCTCTTATCATGAATATCCCACACAATTTTTTATTGTTGACCGTGGACAAAAAAGAAAAAAAACAAAAAAAAAAAATTAAAAAATCAAACAAAATTTTTCCAACAAAAATTCATACGAAATAAAATAAAAAATTATTGTTAATAATAATAAATAAAAATTGTGATATTCATGTCAACGATACAACAATTTTATTTCCCCTTTTACTTTTTCTTTTTTTTTTTTCTTTCCTATTTCATCTATTGCTTTTTTTTTACAAGTCTTTTTCACTTTCCCGTTGTCTTCCTTCATTTATTTATTTTTTTTTTTCGCAGTTCTCTACCTTCGATCCGTCCACTCCCAACATTCTGAAATCGTTGTTCTCTCTACATCACGACTATTCACTGGATAAATCCCGGGGATTTCTCGCCACGATGTTAATCCAATTTCAATTCAATTCTCTCTAATTTAGTTTGTAAAAACGTAACGAACAACGTACTAACGAATTTTCATTCGAATTGACGAATACACAAACGAGATGATTTTTAATGAATACATATATTTCTATATAAAGTTAATCCTCCAATTATTTTTCCAATACATATAAAATCATATAATCTTTGAAATAAAAAGAAATATTATACTGTTATATTTATTTGAAATTGCACATATACAAAAGTGAGGCCAATTAAAATTGTGAATTTAAATGGATGAAAAATTTAAAGATCACATTGATGAACAGCTTACGTTCTTGCGTCACTCATTCCCTTTATTTTATCCATCTCTCACCCCATTACACGCTGATACATTCACGAAACTTCTCCCTCCCTATATCTTGTTCAACTAGGATTGATGGACAGCGAGAGTAAGCGGATGTACGAGCATCTAGGGGTCGACTTGGTACACGCCTGATACTCTCTCTTTCTATATATATTCAAACCACATCTTCATTCCCTTTAACCCACCTTCATCACCTAACCATCTACTCAAGCATCTTGCAGATCTACAGTTAATAGCTGTAGACGCGTCATCATGACCTCACCACTACCATGAACACACTCATTTACCAGGTGTCGTCTCAATATATCTCCTTTAAAATCATCTAAATAATTAATCATCATCACGATTGCCCAATATTTATTTCATATATACATTCATTTATATATTCTATATTTAATTTTACATCTTTAGTGTTCCACGTAAAACACGTAAAAATGAGTGATAAGTTTAACGATCGTGGAAATTAATAAATTAATAAATTAATTTAAAATTCATCATATCCCATTTTTATAACCGAAAAAACGTGTATTGATATGGTGATGAAAGTACCGGAACTGACGACGAATTATACCAGCCCAATCCCAGTCATCGCACGAATCAATAAAAAATTGCTTCATGAATAGATATTATAACGCGTGTTTGTTTAAATTAAAATTTTAACCATAAAAATAAAAACATATCCATTGATATACTCCACTGAATAACACTCCAATATAATTCATTACAAGCGTATCTTGTTCATATATATATATATATATATATATATATATATAATGGAGAAAGAGGAGAAAAGTATAATAGGAATTTCACTCACTCAGTGATCTTGACTTAGGAATCTTCGTGGTATCTACTTTTGGCTCAACGAAATCACACAAGAATGTCATCAATGAGAATCGTCTCGCTTTCATCCTCCAATCCTCTTCATATGTATTCTGTCTGCTCTATTTTATAAATAAAGAAAAAGATCCTGAAGTAATCCTGCCCCTTTATCCTCAACCCTCTTGTGTGCACCGGCCCGGACATTCGATCTCATATTGTGATACGACAAATGCCATTCTACTTGTATATAGGTATATAACAATTCGATAGTATGAAATTTTATCCTTAAATACTGTTGATACCGTAGAAAATGTTGCAAAGAAAGAAAAAAAAATTTAATCATTCAATTAGAAGAAAAAAAAAAAAAAAAATCATTGTCTGATCCAAAATTGACCATTTCCACTAGATAAATCTCTTACTATCCCTCACTGGCTCTCATTTATTGATACACATATATGCACATATATATATAATATGCAATAGTTAAAGGGTAAAAGAGCATGAATGTGCTCACATGAGCGGACACTAACTCGTTCTGTTAGAGACGGTGGTTAACGCTTTTAACAATAGGTCCTCGAAATTACTATCGCGGTGTGTTCACACGCGGCGTAATTTTCCCCACTCGCTTACCTCATCTCTCACACACTTTGGTAGTATTGTAAAAGTAGTTTCAAAATGTATATATATATATGTGTATGCTTTAGTGCGATAAACTTTTCATAAACTAAAGTAAAAAGAGAAAGGGGTTAAAGATATAGACGTAACAAGGTGAGGTCGACGAACAATCGAATCACGTTATAGATACCACAATAAAACCACGAGGTTACCGACTGGTCGAATTGCTTCACTCCGACTTCCGCGTTTACTACATCCAACCTTACATTCTCTAGCTTTTTACTAACCTCAACTATCCCTTACCTCACTGTATCTCTCAACTCTTCTTTTCAAATCGTCTCTTTTCACTCATAGCTCACATTCACTCTGACAACGATCGCTTTGATCGACTAAACCAAGCTTGGCTGAGTTAACGGAGACTAAATTGCCTTGAGCTATCTCTCCCAGTCCTCTCTCACTTTCGATTCATTGAATTTTCAACTTCTATACCACACCATTCCCCATACTCTCACTCTCTTTAGCCCTTTCATCAATACCACACGTTCAACAATCATCTCATCAAATTTCGTGATTGAATCCATGACTTTACACTTTAAGTTGCACTCAAAACGTCACTTTAATTGATGGATTATTACAGTATTTCGTGTAAAGAAAAATTTTATAAGGTTAAAAAATGAGAAATATAATTTATCATTTATAAATTTTTATATTGTTCAATAATTTGATTTATAATTTTTTTTTTTTCTTTTTTTCTTTCTTAGATTATTTATTTACCTGGATTAACGGCGTTGCAGTTGTTGAGAAGCGGCAGCCAGCAGATGAGTAGCACCACTCTCAGCATCTATTTATTATAAACAGACAAATCAATAGAAATAATTAATAGACAAATATATAATGAGTATGTGGATATGTTGAAATAAATTTCACTACTAAAGTATAATATCATTAGTATTTTAAAAAATTTTTTTTTTATTCTATTCAATGAATATAAATTGATAATAAAATCGTTTTCTCGCAAATACTTTCAGAATTTTTTATTCTAATTTTTTTTTTTCTTCTTTTAATCCATGTTGTTTTATACATCTGTCACTCGTGCTGCATCGATATGTGAAAATCGAAAAATAAAAAGCAACAGCACGTACTTCACGAAAAATATAGTGAGTAGATTTTATTCAAAATCAAATGTACTTTATAAAGTATTTGAAACTGTGGAAAACATTAGAGAAAGTGAATGAATGAGAGGAGAATGGACAGTAGAGAACGTCCGGCAGAATGAAGAAGTGTTCCCAATCTGAAATACGATTTAGACAAGAGAGAGGGTACTCGTAGTCCAAAGTTATACGTGGGTGGGTGTGAGAAGATATATGAGCTCCTCGAAACGAGTCACCGATGAGGAATGAGAGAGAAGGGTTTCTAGCACCAGGAGAATAGTGAGAAAAATATACGCGATGAACAAATGTGCAGAATAAAAATAGAGCGAAAGAAAAAAAAAAAAAAAAAAAAACAATAGAAATGAACACACAAAAAAAAATTTTTTTATTTATTTTTTATTTTTTTCCACTTCAAATGCAGCGAGGTAATAATTTATTATAGATTTATTGAAATGATAAAAAAAAAAAGAAGAAGAAGAAGAATATAATTGAATGTTTCAACACATTACAAGGTGTATTTAAAATATTTTGATGAATTTTCATTCTTTCCGTGGATTTTTGAGAAAACGTAATATTTTTCTTACTCTCATCAAACTAAACTTTTGTAGGTTAAAGCAAGCGAGAAAATCGCAATGAGAATCAACGTTGCAAGGTAAAAGTGTGTATCACACGCGCGCGCCCACTCATTACAGTCGCTGTATATACTATAATAGTAGTAGTAGTAGTGAAAATGCAATGGGTAGTGGCTCGGTAGTAGAAAGAGAACGTGAACATCAGCCACGAAAATTTCTCTCATTTCGCGTCGTTATCTCTTCTCTGCTTCTAGTTTATTCTCAACTGCATATATATATATATACATCTGATATTATGAAGCGCGGAAAGCAATGGAAGGTGTGTGGGAAAATTTGTGAAAATATATATTTGAAAAAAAAAAAGAAAAAAAAACCAAAAAAAAAAAATAGAAATAACTTTCAACTGAATATTATATCGTTTGATATTATCATTATCAAATATCATTTATCTGAAATGTAATGTAAGTGAGAAAATATATTTTTTCATTAAAAAAAATAAATAAATGAAAAAAACAAATATTTATATACATAAAATAAAATATAAATGGAGTAAAATAGCTAGGGGAAAACTGATATTGAAATAATTTCAGAGGAATATTGTGCACGAGATAAATTGTAAATTGTAATATATTACTATTCAACAATCGATTGAATCAATCAAATGAAATTCAACCATTTAATTGTATAAATTGAAATTTAATATGATACCTGTCATATATATAACAATATTAATTATTGAAATTGCTAATTTATTATTAATATTATAGGAGACGTATCTAATAATTTAAATTATTGAAAAAAAACAAAAAAAAAAAACAGAAAAAAAAGTAGAATAGAATGAAATCACTGAGTAGAAATAAAATAAACATGTTCGATGCATAGATTTTTTTTTTTTTTTTTTTTTCCCAGTTGGAATTTTTTATTTAAGGTTTCGAGAGGATATGTAGACACGCGTGTATATATATATAAATGTGTACCGAACTGTAGAGTCTGGCATATATAGGAAGTGAGTGGGAACGGGAAGTGACTGTTGTGTAGTAGAATGTAGACCGGGACATGGTGTGCAATAGTGGAGTGCAGGTGGCCATGTAAAGTGCACAGGGTCAAAAGTGCACGTGCACGTGTGCGCGACTTTGCTACGGTGGCACAATGAAATTGCTCACAACCTATTCTACACTACTACCAACATGTTTCATTCGATCGGCTGCACTGTGCAACGTATAGTGGTTTTATGCATGATATCAATCGTTAGAATTAACAAAAAAAGAAAAAAAAAACAAAAACAAAAACAAAAACAAGAAAATAGTAGGTAAAAACAATCCGTTTACTGAACACAATTTCGTATGAAATCGAAATTAATTCATATAATTCTTCACACAATTCAGGAAAAAAAGAAAAGAAAAAAAAAAAAAAACAATCTCTATTTATTATATAAATGAATTTTTATTCAAACACTTCAAACAAATATGATAAAATTGAATTATTTAATTAATAGCATGAATATAAATTATTTATCAATCAACAACCAATTCAATGTTCAATAATTGTTTTCACTCATTGTCTCTTTTTTACTCATTAGTTGGCTCTGCAATCCTTTGTCCAACTTAATGAGGCTCACTATATTTATACACATTCACACACAAACACATTTGTAAATCATCATTGGCTAGTCGTCATACCACCCACTTTGTACTCAACCTAAAGTTACGCTTGGACAATGTCCCCAGAGTCGAAAATTCGCTGGATGACAGAAACACAGTCCCACTACTGCTATCATCACGATACAAAAGCTCTCACTGCTGTACTGCAAGAGCTTTATCTTCCATTCCCTTGCGTTCACTGTCGCTCTGTGGGTGCCATCCAAATTGTATCGAATTAAGTTTGATCATTGTGTACAAACGTAAATACGAAGTTTGAGTGTCAGATGTTTGTTGTTACATTTCTCTTTCCACTATTGAATAATCAAATGAACACAATATCCGCACGTTTCACCATCAACAATGAAACACAAAAAATTTATCACAAACACGAAAATCCTAAAAATAAATTAACAAAAAATTTACAAATAATAATAATAATAATAATAATGAAAAAGAAGAAAAAAATAAAAATCTAATGCAATTTACATTCTATTTTTCAATTCGGTAAATCCATAGAAATAAAAATTATTTTACATTTGAAGTTTCAATGCATCTTTAATGTAACATAACTTCCGTCGACTTTTCCTTCACTTCAACTATAGATTTTACGTCGTTTTTTCATTGGATTATTCATATCTTAGCGACAAATTCGTCTTTCAAAGTTGGTCGCGGGGTAGCCAATGCTTGTGCATGCACGATTCAATCTCCCCTTACACTTCACCATTACCAAACTCACTGTGTCCCCAGTGTGTGATCAAGTATCTTTCGAACAGCGTGGCCTGGAGGCTACGAGAAACGATTTCGGACGATTTATTCGCAACGAAAGTTTTCGCCGTAGCCCCCATGGCGAAATGTTTCACAAGCCGCTAATATATATATATATATATATGTACATATACCTATGTATAAAAGAACCTTGAGCTACGTTAATCGACAAAAGTGGTAAGAGAAACTGCCACAATATATATATTCTCTATCAATTTTTATCCATTTAATATTTTTTTTTTTCATAATTAAGAATCAATTATTTTTCATATGAATTATTGATTTTTTTCTTATTTTTTTTCCTGTCATTTGACAATTTACTGAAGTTTTGATATATAAAATAATATATTTTTTTTTGTTCAGTGCTTTAATCTATTGTAACTAATAATTTATAATTTATAGTGTGAAATATGATATTTTTATTTAATTAAATCTCCAAATGGTACTGAAATTACTCAAATGTCTAATATATATGAAAATTGAAGTTTAATCTGTATATAAGCGAACAATTGTTGAAGCTACATGAAAATCTCGTAGAACGAGATTTTATATACTATAAATATATTGCCATCGATATAGAAATGATATAAAATATTGGTCGGTTAGTCTCAATACGACCAAGGGGTTGATGGTGAGCACATGATAGAATTCGAGAATTTATATTACATCGAGATAAATGAAAATTGATAGATATTGAGGAAGAAAGAAAAATAATAAAACACAAAAATCAGACTACATTTTGAAAAATTTACTACTGACTAAACAAAAAAAAAAAAAAAATGATAAAGAAAAATAAAAACGTTCGTGAGAATGATTATTTTTTATAAAGATTTATATTTTTGCAATAATTAAAGATGATAAGTTAGAATTTTTTTAAGAGAAATTTTGTAATTCCAAGGAGTGAAAAAAGAGTGATTAAATAGAACAAAGGATGTAAATTGGAGATGGCATAATCGAAAAACGTGATGGCCATTGTGATGATGAAGAATAAAAAAAGTGTGTAAAAATTCATGAGCGTTAAAGTAAAAATGTTTTTCATCGTAAATATATACGTACTATGCAAATAATATAAAATACTATTTTACTCAGTTGGTGATTGTGAAAATCACGAGGAAAGAGATATTTTGACGTACGAAATTCAATGGGATTTTTTCGTTGGTAGAGGAATGTGCAATTTAACGAATGGCAATAAAGTGAGCAATGGCCGATCATAAAGCGATGGAGTATACAAAGATGATGACAATGAGAGTATGATGATACATTTGAAGGGATAAAATGTTTTACCATATTATTCTACCACTTCTCATGTACATTGGAAAACTTTGACAATATTGAAACATCAAGTTCTATCGTGTTATTTCACTGATTTAATATAATTTATTATAGTAATATTTATTATTTCATTACTCCTTGTCTATAGTTTTTTTTTACTTGTATATAAAACAATTTGAATTAAAGGAAAAATAGGAATTTTCTGAATATTTTGACAGGTAGAGTAGATATATAATGCTGAAGGTGGTTCAATCAATCCCATTGAAACAAAAGTCAACGGATAAGACAAGAGAATTGTATAATTTCAACTTCTATATCATCACTATCGTTATTTCGATTTCCCGAAGCGTTTGTCTTCCAACTATATGTGGACATAGAACAGAAAGGGTTGATGTAGAGAAAAGAGAGGAAAGAGAAATAATAATGGGGACGAAGAAGTCGTTTTGCCATTATTCCACATTGGCAAGACCTTAACGAAAACTTTTGTCCTTATGTATCTCACTCCATTCACCCTCTTCTTCTTTATCCCTTCAACCCTATATCTTTAAATTCTCTATCTCATTCTACTATTATCTTATCTTTCTTCGATATCTTCCTAAATCGCTTTCTAAAAGTCGTTATTACTCGATTTTCATTCGTCGAAAAGTTCCTCAAATTTTTCTTTGGTTTTTTTTTTTTTTTTTTTCGTTTTTCTTTTACAACTCTAACATTCACTCTTCATAGAAAAAAAATTATATATATATATATAATAATAATAAGGAACAACAGCAAATAACTCGACAGAAATAAAAAAAAATTTTGACACTCTAAAAAAGTTAGTTATAAAAATGAGTAAATAAAAAAAGAAACAAAATAAAATTTAATCTACGAATTAGTCTGTTGTAAACATTTATTTTTATTTTCTTTATTTTTCTCTTTTTTCCACTGTATAAAAACAAAATTTTTCTGACAGTCACTATATGCGAGTGGGCATTATGCCGTCACACATGACATTTTATTACCTCATGAGCAATATTTTATCCATGGATTTTTCATGACGGGTGAAATTTTTCACTGGGCTGTTAAAACTTTCTCACATGATGGTCTGACAAATATGTATTCGTTGATAAAAGTAAAGTATATGTGTATGTGTATTTGTATTCTAACCAGAGGATAGACAGATAGAAAGATAGATAGATGAATACAAGTAAGTGAAAAAAAAAAAAATAAATAAATAAATAAAATAAACTGATAGGAAATGGAAAAGCGAGCGGTGATGTCATGGAACTTTATGGTGTTTTAGGAAACAAGTCAGCAAGAATAGAGGGCGGGGTTTTGGTGTGGGCACCCGCCCTGAACCACTTCGAACGCAGTGCTGGATGCAGGTGCATTGAGGGAGAAAAGTTGGTTGAGACCCGAGTACAATATCACGAATACGAGAACAAACAAAAAATAATAAAATCAATAAAATACCACTCACACATGAAGCTCAGAGTGATAAGATAAACAAAACAAAAAAATTTTTTTATTAAAACTAAAATGTCATTCAAATTTAATAAGCTCCATGTAAAAAAAAGAAAAAAAAAAAAAAAGTACGATAATTCTAAAAATTGTAGATATTTTATTGCTTAATATTCCGTATCACGTGGAAGATTGTGATTTGATGGGATAGCTAGAACAGTAAGAGTTGAGGTTTCAAGCTCATTAATTCCACTTGCCTCCAACTCATTATTACGAATTAATTGTCGGACATAGTACGAGAATTCGATCAATCATTCATCACGCACCACACACACATATACACATAGATATACATCTCATTGCAAGCCAATTCGCAAGTCCCCCAATTCCACTCTGTGTTCAAACTAACTCACTCTGATTCCAACCTTATTCGAGGTTGGCGTACGTCACGACAGGGGTTGTTACCCTCACTCAATTCTCCGTTCGATCCTACTGACCTCTCTCAGCACTCGTTGTCTGCATGTGTTGCGTGTTTTCAGCGTTGCAGGCAATTCCAAGGGGTAGTTGAATTCATCATTTATCGCACCCCATTTCGTTTAGCCTTGCGATTCCGTTTTACTTCACTCTACACCATCATTGAATAATAATCCTCATGTTCATTACAAATCATTTGATAATAGAATACGCAATACTCTATCCGATTCTACAGTTCCATATTCCCATTACTGACCTCCGAAATTATTGACATTTAATATACAGCGAGAAAGAAAAAAAAAAAATCGTGAAAACAAAATAAAAATATTATATTTACAGTTGGAAGAAAATAACTAGAGGGTGATGCTTAACTCTATTGTATAACATTAGTAAAGCAATAGTGACTTTTGTCGCAATTCCAACATACTAGGACCGACCACTTAACACGTTAAATATCATGAAAGTGCCTGCCAACACTATCCCTCAAAGTGAAGAACAAAGCTCTTCGTATGTGTATGTATGTATATATATATATATACATATAAACATACACTCATATACATTTTATACCATCCGTTGAAAAGCACGATAGTTTAGGTTGGAAGAGGACGACAGTGAGCTTACAGTACTAAGTCAATTTACAATCTGTCGCTAAATTTACATACCCATGAGGATATAGCCGAGCAGAATTTCTACAATTGTGATATATATATAGACACATCGTCAAATATAATGTGTTCAAATGTGTGTGTTATATATGGACATTAGAGATGTTTGTGGTTTAACGTTTTAAGGATTATTCCAGGCCCATCCACAATTTCAATCCCTGATGGATTTCTATATTTACTTTTCCACGCGTCAATCGCTTCGCTGCACTCGAGAAACTTGCAGATACTGGGTCTCGTACCCCACGAGAATCATTTGAGATATCACATGGAACAAAAGACTCTTGATGTGTTCTAATATTACAACTGAATATTATTTTTATCTTTTTTTTTTTTCCAGAAGAAAAAAAAAAGAAAAAAAAACACTATTAATTTATATTATCCAAATTTATTTATTATTGTCCAAAATTGAATAAGATATTCTGTTAAATTTGTTTATCGATACAACAGTGAATTGTTTGTTTACAAAAGTTTAATTATAAGAACATTCGATAAATTAGTGTCGACCACGGTATTAACTGATGAGGATGAAACAGCTCGAGATCAAACGATTCCTTTGAAATGCTATACATATATTTGTGGCTATACGACAATTTACCTTGTCAACTTTGGCAATTAGTTTGTGATTGAATTTTTATTTTTCATTATCAACAGCAAATAATTTACAATAAAATTTATTCACATGATTACATATAATTATTTATATTTTTTTTTGTTTATTTATTTTTGAATGAAAATAATTAATTTTCATATTCAAGATTGATTATGAAATGAATAGAGTTCTATAATTGCTATGACACTACAAACCGGCACAACATTTAAAAAGCCAAATTATATACAAATGTCGGTGTAGGCAGAGCTAATGGAGAAAAAAAAAGGAAAAAAAAAATGTATATATATATATATAAAGTCCTGCTATATAGCGGGAAGAAGAACTAAATGGAGGTAGAATACGTGAGTGCGAGAAGTGGAAATTTTGATAAAAGTGTAAAACCACACGCGAAATAATATAAAAGTACAAAAGCAACCCAAACTTTAATGACGTTCAATGGCTACTGTAGAACCTACACGCCATATCCTTCATGCTTTTTTAAACTTCTCACTCTCATACAACCTCAATTATAGTTTATATACCTCGTTTTTTTGTTATATAATATAAATTATATATAACTCAATCACGTTCCATCCGGTTTATGTGCACTGCAAGCTCATTACAACTGCCAGTGCTCGTTATGTAATGAAGCTTTGAACAGTCTCACGGTGTCCAATCTAATACTTTATGACGCTTCCCATCAACAAAACTATAAAAACAAAACAAAAAAAAAAACAGGCCGTCATAAGCGTTACGCTTCAACGACTCGAGTACCTTTTCGTGATGAGCAAACGTTTAGATGGTGCGAAAGAAAACTACCCCCATTCCATTTCTTGTCATCACTCACACCACTCGAGAGCTTTGCTTGAGGCCTAGAGTAAAAGACAACGGCGAGGTCGACGACATACAGACGTGGAGAAAGAATTGAGGCAGAAAATACTCTTCGAGTTTGCACATATATATGTGTATATACATTCGTCAAACAATGAATATACGCGAGTAAAAAAAGAAAGAAAAATAAAAAAAAATAATAATAATAAGTAAACGATGGAACATTCATAGGTAATTCGGGTGACATAAAGCACTTCTATAACAATGCCCCGATTTTTTCACAGAGAAATAAAATATTCTTGCTGTTTGTATATATTTTATGTGTATCTTTGTGCCTGTTGGGTTCCGAAAAATGAAACAAAATCTAGACAAACCGGCTAAACGATAGGGAGAAGAAGAAAAAAATAAATAAAACAAATGAAACAACGGAAACGTAGCAGATGTGACCACCATTAGAACCTTTTTTTTTTTTTTCCTTCTTCTAAATCAACATTCGCAATCGGAAAAAAATTTACTATTTGCATTGAATTAATCATTTGTTGTTTCATTATTTTATTCAATTTAAAATGATCTGAAGGAAATTTATAGCTGAAATAATACCGATATTTAATATGAATATTTTTTTTTCTGAATTTCTAGATATTCTGTATTTGGTAATTTTTTGTTTTTGAATCGTGAGATTGGTAAAGATTATCGAAGTGAAAATCTGCAAAATTGCACCGCGGTATTTGCTCCACACTAAGTCCACCACGTACTGCGATTCTTGGCATTTTGCCAATGCTTTCTGCTGTCACCAACCTCTTTCCCCACTGTCATCCCTTATTCCGTCTAAAATCATTCATTTGCAATGGTGCAATAGCGAACAAAATATATCAATACATACGCAATATAAATTTAAACCATATTCATATATAATATCGTAATAAAAATTATTTTAACCTGTACTAACCCATTTTGTCTTTCCTTTTCATTTATCCTCACTCGTTCGTCAATTAAAGATGTACGCATTAAGTAAAACACGAAGTGTAACCACCTGAAGTTACTTGGCTGAGTGGGATTCTAGCAAACTTATATATATGTACACATGTATATGTAGAAATACATAGGAATATATGGGAATATATAGAAATACAGGGATGAGGAAGTTGAAGGGAGTTGAGTCTGCATGGGACTGGTGCATCCGGAAGTTTGCCAAGTTTCTCGAGGAATTCGACGATGAACATTCTCCCTTGAACTCTCCCCAATCTCTCTGATACCATTCCCTTTACTCTCACAACTCTATTCCTGAATTTTCACTTGTCCCAATCTCATATCCGTGCAGATATTCACTTTCAAAGTCTGTTTAAATGTCGACTCTCATCATATTCATCAGGTGTATATGATTATCAATTTATCTATTGAATTTTTATTTGCCAAACTACAAATTATTTGTGTTAATTATGAGAAATATATAACAGAAATGTTGTTTTTTTTTTTTTTTTTTCTTCTTCTTTGGACATTCATTTTATTCTCTGATGTATCAAATTGAAATATCATTTAGAGTCAAATAAAAAATAACCAAATAATTGTTAGACTTTGATATAAATGCATCCAGACAAATAATTCCATTTCAATTTCACTGAATTTATATGAGTAATTATATCAAAGTAACAAACAATGTGGAAAATAACTTTTATCATTCTTGAAAATACATTTTTTATTCGTTCTCTATAGTTACTATTTGTACGCCGTGAGATGGAAAAAGTATTTAATAAATTAGAAAGTATATTCATTTCTTTATATTCTCATTCATCCATCGACCATTTTATTATTCTTGATGCATAAAATATCTCCAACTTTTCAAGATAAAATACTGAAGGAATAGCAGTAGGAAAAAAAATCCTATGCACTTTTCTTTCACACAGTCATTCACTTACCATGAAAGAAGTCTCGACATTCACGTTCCTTCGTCCAGTCTCAGCTGTTCAACCTCAACCCCAATCATCTCTTTTTACTTTTGCATCATCCCTGGAGCTTTTAAGCCACAGAAAAACTTAATCGATGGGTGAGAAATTATGAGTGAAAGATATAAAAAGACGATGGACGACAGGGTAGTTAACTTTTTCTGTTCAACTATCAAATTAAAATTTTAAAAAATAATGTACATATTAAACTAGGATAGAGAGTGAAATGTTATGAAAAGCTCGGCACAACAACACTACAACTTAACAATTTTCCATATAATCATATAATAACTTATACAAGTAGAGCTTAATCGTCTTTCATCTATAGAACTTGTCTAAAATTCAAGATTAATTATTCCACAAACTTGAAATTGAAATTTATAAGATTCAATACAAATGGCCTAAGAAAAATATTTCCTACACTTTTGTTTCCAACCCTACTACTACATTTCTGTAGGCTGAAAAAAAAAAAAGAGAAAGAAAAGAAAAAAAAACCCAAACAACTTCAGAGAAAGCTTCATCAACTTCCATATATAATAACAACTTTTTTGTTTTTGTTTTTTTTTTGTTTTTGTAGGTTTGTTCATCTTTTTAGCACCCTCCTAAAGAGAAAGTACCTCTAAAACATCGGTCTCAAAGTTTTCAAAACCCCTTTCTCTACATTCAAATCACCTAGCCCCACCTCAATCCTTATATTCACAACCCCTTTACTCACTGTACTTTTTGTCTTATTACCTTGGTCCAAGACTCGAACTTTCAGATTAAAATGAATGGCTGCTTTACGTACTCTGACGCAGCTTGGCACTGCACTTTTCCATTTTCCTCACTCCTCGTTATATATACTTTTTAAATCATTCCCTTTATTCATCTTCCCATTCCCTATCATCCACCGTCTCTGTCGTCTTGTCGTTACCAACCTATTTCCATTTCTATACTTATCCCAGCCAGGCTGCAAGACTCCACGACAGAAATGATTATATCCACAAGAATAAAAGGAAACAATCTCAAGCCCATTATCACTCTGGCGTGAGCCGAGTCCGCTCTGGGAATATATATACATTACTTTTACCAACGCGAATATATATATAAGTGGAATGAGGGTTTTTCTCATGAGTTGCTTCATCATTTTCACTATCCCCCATCAAGGAGTAGCAATTTATCTCTGCTATATATTTCTCAGATGATATCCACTGATTTCCCATGATATTATGATGACCACAAAAACCGCAAGGGAAATGTTATTCAACAATGTTGATAATCAATAAAATTCAATTTCAATCACAATGATTGATGCAATTGTACAACTATGACTGTATATCTATAATTTTTTTTTTTTTTTATTTGAATGTAAATAATTTAAACGAAAAATAATAAATAGTAAATAATGTAGTAATGAGATGACTCTGATGTCTCATGTATTTTACTAAAGCAATATCTTTCGACATTGTGTATTTATTCCAAATGCACATTTGCTATTTGATAGTAGAGTAAAAATAAGACAAATGTAAAAAACAAAAAAACAAAAAACAAAAAAAAAAACAGTGACAAATGCCCGTGGGATTGCGGCGCGAATAGTTGATGGTAGAATAGAACTGGAAATATATATATCTTGCATGAAAGGTAACTGGAAAAACTGACCGGAACTGTCCACCACGAGGACACGACTATAGAGACCAATTTATCAATTGATAAGGTGGTGATCCATTAAGCTAAGCAAGATACATGTTGACCTTTGTGGACAAAGACTGGGTGATTCTCACTCTCTAACGCTGTAGCAATTCCAATTCACCACCATGACATTTTCTCTTCCATCTCCATATTGCAACCATAATGTTCTATTCAACTTTAGACACAAGTAGATTATGTTCGAGGATAAATTTTAAACATCAACAAAAAAATCATGTCATAAATTTTTTTTCCATTGTTAAAACTTGGACAATATGTAAAATGAATAATTCCATGTGGTGCAGTATACAATATAGCGGGGGGTATGTATGAAAGATTGTACTTGTGGCCCACATGAAGACGATAAGAGTTTTATATACAGAATAACAACTCGACCTTTATGCGGGCTACAAAGGCCACGATTCATATATGTGAGTGGCGGGAAAAAAAGATAGAAATGGTTACTGGAGTAGGGAACATAGAGAAGGTTGATGGTGGATGGTCTCGAATAAAACTGTCGGATCGATTTTGTTATGAAAATACCCTCAACTGAACTCCCACGGGTATAATACGTGCGGTCAGTAAATACTTCATAACCTAGTGGTGAATCGGTGGTACACGGAATACCAAAGAGCCAACCACCAACCATACGTTGCATTACTGCATTTCTCTTGCATCCCATTTTCATCCAATTCTCATAATGTTTATTCCATTATTTTTTATTACATACAATTTTCCACTTTACAATACAACTCAAATACATAATGTACAAAATATCATATTAAATAAATTTTGTCAACAAAATATTAACTCATATTTATTTCAGTACAATTTTTAATTACATATGTAGTATATTCAACGGGAATAATAGATAATTTTAATGAATTCAAGTATTTTACAACATATGAAATTATATAAATAGTAACAAGTGCAAAAATAATAGAAATCACATGTACAAGTCAAGTACCAGAAATACATTAAATGACCTACTGATAGTTTGTTCTATCAAGTATCAATTTTTGTGCTTGAACAAGCATCTCCTAAGACATCTCACAAATTGGCATTCCAATATCGACTCAATATTGGGTCTATTTTTCTCCGTTCACTTGTATACCCTGTCGCATTTTCTCTTCCAGTTTTCACAGCACGTTTGTCGTTCTTTGGTGAGGAGAACCGAAGAAAATGTGCAACATCGAATGATAGAGGGTGACCGAAACGAAAGTGGTGGGCTGGATAAAGCATTCAATTGCTACGCCACCTCTTTCACTGTTTATTCACTGGGGACTTGACACTGTCAAACAGTTGACATTCCCAAGCTTTACTTCAACCACCACCTAATTCTTTACAATCCATTTCATCGAATTTTTTACTTTACTTATAAAACTCGTCAAGTTTTTTGTACCACCAGGCGTAAAATAACTCTAATAAATTGTTGAATTTAGTTGAAGTTCAATGGTGCACAGCAATGCAAAAATTGACAATTAATTGCGCGACAAAAATTTAGTGAACAGAGTCAATTGTAAAATAAATGAATACCAATTGCAATTCATTTTTTTTTTCTTTTTTTTTTCGGGAAATTTCAATTGTAAAATTTAAAAAGTAATGATTTTGATTCAATAGACAAGTCATAACGATGACATTAACATAAAACAAATATTTATATATATAAAAATACATATAAATCAAGTAATAACGATACGTGTGTGACCAGACAACTGAAAAAGATACAAGTGACCGGTCATAATTCGTCATCACTCGAAAACTCGTGTATATGTTCAGTAATATATAACATACGAAAGATCTGTAGTTTCGAATGGCAAATTGCCAAGTGGGCGGTGCTTACTGTTATCAAATGCCAAAGCTTTTTTTTTTTGTTTTTTTTTTTTTGCTACGACGTTATGAGAGGACCAAAGGAACTACCAAAGGATTGGCAACCGCGGAGACAGAGGAAAAAATGGCGCGTTTTTTTTTTTTTTTTACTACCGAAAATATTTGAGAATTCACCGCCAAAATATGTTCAATGACAAAAACCATAGATTTATTATCAACAACAAATAATGAATGTAAACATATAAATATTCAGATTAACAATTAAAAATAATAAAATAATGAGAATAAAAATTCTCATTAATATTTCAGTCTTTTTTTTTTTTTTTTTTTTTTTTTTTTTTATATCTAACTCACACTTTCTTGTTTTACTAATAGTGACTGGATTCACTCTGTGCTTGTATTTGAGATATTTACACAGTGAATCCTCCACTGTCTCTCATTCCCGTCATGAAACAAAAGATGATGAAGCGACGGAAATAAAAAAAAATATCCAAAAAACAAATAAAAATAAATAAATAATAATAGTTATAATAATGATGATGATAATAATAATAATAGTAATAAAAGGAAATTCTTTCATTTTTCATGACGGTGTCACACCAGTCCACATCCCAGCGGTGAAACCATAAATATACTGTCTCTGGCTGTCAAAAAGAGGAGCCAGAGGAACTATAATATTTAAAAATAAAAGATAAATATAAGTGGGATTTCAGTTTATGAAACATACAAAAAAAAAAAAAAAAATTAATAAATAAACAAAAAAAATTTATTAAATAATAAAATAATAAATGGCCCGGTTGTATTCACCACGTTGGTATATAAAAAATTGTAGAATTAATCAATAAAATTGAATAATAATAAATATATCATTGAGTGGCAGATTAAAAGCTCAATTTTACAATTTTCTTTTTATATCTTGTACTCTTGTACTTTTATATATACTCCAGAGTATATTCTCCTGTCACTTATATCACTGCAAATAAAATATACACTCTTGTGCACACACACACACACACACATATATATACGTGCATACATATACGAAATTTAATGTGCCACAGCAACTGTATACGCGTGATAGCACCATGATAAAGTGAAAAAGACACACATCTCTGTCATGAACTTTTATCCAGATTGGATGTGCTCCAATGTTGAGACAAATGAAAATGCCACTCCAATCTCCATGACAACAAACCCAAGAACAACTGCAATGAATGAACGACTTATCACGAAGAAGAAACCACAGATTGAAAATGTGGAGTGTTTAACATTTAAACACGAATTGTTTGTAGTGAAGAGTATATATTATATATCATACATTATATAATGAGTTTTAATCTTTGCTTTCAATGCATTTTTCAATCATTACCATCGTCATCATCACTATCATCATCATTAGCCACTTGATTTTAATCCAGATAATTTGCATAATCGACTTGAGGTCTATCAGTGATTAGTGCCACAGGAGGAATAAGAGGAGAAATCCAAGTGGTGACAATGGAGAGGAGTGTGAAATCGACCTAGCGAAAAAGACGTCATTAAAATGAGGTTGAGGACCATAAACCATCTCAACATCGTCGTTCCCTCAACAGAATCTGGGTGATTTATATTATATAATACGAATCTACACATTCCTTTTCAAATGTCACTTGCTTTTAAAATATAATGCCATGTCAAAGTACTAACTCATCATTCAACAATTTATGTATATACGTGTAGATCTATTAAGAAATAATAAAGAAGAAATACTGAAGAACTTCATCCATTTCACTGTAACCACCATTTATATTCTCCAAGTTGAATTTTAACATGAATTCATCATTAAATAGCTCTTGAGAAATACATACCATTGTATGATTCAGTTGAATTCATTAGTAATTCCACTGCAGTTATACGTGACAATAGTGCACATAAAGTCAAAAGATTGTATTATAAAAGCATAAAATTTCAAAGAATTAAAGGAATAAAGAATGAATGATTGAAAGAATAATTTTATGATAGTGAAGAAGAGATGTAATGTCAAGGAAATGAGGAACGATTTCAGGTTTGTTGCGTCAGCAACAATGCACTTTCACCATATAAATTCGCAAAGTGAATATGATGATGCAAACCCAAACCTTTCAGTGAAACTGTTCCATTAATAACGTATCAACACAGACTTGCCTATACTACTCTATTCACAGTCCTCGAATATATATACACAGATATATTGACCTGTACACACGTAACCTCTATCGATTTCTCTGTAAACCAGTAGAAAATATTGATGATAGTTACCTATATTTACTTCATATTATTAGCTAGCTTGTGTGAATATTCAATTATTTAACGACTAGCTACAGGTTTAGATATGGAAATGGGATGGATATGAATAGATTAGCGAAAGAATTATGAGAAAAAGTGGATAATATGATGAGATATCAGGAGTAATTTGGTAAGGTAGCATGGGTAATGTGAAGAGAGAAATGTCTGTAGCACAACATGACCAGACCAAACTCCACCGTGGGCTCGACTGTCTGGAAAGCTCGTTGCTCCCTACTCAAGTATGTAGATTGTGCTCCGGCTGCATGTGCCATTAATAGCTGATGACCTTCTCCAGTAGTTTATAGAACTAGTTGTCTGATAGTAAAATCTACTCGTATATGCACAATATTCTCGATTTTCAATTCTAAAATCTACGATCAATTTTAATCCTATCAATAAATTAGAATTCAACAGTACCAATTGATATGATTTTCCAATAAGTTACACATATTAAATATCAATTAACATTAAACAATATAAATTACATTCATAATAATTGAAAGTGAATAAATTAAAAAAATTAAGAAAAATAATAAACAAATAAAATATGAAATATTACAAATTGAAAAAATAATTTTATTCATTATTTGTATTATGATATTTTTAGTTAAAGTGAGAAAATAATCCAATTGATATTGTTGTAAAGGGAATTAACAAGTGTCAACTTTAATATAGCCGGTGAGTGTAACGTCAGGTCGAGTTAACCCCAGCTGGTATTTAGTTGGTCACGTGTGCACAACATTGTACACAGCCTCTACCACATTTATGTGAAGCAATTGCTAGTATGCTGCTCTCAAATATATTGGTATGGTACAACGAGTGGAAGCGCAACGAGCGTATGGTATAGTAGTTGTGAGAAGGGTAGAAAGGTTGAGAAAATGTATGTATAAATGTATGGGTATATATTCGTGTATGTAGACGCTATGGAAAAGTACTAGAGCTCCTGTACAACCTTTTTTTCCCTGAACATTCACGAAAATTATGTCGACTTTTTCTTTTTTAGGTTTGATGTTTTATGTCTATATTTACTATCTACTCTTGTTTTTTATTCTTTTTCTTTTTTTTCTTCTTCTTCTTCTTTTTTTTTTCTTTTCATTATCTTTTTCTTTTCTTTCCTGCTTTTTAGTCTGCATAAAATCTTTCATTTTTCGTTTCTTTATTTAAACCTTTAGCTAAATAACTCTATTGTATTCTCGTTTTGTTTATCCTTTGTCATTTGTTCTCGCTTTCGTTTGCCTATTGGAAAAAGAAAAAAAAAAATTGTTCTTTTCACCTTTTACTATTACTCCGTTGCCGTCACATCATTCTGCACTCACGATATCAGACTTGGATGATCGCAGTAGCACTAGTAGTAGTAGTAGTAGTAGTAGTAGTAGGAGACGCGGCGCAAAAGCAACGCTAATAACTACAGACGCAGAAGGTCGAGGTCAAAGCGGATAATTTGAGAGTGATGAGCTGCTCAGCTATACGGTATTCCAGCTGCACATTCTCCTCTTCTATCTACTATCTCTATATCTCGGGTGCTCTTTATTTTTTTTTATTATTTTATTCTTTTTTTTTATTATGATTATCATTATTTTTTTTTTACCACTGTCTGAAGCGAAGCTCGACTAAAAGAATGCGTAATTGGAAGGAGTAAAAATGCGAGATAGTACCGAGACTACAAGCCAACGTAAAATACAAGACTTTTTAATTTCTTTTTTTTTTTTTTCGCTTTTTTTTTTCCATTTCATTTTCCGTTTCAGAACATAATAGTTAGTGATAGTTTATTTTTTATACTATATTATTATCTACAGTGAACAAAGTAAATATGAAATGACATTTCTTTTATGTCGGATTATTAACTAAATGTACAGTAAACAAAAATAATGGTTGACATTATTTATTTGACAATGCTGAATTTTAAAAATAATTATGTGAATGACGATGGTATTTAAGTCACCGTAATATCAGCCAATTCGTGCTATTTTCAAATATATATAAAAAAATATTATCACTTTTACAATGAAACTCTTTTGTGTGAAATGGAATGTAAAAAAAGAAATGAAAAAAAAAAAAAAAAAAATTGTTGTGTACAACAAAATTGTGGTGCGAATGGGCATTGGCAGTAGAGCCAAGTGGTCAGACGGCTGTTACCACTTCGAATCGGACGTTATTATTGTATTGGAGAATCACATAGTGAATGGTCACTAACCAATTTTGAACATGTGTACAAACTATTTGATAATAAGAAGCTTACAGAATATTTTGACACCTTCGCGAGATGTCACTTGAAATTCTTGATACTCGACGAGCAATTGCACCACCGGAGCAAGTGCTTCAATGTCATTTGGACTAAATTACTGAACAAGGGACTTGACTTAACAAGCAACTTGCAGTACGTATTGTTTCACCAAGTAGGCCTACTTGGATTTCGCAGCATTGTAAATGAATTTGAGTGTCTTGAAAATAATTGACAGGATTTAATTATAAATTGAGATACTAGATAGTATAATCGATTTGAGACAATGACTTATCATTTAATTAAATACAATAATGTTATTTGTCAGAGAAACATTAAGACATTCAACTTTAATGTTGATAATGAATTTTATTCTTGTCGTAGACCAATAAATTCGTGTACAATTAGCCTTCAAGCTGATTCAACTTTATGTCGATGTCATCAAAGACATTTGATTAATTAAATATTATCAAATTATTTCAACGCCAATCAACCGACATATAATTTATATTTCACTTGAATAGTATCAGTTCAATCACAATTATTGGAAGCAAAATTGAATTATTGAAGATCTCAATATAAAAATAATTTTTAGGAAAGGAAAATTTTTTATTAATCAGCAAGAAAAAAACACGATCTTGGTGCTTGGTTTAAATCATCATCAATAAAAAGGAGAAACTTTTGGACGATGACATACGTAAAAAGTACTTTGTCAATTCGTCTGAGCTACTTGAGCACGTGCTCTATGACAAAGCTGAAGTAAAATTAGTTTCCACACTGTTTGAAAATATGTCTGTTTACCGTAAAAAAAAAAGAAAAAAGAAAAAGAAATAAAATTCTTTGCAATTATTAATAAAAACACATGAGTTATTACTAGAATCGAAATAATTGTATACAAATAATTAATTTCGTGATTAAATATATTTTATTAATTGATTGATTGTGATGAATCATTAAAAAATTAACTAGAGCTGTAATGAATCATTCGCTCTTACCATTACTTCAAGAAGACGTCCACCTCCCTCATGCTTCGTAGCCTAATACAAGCAGGAACGATTCTCTTCATCCAGTCAATGCCACTAAAAAGGACTGCTGGTAAAGCAATTGCCCAACCGTGTGCCAATTCATCGCTCACACTCCCTTTATACGTATATCATTCCCCTAAATTTCCACCCTTGAACTATACTCGAATATTACCACTTATCACTGTGGAATTAAATTCATTTGTCATTTGGTTTGTAGTAAAAAATTAATGCTAAAAATTCTGGTGTACTTATTATTTGGGAATTATCCAACACAACTCATCCACTATAATCGCTTTGTTAAATGATTTTATTTCAGACAATTTCTCATTCCATACATTCAAATACACACATCACACCTAAATAGATCAACGCACGAACACACACTCACCCAAACTCGCGCATTCACAATAAATTTCACTGAAAATAAGAATTAAAATTAATACATTCGAATAAAAAAAAGTTCACTCGTAATATTCACCGTTAAAAATTTTATATATAAAATAAAATAAATTCCATTTTTAAATAGACAAATTAATTTATAAACTGAATATACAAAATTTTGTAAAGAAATAATTTATACAAATGTTTTATTTCCTCTGAATTATTTTTCATATAAAATTGATACATACGTTTTCGATAAAATAATAAATTTTTCGATAGATATATAAATATAAAACATCATCTATTTATTTATTCATTCAATATTTTTTATATTAATCAATTGTAAAAAAAATATTTACCGACGTATATCTAATGAATGAATAAATGCACGTAATACCTACGACGGCTCGCGCAATACTAGTAAGTAAAACAGACGAGTGGTCGGTTACCGCCACGATTTGGACGCGTGCGCGCCTCTTATTTCACACGCTGATATTACTCAACATTCCTCTTTTCCACTATTGCAACTCCTTTCACATATAATCGTCGAAGCTCACACTCGACTTTGTCTTTTATTCCAGATCATTAGCATCTTGTTTTTCATAGAAAAAAAAAAATTCTTCCATCATAAAAAAAAAAAAAAAAATATATACAACAATAACAATCTTGTACTTACATTCCAAATTCAAAAGTTTTTTAAATAAATTCCCAATAAAATATGTATACGATTAAATCACAATTACAAGTTGAAATTGAATAGATTAAAAATCAATTGTTGAAAATATTTCAGTAATCACTTTTTTTTTATTTATTATTATTGTTATTATTATTATTATTATTATATTTTTTTTTTACACTTCAACAGCGATTTAATAGTTGGCGAGGTTGTTAACTGATTAATGAACCTATTGTGATGAACTTTACGAACGAAGTTTGTAACGACCATACTGTCATCAAATGTGATTCTATATAATATAGGTAGATATCCATATATATGTGGACGAATTGAATTCATATATATGGCAAAGATAGTGGAATGTCTCGATTGCAATAGCCATTTATTCCTATTGGAAAATTTAACGATGAACCAATGTCGAACTGAGACTACTTTGCCATACCTCAACTCCTGCACGAGTAATTTATGAACTTAAAATAACCATAGAAATTTTCTATAGAAATAATAGCATAAGTTTAGTGATTCACGTCCAATAGAATATACGATCATGAAATTCTGTTGCAATTAAAAAATAAATTTTTGTTTTTGTTTATTTATTTATTAATTATTATTATTTTTTTTTTTCTATCTCACTTTTCTTCATCGATGAATATTTTTTTTATCCATACAAGATGAGAAAAACTAATAAAAAAAAAACCCCATGATATTTTATCTATTTCAATATCGATTATTTCAAATATTAAATTTTCATTTGCATCGAATAAATTAATGAATTGAAATAAAAATTTTCAAGTATACCAGGTCTATGATTACAAATTATCGCGATGATTATCGTTGATAATTCATTAACAATGGAACTTGTTTATTCTGAATTGTACTACATATTAATTCCCTCATTCCTTCCATTTTATATATTATTATTATTTACACATTTATATATATAGAGATGATACTTGCACAAATAATTAAACAATCTGGTGAATTCAATATTTATAGAGCGTGTGTACAGGTATTTTTATCTATTGACATTTTATTGCAGCAATACACAGCAAATATATTTCACAAATATTAAATTATTTCCAATAATAAATACAACTGAAATGTATGAATTGTATAAAATAAATGTGAATACATATATAGATGAATAACAATTTTATGTCATGTTTATTTCAATCATCATTTTCATGAGGCAATTTATCCGGTAAACATTCATATAATTCAAAAATATTCTCGGTAATTCGCTCTTTGTATGGTTGAACATTCAAAAATTGTGGACAAACAAGTTCGTGTCGACCTACATCATAAAGTGTATATTGCAATAATTCAGGTGACTGTGAAAAATATTTTTCACATGCTTCATCATTTAATAATGTTATTTGTTGATTATTTATTGCATAAACCATTGCACTGGGACGTGCTGTCTCACATGATTCTAAAAATATATCGTACGGTAGAATATGATCAATATCCAAGTTTGCATCACATTTCAAACACTGTCCAAGTCGATCGTAATATAATTTAATTAACAAACTGAAATATCTATCACGTATTGTACGAGTTGAGTTCATATAAATTGCCAACATGAGATCCATCGCTGGATAAATATAACTGTAAAATTGAAAATCAATCAAACGACAATCAAATTTTTTTTTCTCTTTATCCATTTTAAACATAAAATTTGCCGACCAAACATCCCTGTGACAAATTATATTTCGATATTTTTTCGAGGGTTCGAATACCTTCACAAGATTCAATGTCCACTTGGTGAGTTTTTGTTTCAATAAATTTTTTTCATTCCATTTGAGCCCATCAACCATATCAATTAAAGCTTTCGAACCACTCAGTGAAGATTTTTGAATTAACAATGACAATTGAGTATTGCAAACCAATCCCTCGTTCAAAAAATCACCCCAAATATCATATAGATTTTTTCCATGTTGATGTAATTCCTCATCAAGTATCAATGATCTCGAATGAAATCTCGCAAATGTGTCAAACAGACACGCAAGCTCCTCATAACCAAATGGCACATACTTATCCAATGTACAATATCCATCCACTGCAAGATTTTCCATTACAATAATAACGTTTGGCTTGCAGTAGTAACAGTCTGCTGACCATTTGGCACCACTCCCAACGCCTATTCGCGCTATAATCTCATTGTACATGGCAATTTCCTTGTTGAAGAGTCCATTGCGTAATGAATACACACGCTGTGGTCCAGGTGGTGGTGGTGCTTTACCAAAGAAACTAAATGATTCGAGAACATTGAGACGATTGACAGTAACATTGAGACGATAATACGAGCCCATAAATCCACTAGCATCTAAAATTGCTTCAAGAAACCATGATGTTATTGATAAATTTTTTTCACCAGTTCGCCGTTCAATAATTTTCATCACATCACAATCGTCTAAAATACCCAATCCCGGTTTGGTCATTATTTTCTTTTTTTTTTTTTCTTACGGAGTACGAGTTTACTGGTACAACGATAATTACACCAATGACACTATCATCACATTGTACATTTTTATGTATCTCATTTGTCGCCCTCTTATATATCATCATATTTGTGATAATGATATTAATCAAATACTATTATCAAGACATACTATCAAATATGACTTGCGTCATCAAAAACTCGGTATTAACTTGAAATTCAACATAAATAATTTATTTCACATCAAACTGATTGTGAGATGTGGGTTTATACGTGTCATAATAAAACACTCGTTCTTATCAAAGAGATTTGAGTGAAAAATTGCGATGCAAAGGAAAAATATTGAGAGAGATTGAATGAAGTCGGTGGCATACTAGGCAGTAGGTAAATACTGACTTATACCAGACCGATAATAAACTCTCATTTATAATACATCAGTACTACTTTTAGTCCTCCACAAATTTAAATTGCAAAATGGCATGTGATATGGCAGTGGGAGAAGTGGAAGAAAAAAAAATAATAAAGGTAAAAGAGAGTGAGAGACAGAGAAAATAAAGTAATAGGAAGACGTATACATCTATGTATAGTTATCGGTTGCAATATGATTTAAAATTGTGAATGCGAGCTGAATGTCAAGCGGTAAACTATCGCACGGTTGCCTCGAATTTTCCAATATCAACTTTAAGTGACTCTTAACGTGATTGTATAGATTGTATAACATTTGTACGAGAAAATAAAAAAAAAAACCTTCTGTCATTATTCGTTCATGAATAAAAGGGCAAAAAAAAAAAAAAAAAATTGAAAAAAAAAATCCTATGAGAAGAAAAAAATTTTTTTTTTGTTTATTTCATAATTTAATTCGTCCATTAATTTAATGATATTTTTATTATATTTCTTAACGATAGTTTTTATAAATATTACAAGTAATTTTGTGGAAAACAAGATGAGCCCAAAGGGCACTATAAAACAATTGGCAAGAAAACTTTATAGCCCTCAAGCTATTTCAACTTTTAGATCTTACTATATAGATACTCTTGCTCTATCTAGATTTCTTCCTTACAACTATTTCTCATTGGGAAACATCAAATACGTGCCAAAGTTTTTATTATTACGCAAATAAATTAATGACCAACACTCAATCGTCCATCTACATTTTTATTCTGCACTAACGATAGAATGTAATGATCATAATTCGCACATTCATGAATATAAAAGTAGAGAAAAAAATATATATATATATAAATATAAATTTTTCGCATCCATTTTCACTATATACATACATACATAGAAATAAAAAAAAAATACACTGAGAAATAGTTGGAGAAATTTACGAGACTTTGAAAATGGTCCCACACACATTTATCCTATACATAAACATATAAATAAAATACATTTCATTCTTTCTCTCGTGTGACTTTATACTCAATGCTACGTCGTCTGGAGATTGGTCCGATCAATCTCAACAAAGTGGATATATATAGAAAGAATCAAGCAAAGACGAATGAAAAAGAAAACGAATCAACAACTATATATTTTTACCTTACCAGACAACGAGCAAAAACATAATAAAAACCATCGACGGAAGACAATGGGAAGAAAAGAATAATCGAGTGAGTAAAAATACAAAAAAAATTCAACTCACAATAAAATATTATTTAAAATAAAACAATATATATATTTGCACAAAAAATATTAGATTTTTTTTTATTATTTTATTCTTCCATTATCCAGTTACATATCTGTGTATTGAAAATTTGTGGTAAAAATTAATAAAAAAAGAAAAAAATGTAAAAGATACATTTGCAATTGTATAAAATTCACTGGTTTGTATACTGTATTTTCACATGATCAATTACAAAATGATACAACAAAAATACTCAAAAATTTATTTAAAATATTAAAATACTAATGTTACGTAATATCACGGCTATACGTTGAGCCAAATATAACAGTTGAGCCAATTGAAAAATACGACCCAACCGAATATAACTATTGTTTAAATTTTTGAGTAGCCGAACAAATCACCACATGAACGCATTCATATTCCCAAATTGTATAGGTTACTATTTGTACTCGCCTCAGTGAACTTGTAAACACACTCGAGTCTACTCAACCCGAAAGCAAATAAAATAATAATAATATACAGGATATTTTTTTATTGCCAGTGAATTTATATCGCTGTCATTAATATCATTTATTAATATCAAAGTTAATATTCATAAATTTTATTTATCGTAAAAAATAAATTTTTGTTTTTTTTTTGGTTGTTTATTCTGTTTTAATGATTAACAGTAATTTATACATTGAAAATTATTACAATCATAAATATATTTTTTATCATTTATGATAAATAAATTCGTCCTTTATTATAAAAAAATTCTTGTACTCTATTGGATCGACAGAATTTTTTATCATGATATTCAATTTGTTTTCCCATATTTATATGTCCATACCAATGATTACTTGATATTGGAATAGATAGATTTTTATTTTCATTATAAATACGTTGATGAATAATATTTCGTTTGATACGATCACATCTTGGTTTAGATGGATCAAATAATGTTTCATTGTGCAATCTGTCATATCCAGTTTTATATTTTTTTAATTTATATGAATTTATTTCATCAGACAATTTTTTTTCCTGAAAATAAAATTGTTATAACAGATAAATATTTTAATACATATATATTGTAAATATATTTAAAATATACCATTGAATACGGTCTTTTCTCATTCACAAATTTTGTTTGCAAGGGTTAAAATTTATTTAATGTTCAACACATCGCACAACTGGTATCGCCATCTAACAATACAGTCGTGTGATACATTGAGCGCTCAATGTTGACGTCTGGCAACGCTGAGAGGCGCTTTATGTACACTCAAATCTATCAAAGCAATACAAGTGTCATGTACATACGATATAAATACATAAATATCAAAAAAATTAATGAATAAAAAAGGAAAAAAAAAAAAAAAAAGAGAAAAAATCTTCACATAAAATATAAATTCAATTAATTCATTGATTGATTAATATAAACCAAAAATTCAATTGTTCATTCTTAAAATTTAAATTCATATGATCAAATAAATATCGAAATATTTTAATTAAATAAATATATAAAAAATACACTCACAACTATACGAATAAGAAAAAAAAATTTTCCAAAAAAACGAAAAAAGAAAAAAAATATATATATAAATAAAATAAAATAATGATAAGTAATATAATGTTTTTTTTTTTTATTAAATATTTAATTAATATTATAAAATTGAATGTTGAGAGGAAAAATACTGGGATTTATAGTCGGATATGGTATTGTAAGATAGGGTGACTCCATAACGTATTGGAGTTGGGTGACAAAACGCCTCCGTGAACATCACAAAAAGTTGTAACTAATGGCGAGTGTAGAGCGAGCGAGTAAACACGCGGGGGAGGTGAAGGGACGCAGGAGGAAAGAAAAACTGTAGGAGAGGGATAGAAGAAATGAGTGCATATAGTGAACACATAGGGTAGGAGTTTAATCAGGTTCGACTAGTTAGTTGGCAGGTGCGACGACGACGACGACGACGACGACGACGATGTCAACGACGACGACAAGGACGAGGACGATGACAATGATAACGTTGATGACGCCAACGACAACAACGACAATATTGTGTGAAGTAGAGAGGAGAGTCTCCAAGAATACACACATACATACATATCTGCAGATGATTGTACGTGTGCGCGCTTCAGTTGCAAACGCATCAACAACAGCGCAAGAAATGTGCATCTTCGGGGCCACCGCACTCTTGCATTACACAACGCTATGCAGTAGTATAGCACTATCTCACTTACTCATTTTATATATAAATATATATATTGAACGCAGAATAAGTGAAAGAATGATAAAAAGAGGGAGATAAAGAGTGTGCGCGCACGCCAGTATATACAAGATGGATTTCTTTTTCCATCGAGTTCGCTATCTGTGGACTTCTCTTCACGGCCACATTCTATAGCTGAGGCGTTCTCACAGTCGTTAAACGTTTTTAATTTATCGTTTTTGCTTTTACAACGTGGGATCCCGGCATTTTCGTTTCGCGCGATCGATCGAGCCAAGTAGATACGGCCATATGAGTCAGACACATCACTACAATATTCATTTCGTACGAGATGTATGAAAAACATAAAGTTACCCCCAAAAAAAAAATCAATAAATAAATAAATAAATAAATAAATAAATAAATAAATATGTAACAAATTTTGCAACACATCCCCCTCTCTTTTCTTCACTATTCTCGAGGATATACCGGACATTTTCTCTTTTCAATGATAATTAAGAAAAAAAAGGGGGAGGGGGAGAAGAAGAAATAAAAAAAATAATTTACAAAAAAAAATATCATCGATCCAAATGGCAATGGGTAAATTAATGAAAAAAAAAAAATATATATATATATAATGAAAAAAAAAAAAAAAAATTATATGAGACTGATACGAGTCGTTACTGGAAGCGTGTTAAATTTCGTATTACACGAATGAAGAAAAATGCGCCTACCGCGAAGCGCACAACATACAAGTGTGCATTGATGGGAGGAGGGTATATATCGACGGCGTGTCGACAGAGCTGTGCGTCTCGTCACGTATGTTAGTTCGACAAGCTCGAGGGGACATTTAAAACGCCATTATCCTTGGCATTCGTCGTTGGTTGCATTGCACCCATGAGTTTACCTCTTATATATATATATATATATCCACTTGATTTTTCTCTCTTGCACTTCCACTCTCATTGTCTCACTCTTTCTCTTGCTGTCTTTCTTTCTTCACGCTTACACTACAACCACATCTCAGGTGGATAATAGTAGCACGTTTTTACCGTTAAAGTCGCGGTGCCCATTGAACTTAATTAATGGCACGAGCGTGGATAAACTCTCGACCGAAAGAAAGAATATAAGAGAGTATGGATGAGTAAAGAGGATGAAGAATAAAAAAGAGAGTGAGCGGAAGGAAGGAAAATGTCGTAAAAGATAGTATAAGCTGATGGAAATTCTATTTTAATAAATATTCAATATCAATATTCAATATTTTATCTCTATAGCCACTCAATCCACTCTTTTTTTTTTCTTTTACATTACATTCTTTTTTTTTACTTTTACTGCAATTTATTATTCAATATGAATCCATGATTAATCTCATATCTATACCAATTTTTTTTATGTCTGGCCAATAACATCCATATCTACTAATTTTACCTTTTTCAAGCTCATTTCAATAGATAAAAAAGTAATTACGCTCAATAAATATTATACATATGTATAAGTGTTATATCGAAATTAAAAACAAAAAAAAAAAAAAGAAAAATTAAATAATAATATTATATTACACGACATTTCGTTCGCACGATCACGATAGTGCGCTCGTGCGTGCGAGTAAACTCATATATATTCTCTGATTCTGATGCTACGGGGCCCTGAAGGATTCTCGGAAACGCGTGCGAGTCGCATGGCTCGACAGAGCTTGGTCTCCCCACTCAACTGCCACTGCTGTTGGGCCTTACCGTCGCTCTCTCCGTTCCCCTCCTCCGTCTCTATCGCCGCACAATAACGCGTATGTTGAGGAATTGTGCGTATTCTCTCTCATTTTCTCGGGCTAGCATTCTCCTCGTCTTCTTTTCCACACACTAGTTCTCTCACTCCTCAACGTTACTTAAGACCCCGTGCGTTCGTGCGTGCCCTCTAGGCCATCTCAGCGGTCACAAGCATCTTACTTTATATACAATTCATCTCTTCTCTATTCGCTCATTTATTTACTTATTTATTTATTTATTTATTTTCCTTTCTTTTCATTATTCTGTGTAAATAAAGAGCCACTCCCTGCTATTACTATCGTATAATTATAAGTCACATTAGATAAAATAGAGGCGTGTGATGGCTAAGATTGGAATTGTATAGCAATTTAAATCTTTTAAATGGATTTAATGTTTAGTATATATAGAAACGAATGAAATGTTGAGGAGGAAGAACTATCAGAGCCATCAGTGGCATCAGAGCCTTCGAAGTAACTCGCGTTGCAACTCAAGGCCGCGACTTGGGACGACCCGACGTGGCTAATGCGACGTAATGGACGCGACAAAAAGGATTGCGATTCAGTGTATGTATGTGTGTGTGCGTGTGTGTATATAGTTGAAAGACTACTACCGGTTGACATATACACCGCGTGCACGCTCAACTTTGCGATTCGTGTGTGGCGCTCACTCAAGCGCGCATCTACTGTATACATTCGCTCCTTTTCTCTTTAAGCATAACGGGCTTTCGTTTCGCTTCGTGACCTACGCTCCTTTATACACATATATACATCAGCGGATCTGTAGATTGAATAAAAAAAATTGAAAAAAAAAAAACAAAAACAAAAAAAAAATAGAAATGAAATTTAAAAAAATGTATATTTATTTCAACTTTTGTTTTTTTTTTCTTTTTTTTTCATCTCCTCTGTTTCTTTTATGATTATTATTATTATTTTTTTTTTTTTTCTTTTGTAGATTTTTGTTTTGGATTTCACTTTCAAATAATTATTATCATTATTATTACTTTTTTTTATTCATTTTTTTTTTTTGTTTTTTATATTTCACTGCAAAAATGAGCAGCTGTTGAATATATTTAGTTATTCAATATTGATAGAGAAGCGAAAAAAAAATGATAATAATAATAGAGAAATAATTGATTTAAAACAAAAATCGTGAAAAATATTTTTTCCTATTTTTGAAATATAAAATTGGAAGAAAAAAAATATATATAAATAAAATCAACACTATTTCTTCTCTCACATAATTTTATTTATTTATTTATTATTTTTTTTTTTTTATTTTCTTTATATAGAGTCGCATAATTTTGCATATAGTTTGCATATGTCCAATTTCGAACTTTCGACCTGAAAAACCTCGCATGGGGAGCACGTAAATATTGCCCATGCGGTAAACATAAATATCAAGTCTACATTGGAATGCATCTAAATGCTCTTGAATTCCTATTCGTGTTGTGTCGTGACTCTCATTCTTGTCATTTTATCCATCTATATATTATTGTCGTGACATTATGACGTACAGTAGGAAATGCATCTATATAAAATGAGGCTTGAAAGAGAGAGGAAAAAAAAAAGTATATACAGGTGAACTTTATCATGTAAAAACAGAAAAATAAAAATTAATTAATAAATGAATAGGAAAAAAAAAATAATAAATATTATCATTTAAATACAATATCACATCATTAATAAACTCCTCCTACCCCCCCCCCCCTCCCCCCTCCTCCTCCTCCTTCCCCAAAAAAAATATATATATTTCCTCATTAATATTTCGTACAATGTGTGTGAGCGATTATTATAATTGTCGTTCAATTTCCCCGAAGTAAAATTACAGCGAGTGATGAGCGACAGGTGCATTGTATACACTTAACTATATAAATTTCTTCCCCACCACCCTCATATATGTACATACATGCGCATGCGCTCAATGATACATACGTGGAAGCCATTATCGTCGCTTTACAAAAGTAAAAAGTATTTTTATACTTTTATATATAAAAAAAGATACACATTATTATTTTTTTATTTATTTATATATATATATTTTTTTTTCCTTTTACTTCAATACTTTATTGGAAGAAAAAAAAAATGATAATAATAATAATGACAAGAAGAAGGAGAAGAAGAAGAAAAAAAGCTCTTATAGACTCACCACACGTGTCAACACACGTTGTGCTTGCATGCAATACGCGTATATTCTCACTGTCATTGTCTCTCTTGGCTCATCACCCAATTCAAGTCACATCTTCAATTGTTATTTGCGTACATAATACGTTACAATTTGTGACAATTGCTCATTACACACTGCAAGTAGATAAAGACGTATGAATAAAATTGATCAGACAATGATTATTTATGTAGCTTAGGAATTAAAATATTTCCTCTGAAAAAAAAAAAAAAAAAAAAATGATAATAATAACAAATTAATAAATAAATTATCCTGTGAATATAAAAAGTGAAAATATTTTTATTTGAATAAAAAAAGTTTAAAAGACGACAAAATTTGTGATAATCAGAAAATGTTGTATCATGTCGTAACGCATCGTATCAACGAATACATCGGGGGCCTGGTGTATATACATAAATATCGTGAATTATATATATATATATATATATATAGACGAAGAGAAACTCATATATAGTTATATACACGAATGCGAGCATCCGAGAGAACGCATTAAACCCAAGAGACGTTCGTCGTCTTTCTATACACCCCCTCTCGTCACTTCCTCTCCATTTCTCATCACTCTGAAGCCGCGTCCCCGCTCTCGGTGATTCTCTTATGTCTCGCATCACTCTTGTACATACCGTCACTTTTTTTGTATCATCATCATCATCATTATCATCATCATCATCATCATCATCATCATCGTCATCGTCATCATCATCTTCTTCTTCTTCTTCTTTATTTTTATTTCTTGTCATCTGCTTCATTCTCTTACGCGCAAGTCCCCCGACCCGGCACATTCTCAGAACAACCGACAACCAACAACGTCAAGTTTTTAGCACCCTATGTGTGCGCTTACTATATATATACACTATATTTACTTGTAAAATTAAAATAATTATTTTTTATTATTTATAATTCAATTCTCCCAGTGCATTTTTTTCATCTCCCCTTGTCTTTTAACTTTTCAAGCAATTGAAAAAAAAATTTATACGACGATTTTATTTGAAATTCTTGATTAATTACGTGTGTAATAAACACAAATATCAACTGTTAAATATAATGACGGTAGGGGCCAACGATCGAGAATGACCAACTGCCAAAATATATAATTGAGATCCGATCTTTTGCAAAGTCATCCCTTTTTATTTTTCCTCTATAACTACCATGATGAAAAATTTACGTGGTCCACTTCTCCCACCATTTATACAATGATGATACGTAATTGAGTCTCTCCAATATATTGTCCATCGTGCGACATATAACAGTCACCTGAAATTTCAATCTGTTTGATGTGCATACTCGCATCCCAAAGATTCGATTAATGTGTCAGGACATCGAGAGAAAATAAATATAAAATCAAAATGTCTGAGGCCGACATATATAAATAGTGTCATTGGTCTTTTCAAATCTAACTAATTTTTATTATTCTACACATTTGTCGACTGTTAAATTGTACTTTATACAATGTCAAATATATAAATGATACGAATTAAAAAATAATTTTACTTCTACTCTTATTGAGATTGAACTTCACTGAAACTTCGAGTATGATTTACTTTTCCCGGGATTGCCAGGCACCTGTCGTTGCTTGGTTGAAGTCAAAGCCCCCCGCACGTATACGATGACGTTATATAGGTGGAGAGAAGAAGGGGACACATACGCACAGCATGAGTGAGGTGAGGAGAGTGTACTCGTCGTCGTTTGGCGCTAGAGGAGCGTACGGTGAAGGTAAAGTAGACGAGTTATCAGTCGACACGACGTCTTCGTCGCGAACAAGTCGAATAACCACCATATTATATTTATATTCACATTTATATACACACATAGACATATATATATATGTATATACATTGTTTTATTTATTTATAAATGTCAATTTTATTATATATCAATAGATTGTTTTGAAATTAAATTTTAATTTATTTGTGTGGTCATGTGTAAATGTGACGTGTGATATCATCAATTATTTCTTATTTATTTACATAAATACATATATATATATACATATATGTATATATATATTTTTGTTTTTTTTTTTTCCTTTATATTTTTACAAGGGGATGAATTGTGAAGTGTTTTTATATACTTATACTTCGAGAAATAAGAGAAATTATTGATTCAACATTATCCTCAATTTTTTCAATGAGAGATAAAATTATTTAGATCAATTTAAGACTTGATACAAATGTGAAATAAATCAAAAAATAAATAAATAATACAAATATAAATAATTAGAGAAAAAAAAAAAAAAAAAAAAAGACGAAAAAGAGAATAAAGTGAATTATAATTTTATTTGTTTATTTGTTATCATTAAATTATATATCGAATTATATAAATATACAGATATAAAAAAAAAAAAAAAAGAAGAAAAGTCGTACGAGGAAGTGGAATTGAAATTGGTGGCCGGGATGCGGCACGCGGAGCTTCTGCGCTTCAGATAACACGTGGCGATTCCACCCACTCCTAATTCATCAGGTAAATATCAAATGAATATTAATAATAATATTAATAACAATATTAATAATAATAATAATAATAATAATAATAATAATAATAATAATAAAACACAATTATATATTCATAATAAATTAAAAAATATTTTTTATATCAAGTACAAAACATAAAATATATGAAGAATTGCGTATATTATAAATACATGAGAAGATTAAAAATCGCGTGTGTGATCGACGGTGTGCCAGTGAGAAAGAGACAAAAGAGGGGAGAGAATGCGGTCAATCGGGAAGCGTGAGGGGTCCGACAGGCCCCCCGGGCGGACATTGGACAGGATCGTACCCAAAAGAGTGGGGAGAACTGAGTGTAGGACCCTCACGAAAAATTTTCGTGCCTCGCACATACATTTATATCTATCTGTATATGTATAATACTCGTGTTAAACCGCGTGTGATCATCTTCCACGTGGTTCGTGCCGGCACCGGCTTCTGATGATGCTCTTTGCGCCTTTCTCATTCATTCCTTCCGATTCCTCTCTCACGCTTCCTCTTTCTCACGCTCCCATACATATTTATTATGAGTATGTAAATGTATTAGTGCACGTGTGGATATATGACTGTATATTATATTATACATATATATTTTTATTATTATTTTATTTTATTTAGAATAAACAAATAAAGATAATATTATTATTTTCATATTATTCAAATTTATATAATTGCAATGAATTATTGAAAAATAACATTTGATTACACATTAATTTATTGTTTGATAATTGATTATTTATCAAATTTTTTGACAGTTGCAAAACAAAAAAAAAAATTTTTTTTTTTTTTTCATCATTACAATTTTTCATTTATTTATTTATTTATTTATTTATTTATTTATTTATTTATTATTATTTTTTCTCTCTACTCAGTAAAATTGTGAATGTAGGACGGTTGTGAGACGTCTGAATTGTTCGAGAATACCGCGATAACGGTCCTCTCGCTTCTCTCGTCTGCTTCACGTCCCATCTCGTTTATCTCCAACCATTTCCCTTCCTCTCTTTTTTCTTTCGCCATCTTTTTTTTTTTTTTTTTGCTCTCTGTCTTTTCCTCGTGTTTCTCATCGCTGCGCATACTCGTTCCCTTTCCTCCTTACTCAAGACTTTCACGAGAGTAATGTTTAACCCCTCAATTAGTCGTTCAGGGTGTCAATTGCTCGGATAAATCCTGACTTGAAACAACTTTATTGCACCTCATTAAACAGTAAAACGAATCAAATTAGGCAGAGTCATTTAGCTTGTATATTAAATGTTTACATATATTTTTCATTTGATTTTAATTGAGAAAAAATAATTTATTTTATCTCCATATACTCGTATATATTATATATTATTATTATTATTATTATTATTATTATTATTATTACGATTTTTCTTCCTTTTTCTTTTTCTTTTTATTTATTGATTATTTTTTTTTTTTTTGTCTCCTCTTACTTTTTTGTTTCTTTATCATCAATCGATTCAATGAAAAAAAGTGTTAATTAAATTGTCCCAGTTACCCAATTTTTATCTCCCATTTTTTTCTCTCTTTTCTTTACAATTTCATATTTGCTATTTTTATTTTTATTTTTTTTTTTTTCGTTTTACTATTTAACGATTAATTTAATAAATGATAAATGAATTTAACGGGAAAAATGATGCTCTCGAAAATATTTATATAAATACTCATACATATATACAAATATATATGAAGAGAGAAAAAGAGAGAGAGAGAAAGTGAGTGAGTGAGTGAGTGAGTGATATTGCAAAGATACAACGATATTTTCATTTTTTTTTTTTTTTTTTTTTTTTTTTTTCCAATTAATTCATATTTATTGTATACTCAATAATAAATAATTCTCATCATAAATTATTACACTCATCTCCTTCAATTTTTTATATTTTTTCATTGTTTGCATTTAAAAATAAATATATAATCATGTACATCCAAATAAATATGAATGAAAAAAAAAAAAACAAAAACAAAAAAAAAGAATCAGCAGTTTCGATATAAAAATTGTGAAAAGATAAAAAAGACGAAAAAAAAAAAAAAAAAAAAAAAAATTAAATAAAATAAAAAAAAATTAAATTAAACTTGAGCGATAAATCACGTCAATGTCTTAACGGTAAAAATCTTTCTCGATGGTTCTCTCCACGTATACGTACACACATACACAAACAACCTTATATATATATATATATATATATATGTGTGTGTGTGTGTGTATGTGTGTGTATTTATGTGCATATGTGTCCAAGAGGGTCAACCCCCTCGCAATAAACGACTTTGTCTCGATTTTCGAGTTGCATCAAACATTAATCGATCGTTTTCTATATTTCTCTCCACAATTTTATATTCATTCTCCCATTTTCAATGGTCTTCGGTGTAAGATCAAATGATTATTATACACCGTTGAAAATATAAATACTTTTAAAGTTAAAAATTATATTCATATATTTGAAGAAAAAAAAGAAAAAAAAAAACAGATTATACGCCTATATCTTACTAACGGTCTTTGACACAGGTGTCATCATCTCCTTCTCACTCACTCTCTCTCATTCTTGTTTCCCCTCTTCATGAAATATTCACTAGGCATACGATTATACGCTTATATATATATATATATATATTTATGTGACCACTGATATATCTCACACATATATATTCAACCTTTTTTGAAAACATTTCTTCTCTTCCTCGAATTTATTTTTATTACCTCTTTTTTTTTTTTTTGTTTTTTTTTTTTTACATTATCCAAGTCACACGCCCATTCATGTATTTGATTAACTGTTTTCAACACGTGAAAATCATTGACAAACGAAGAAAAAAAAATATATAGTTGTAATAATAATAATAATACTAATAATAATAGAATAAAATAGCTGTACAATAAACACACACATTTTGAATATTTTATTTAAATTCTTTTCTTCTTCTGTTTTATTATTATTTTTTTTTTTTTAGTAAATTCTTTCTCACACTGTGGTGTAAATATATTTTCTTGTTTGATATTTGTATTTTGTCATTTTTTTTTCTTGCATAAACTATTTTTTTTTTCTGCTAAAAAATAAATAAAGAATGAAAGTCAATACTCAAAAAAGGTCAAGATACGAAAAAAAACAAAAAAAAAAAAAAAAAAAAAAATTCTTTATATATTAGAAAAAAAAATAATAAATAATAATAAATAAATAAATAAACAAAAAATATAAAGAAAAAAAATGAATAATAATAAATTAAAATTGGAATGAATATAAAAATGTTTAATGAAAATAATTAAAGTGCAATAAATTGTCCAGTAAATGAATAGGAAGTTGAAAACGGAAGAGGAAATGAAGAGGTAGAAGAAGCGTGTGAGAAGACATTGTTGTAGAGAATGAGATGAGAGAATATGTAGGGGGAATAATACGAAAGATGAAAGGCGCCGGAGCGCGTGAGTATCATGAATGGAAGGAGACTCGTGCGCGCGCGAATACGCTCGTTCGTTTCGTTCGTTTGCTCGTTCGTCTGTGGATCGCACAACTAACGAGTCACGGTCTACGAATGGCCGACAGTAATTATGATCGTGGACAGCCGTTAAAGGCCAGGGCTTTCCACCTCGATTAACGGCTACACAAATAAATATACAATATAAATAAATAGGTATGTTTTTAATTTAAAATTTTCCAAACGCCAGTATTTTTCTTCTCTCACTCACTGATACATTTAATAATTTACATTAGAAAATTTTCAAATTATTATCATTTGAACATTTTTTAAAATTTTTAAATTAAAAAATAAAAGAGTATGAAAAAAAATAATTTATTATTTCAATTCCGTGAATAGATTTTTTGTAATTATGAGTTTGATACAGGGACATGAAAATAATAAAAAAATTCGAGAATTAAACTGTAACGCTGCAGTAGTTATTGTTAATTACCTTAACATAAAAAAAAAAGTACATATTCACATACTCATACGCATATAAATATATTTATATATATATATATATATGTTTTTTTTTTTATTTCTACTTAACAGCACGTCAAGTAATTAATGACTATTCAACAATTATTTATATACTTTAGACACGAGTCAGACGCAGGAAATAATTTTCCAGAACGTAAAATAAATAAAAATAAAAAAAAAAAATAAAAAAAAAATTCCTCGTCAATGTTGAAATACTAACGATAATATAATAAATAGAAGATGAAATAAAATTTTGCAGTAATTTTTACTATTATGTGACACATATCTCCGGTATTATTTCATATCGTCAATTTTATTTAATATAAAATGACAACGGATAAGAAAAATACGTGCTAAATCCAGATAGTTTTTTTTTTCTTTTTTCTTCAATTTTCTCATGTTCCCTCATATTCTTATATAATATATATATAATAAGAGATATATTCTCTATCAAGTATATACTTTGTCTCACTTAACTCTCTGTCAATAGAAAATATACCGGTATAGGTCACACGATAGAGACAAATATTTTTCCCATTCCTACATGTATCTTTGGACATTCTGCTCTTTCTCTTTCTCCTTCCTCTTCCTCTTCCTCCTTCTTCTTCTTTTTCTTCTTTAATATCTTCTTCCTCATCATATCCTTCACATTTTGACATCGTAAATACAATCACGATGACTATAATACCCATGAATTTTCATAATATAAAATGTCAGTGTGGAATTTTGATGGCAACAATCATAATAAAATTATTATTAGCGTTCACATGCATTCACAGATATATTTATTGAATCATATACATGAGAATGTAATAAGATATATATATATACATATAAAATAACCGTTACACATTAAAAAAAAAAAAAAAAAAAAAAAAAAGAAGAAAAGAAACAAAAGAAAAAGTTCGTATCAAAATTTTTTTATTGTTAAATTCTGATTGTAATTTCACATTATTTATTTTTTTTATTTTTATAATATATATATATATTTTTTTTTTTTCGTCTTTTTCTACCTCCAATTTTCATTTACGTGTAATAAAATTAATGATAATAATTATGAAATAATTTTAAGTGATCATGAGAGGAAGAAAAAAAAAAAAAAATTATTATATGCGAAAAGATTGACAATTAAATATGATAATAAGTAGTTGGAGTTTGTTGAGGTCAGACGGAAGTTACTCGCAGAATGAATATATATACCGTGTGGTAATTATCTCACGCACATTCCCTCGATTATCTTATTATACATTTATAAGAATATGAAAAGATAAAACGAAATACTTTTGATGTTCCGGTTGTGTTCTCTCATGATGTGGCTCCAAGTCACAGTCATATACCACCACTATCACCATTAACAACAACAACAACAACAACAACAACAACAATAACAATAACAATATCAACATGTCGAACATATTATGCTTTATATATATATATGGACGGGCAAATAATTTATTCTTGAACTTCAAGCCTCGATAGTGTTCCATTCTAGATAGCATCGCATCGTATGTATATAAATATCAACATGTGTTTAGTCATTGTAATAAAATACAAATTTTTTTTTTTTTTTTTCTTTCTCTCTATCCATTTTACATAATAAACACATGAGAATAATAATATCCGTCTTGCCTATTATGTGAATGAATTTCAAATATTATTATATATGCCAGTAGGCATTTGTGTTAATATTCTAATTATTAAAATATAAATAATTGTAAAATAAAAAAAAATAAATAAAAAAAATATCTTGTATATTATATTGTATTGACTGTGGATTATATTATTATATTATATTATTAAATATCTCCATTATTAAATAGAAATAAAATTTGAAATTTCAATAGAATTTTTCTCTATACATAATTCAATATAGAAACAATAAAGTTGAAACAATAATAAATACAAACACTCAAATACCAATGAAACCACCAACTATTATTTTCCATTAGATAAAATGACAGGTATTATACATAAATTTATATTTATACATATATTATTTTGTAGCCAATTAATCATAATTGTTAGGTATAAAATTAATATTAATTAAATATATAATGTGTTTGAAAGTATCGGTTAAATGTGTTAATTGGTTGTATCACACGACAAAACGACGAAACGGATAGTTAGTGTCTGTATCAGCGTGTGCGTGTGTGTGTGTGTGTGTGTACGTTTGTACGGATAAGAGAAAGAGTATGAAAAAAAAAAAGAGAGAGGAGTGAAGGGCGGAGAAAGAGGTGGATACGACAAACAATTTATTACGTACTCAAGCGTAACGTAATACATACATTTAATCCGTGCACGAACCATAACGCCAATCGATTGGTCTTACATATAATCCGCTTGTACAGTATACAACTAAACACATTTTATTTATTTATATTATTTATAATAACATATATTCATCGATTTATCTATGTATATTATCTAATATTAAAAATTAAAACAAAAAAAAGTTTTTTATATTTATATTTTTCTATCTGTTTGTTTTGAGAATATTAAAGGAGAATCAATCAAAATAAATACTCATTGAGATTTTTTATTATTTTTTTTTTTTTTTGTTATTTGTTTATCTTACTGCAATTAATCGCTGATAAATTACAAATTTATGTGTGTTTATGTTTATATTTATTCATTTTATTTCATTATAATTAATTTCTTATTTCTATTTTATTTATTTATTTATTTATTATTATTATTATTTTTTTTTTCGGTGGTAAAATGTGATTTATTTATAAGATAATAAACGACCTGGATGACAGTCGATGCGCAACAAATAAAATTTATAAATATTAAATTAGTTCATATTCTTATTCATTTATTTATTTATTTATTTATATATTTTTTTGTTTTGTTTTGTTTTTTTTTTTTATTTTATCAGGTTCACGCGTTTTAGCGTGAGAGGCTGGGCACCAACATAATGCCAGGGGTGTGGAAGTTGCTACGCATAATCATCTACATGGTAAATATAATAATTATTATCTAACATTGATAAATAGAAAATTAATTGATTGTAATATATTATATTGAATAATATAACAGATATAAATAGCACAACATGTTGCATGCGGATAAAATACGTTTGATATTATACACAAAATCCCGTTAATCAGTATATCAAGTTACATTACACCAACAACCCCTTTACACACATACACATACACACATACACAGATTTACACGAGATTAATAATGTCAAGTGAACATTATTCAATATTATCCCTTCTCCATACATAACATCTTGATATAAATTTATATTATTCTCTCTTTTTATTAATTTTTTGTTTTGTTTTATTCTATATTTTTTTTATTTTTTTCCACTCGTTCATTTCTTCAATCTCACCATGACAATTCTCCCACCTTTACCATCACTACCATAATCATTTCTAATGAAACGTTGTCATTTAACAGTGCAATTGTGACTCGAGAAATGAGCCCTTGTCTTTCATTTCTTTATCTCCTCCGTCTTATTCACAGTCTTATTCGCTTACACAAACTTGTTTTCACTTGCGTGAAAAACATCGACCGTTAATGCAGCGGTAAAGACGCGTCTCCCGTTACAACATAGCACACACGTTGTGTGTGTTGTCCCAAGAATATGCCTGTGGGACGCGTGAACAACACCTTTCCGGAAAATCTATCTCACAATGTGTGTGTGTGTGTGTGTGTTTGTGTGTGTGTATTTCTCAAAACTATTTTCATTTACCATTACTACCTCTCTTCTCTTTTCCTCAATTCTCACCGACACTGTCTTGAATCTTCTTTTTTTTTTTTTTATCTACCCATAAATATAATTATTTACTCATGATAATGATATATATTATATAATAGTTATGTATAGCTATTTAAATAAACATTAATAATAAAATAATTATTATGTGTAGGTAAATTTTATGTAGACAGAAAATTATTTATGACTACATAATAAATGGATATTTGTGTGTGCGTATATATCGTGTACATTGAAATTACTATCAGAAGACAAGTAGAAATGGACGCGACTGAGCGGATGCACAGTAATGTGCCACCGTTGCTGCCGCATGTCATAAAATGCCAGTAGTAACATCTGTGGCCGCGTCTGTCTGTGATATATACGACTTTTGCAATCGTGCTAGTAGTAAAAGACGTTGTCACGCGCCATGCGCAAGACGACTACTCGGACACATCTTACTTACTTACTTTCTTACTAACTTACTTACTTACTTACATACCTATTGTTCCAGTAATAATCTACAACATCAGTTATAATATCAATATAATTATTTATTTATTAATTTTTTTATTTTTTTAAATTTTTTCCTTCATCTGTGATAGTTGAAGAGTTTATGGAATTTATCAAATGTCACGTTGGTACAAATTGAAGCAGAAAATTTTTCAATTTATTTTTTATTATAATAAATATTAATGTGATTATATATTTATTTATAATTACAAGATGGTTGGCACGAGGATCGTTAATGGAACTGGTGACATATGGCCACTCGAACGTCCAGAGGGTATGCCAGCTATTCAATCACTTGAAGTGATGTGTGGCAAGGATCACATGGACGTGCATTTATTATTTTCACAGCCATTTGAAGGTATTGTCTCATCTAAAGGACAACATGCAGATCCAAGATGTGTTTATGTACCACCATCAACTGGTCAAACATTTTTTTCATTTCGAATTGCATACGCGAGGTAATTATTTATTTATTTATTTATTTATTTATGTATTTATTTTTTTTTATTATTTATTTTTTTCTGTTGTATATCAATGTGTTATGTAGATGTGGAACAAAACCAGATATGCATGGGCAATTTTATGAGAATACAGTTGTAGTACAATATGACAAGGATCTATTGGAGGTATGGGATGAAGCAAAACGTTTGAGATGCGAGTGGTTCAATGATTATGAAAAAACTGCGTCAAAACCACCAATGGTAATTGCTGACTTGGATGTTATTCAATTGGACTTTAGAGGTAAATTATATATAATCAAAGTGTTTATTATATATACATTATAATTTGTCGTAGAAATGAAAGAAGATGAAGTTGCAACGCGTGCAACTGCGGTTAACCAACCGTTGCGGTCAATACACACTCATGCAATATCCTCTTTATATTTATTTTCCAACAACTGTTATCTATCATTCAATTTCTTTTATATTATCGTATTTATTTATTTATTTATTTTTTTTTGCTTTAAAGGTGATAATGTCGACTGTTGGATGGAAATTCAACATGGAAAAGGTCCCTGGGCACCACCTGTCTCTGGAATTGTTCCACTTGGCTCGACATTAACATTAGTCGTTGCTATAAATGATTACAGAGGTAAAATATATTTTATTAATAACTAACGTCAATTTAAATTCCATCTTAATTTAAATTATTATTATTTATTAATTATTTATTATTTATTTATTTTTTTCTCATTAATAAAAATTTATCCACAGGTGAATTTGATATGAGAGTTAAATCGTGTGTTGCATCAGACGGTGGTGGACACACAATACAATTGAGCGATGAACTCGGTTGTGTTTTAAGGCCAAAAATGATAAGTCGATTTTTAAAAGCACGAGGCGCTGATGATCGCGCCACTGTTATCACTTATGCATTTTTTCACGCATTTAAATTTCCCGATGCATTGAGTGTTCATATAAAATGCAAGGTAAACAAATTAATCCTAATGAATTATTAATAGCACACAATTGTACGTATAATTAATTCAATTATTTCATTGTATGATAATTTTCATGTTTTTTTTTTTTTTTTCCCTCTCATTATCCATTTGTTCAGGTTGAAATATGCCGACACGGTTGTCTCGATCATTGTCAATTAAATGGCTCATCCGGTCCTTACATTCAAGATCGCAAAGATCATCCGGTACATTCACTTTATCCACAGACAACACAAACAACAACGCAAATTCACGATGACAGTGAAAATAATCACAATTACCATCATCACAGCAATAACAATAATAATGTTAATAGTGTTAATAATATTAATAATAATAATAATAATAATAATAATAATAATGAAAATGATGATGATACATCATTGTATGACGATATAATTCAAAATGGTGATGAAATGGCATCAATTGGTGGACAATTTTTGGGTGTAGAAAAATCATCACCAAAAGCCCAAGCACAAATGAGTAATCGTAATCCATTACCAATAATTGAAATTCCTGATGAAAATATACCGGATAATTCGGATTTATCACATGAATTTATGGTAAATGAGATATATAAATTATAAAAAAAAAAAAAAAGAAATACATAATATTAATTAATATTTTTTATATGATTTTTTATATTAGCAGGAACCGCCGCGTGTTACGCGTTACGAGGGTGAGGATCAATTTCCACATGGACCACGTAAACTCGAGGTGGATCCAACTCTAATGCCAATAATAAAAAATGACAGTACACGAAGAAAACGTTCAGTTAAAATATCGGATCGTAAAGTGCGCTCGGCGGACGTTGGTGTTAGTGGTATTTATGAGGTTATATCTGAGGCCGATCTCGCATTTAGTCCTGATACACATGCGGAGGCAGTAACGGTATTTCAGGGTAGAATACGTGAAGAAGTTGTTTATGGTATTTGTTTACCAATGACAGGTTTTAGTGCGTTATTCATTATTGTTGCACTGTCTGCTGTTCTATCAGCATTAATTGCTGGTGCAATGCTACATCGATTACAATTACAACGTGAAATTAATGCGGCGGGTAAGTGTAAAAATCGTACAGCAATTGCTGTTAATGCTAATGGATGGTTGCCGTATGGCTTGTTACGTGTACGATGTAATGATCGTGTGCCGTCCCGTGAAACACAAAATGAATTGAGAATTGTTAAACAGCTCAACAATGATGATGACAGCACGGCAAATAATCCAATTGAACAGGGTTGATATAAATCAAAATTTAAAAAAAAAAAAACAAGAATATTATATCAAAAATAAACGATACAATTCAATCATACGACTGATAAACAAAAACAAACAAAAAAAAGAGTAATAATTTTTACATGGCGATATTTTTTTCTCTATTATTATTTTTTATTATTTTTTTTTTTTTTTGTTTTCCTCTTAATCATACGCCGTAAAAGACAATGTGCAATAATTTTGCTGTACAAAGTGTCGTATATTGATATATAAGTGTGACACCGTCATGGGACAGTTTAGTATTTATGGGTTTATTTTTTATTTCAATTTTGTTTTTGTTTTTTTTTTTAATATATTAATTATTTTCGACATTTATACCAATTTATATTTTACTACCGCTACTATTATTACTACTATTATTATAACTTTATTACTATCGTATTATTTTTATTGTTTATGATATTTATCATTGCATAATTTTATCATGATTCGTAAAATCATTTTTTATATTTAACAATAAGATTTATTGTATTTATAATTGATTAATTAATTATAGATTTTATCAATAATAATTTTTGATAATCTTCGTGTAGTTTTACTCTAATATTAAGATTAAAAAAAAAAAAAAAAAAAAAAAAAAACTGAATTTAATTATTAATAATTAAGAATATCTCAAGAGATATAATCATTTCATTATTATTTTTATTTTTTTTTTAGATAATATTATTATAATTAATTTTTTTTTCCGCCAATAAATATAAGTTAAAAATTATTTCTCTGAGATTGTGTAATTCAATTATAAACATTTCATTAAAAAAAAAATAAGAATAATAATAATAATAGAACATTTGTGGAATTTTTCAAGTCACCACAAAATGTCGGGTGTTGTAAATTAAAAATTGACAATACTCACATAAACATGATCATTTAAACATAATTACAAAATATTTATATGAAATTTATTTTTATGAATTAAAATTTACAAAAATACAATAAAACAAATTAAATACAATTTTTTCATATTCTTTCATTTGATTAAAAATAATATTCATACATTAAAAATAAAAGACGAAAAAAAAAAAAAACAAAAACAAAAACAAAAAAAACAAAGTACAAAATATCACTGCAGTCTCAACAACAAATTAATAAAATATAAAATTGAAAATATAAAATCAATCATTCATTATTTATTCATTTATTTATTTATTTATTTATTATAATATTTATTATTGTTATTTTATTTTGTAATTTTAATTCTTTTTCTTTTTCTTTTCATTTTTTTTTTTTTTTGTTTTTTTTTTCTTTCTTTTTTAAAGAAAGCACGAATCCATACAAATCCAGTTGGCTCACTGACCCCCATGATTCTCTTTTATTCTTCCTCTCCATTCTTCTCCACTCACTTCACCGTCCAATTTTTTTTTTTGTATTTTTTTTTTTTTTTTTTTTTTTCTCTACCTTTTACATAAAGACGCCGGAGGGTCAAGTGCACACATCCACTTTGAGGTCATGCGCGCATTAACAATCGCATGTATACTCAACATTTATGCATGTGTATCCTCTGCACCTGTGTGTGTGTGTGTGTATGTGTGCACGTATACTTAATAACTGTCTACACATTCTGCTCCACCACATATACTAGATACATACATTTTATATGGAGTCGTGCTTTTGTACATGGCAATTGATAGCCTCTGGGTGCACCACGTACATCACGACATTCGCAAGCCAACAATATCATAAAGATGAATTGGCTGGTAATAAGAAAATAATAATAATAAGAAGAAGAAGAAAAAAAAAACGAGAGGTATATATGTATGTATAAATATTTGTATATAGGACAAACATTTCTCAAGCAATACGAATATTATTATTACCGGATTTTTTTTTTATTATTTATTATTTTTTTTTTTTTCTTCCTTCACAACATTTGTCCTGTGTGTCCTTTCGTCTATTCCATTACCAATCCTATATAATTCTTGAAGGTAATGCTATCATAAACGTGACACAAATTATTTTATTATCTCATTTTTTGTTTTGTTATCATTTGATTTGTTTTATCCTGAATGTTAAATGCACATTTATATACATACAGTGTATGACGATATCAAATAGAAAATTTATATATATATATATATATTTTTTTTGTTTAATTATTAAATATATTGTTTGGATAAAATTGTATTTGTTGAGAAATAAATAGTGAAAAAAATCGTCATTGTGATACACCGTGTGTGTATGTGTGTGTATATTTATATATATACATAATTTTATGTATAACTGGAGCATAAACTAAAATAAATTGACTTAAGAGTATAGGCACGTTTTTAATGGATGTTGCTTTTTGTGTGTTGTATATGCCGCAGTGACGATACATTTTTTTTTCGAAAATGGCCGCAAGTGTATCCATAAATATGCGGATAGTATGCATGATGCCAATAAAACAGCGAGCAATACGATAAGTGTGAAAGCAAAACCAGGTGTGGTCATGCAAATGAGTGTTGATGCAGTTGAAGTGTCTTCTTTAATTGGAAATACCATTGTCGCGTCATTGTGTTCATAGTCATCATTGGATTCATCAATGGCAAATGTTAAATCACCAGTTGATACAACACGAATAATACGATTGACACCTACGGTTTTTAATGGTGCAACTGGTGCAATTTCTCGTGATTTTCTTCGTCTTTCATCGCGTGGTCGACCAGCACCTGCCTGTAAATACGCTTCAAGTGGTAATGGTGGTGGTAAACCATAGCCAACATCGGGATGTTGATTTTCAAGTAGACCTGGTCCAACATCAAGTGGACCAGCATCAGAACATTGATCAGGACAATGATATCGGCATATTTGAATTGTACATTGAAAATGTACCTCCATTGAATCCGGGAATTTAAATGCTTGAAAGTGAGCGTATGACAATACGGACGCGCTTGCACCAAAATTTTTAATTTTCGTAAAACGTGACATTAATTTTGGTCGTGTTATACATCCTTTTTGATCGACTAATTGTATTGGTGCGCGTTTACCGTCGTGCGCCATACAATTACGCACTAACATGTCAAATTTCGAATCATCATCTTTTATTGCTAAAACCATTGTCATTGTTTGACCTATTTTAACTAATCCAGATACTTCAGATGCCCACGGACCTTTTCCCACTTGTATTTGCATCCAACATCCAACATTGTCACCAGCAAAATCAGCACGCACCACATCCAACATGTCAACAGGAAATGGACGAAATGTAACGGATTTTTCATACAAATCATGCCACGTACAACGTAATTTTCTTGCTTGATCCCAAACTTCTTGAACTTGAGAATCATATTGTATAACAATGATATTTTCAAAATATGTACCCGAACCCGATTCAGCTCCATAACCATAAAGGCCATTTTCAGTATTTCCCGCGGTGCCACACGCGTGTATACTAATTTCAAAATTTACTGATGCCCGACCCAAACCAGCCGGTAAATGAACACAATTTGTATTACTGTAATGTCCTTTGCTAAAAACAATTCCATAAAATGGTTTATCAAAGCCCAAAAATACTTTCATTGAATTTTTTTCACATTTAACATCGAGTGACACGATTTTTGGCATATCAGGCGTTGATATTGGCCACGGTTCAGTTGCCGTGCCGCTTCCAGTAGTAAATATTTTATCCATTGCATCAACTTGATTGGATGATTGTTTGGGTGGTAATGGCGGTGGTGGTCCATGATATGCAACACTGTGAAGTGACGGACGATTGTGATGACCACGTCCAGGTGAAGCCACTAAAATTTGTCCGTGTCCACGTATTCCACCATTTTTATATTGACTCGATGACGAAACGGAATTTTCATTGTCATTCAATGATTCTAATGCCAATTGATCACTATTATTCACATCATTCTCCTGACGATTTATCGCTGAATTTTCATTACGTGTCTCTTCACTTGATATCGCTTCAACCACTTCCACTTCTTCACCTCTTGTCACCTAAAATATTCAATAAAAACAAATATCAAAAAATAATAATGATAATAAATAAATATATTATTATTTAATTGTTTTATATTTAAGTGAAATAAAACGCTGTCTTCATATATATACACGCAATCATTTGTTGGAACGAGTCGCTTCGGCGAATCTTTGCGCGAAAAGGAAGAAGAGAATGAAATAGGAAAAAGAAACAAAATAAAAATAAAATAAAACAGGACGAAGACGAATATGGCTACGTGTTGGAAAAACAAGATGATATGATGATAATGATAATGATGTCGAAGTAAATGATGATGTGGTAGAGTGTGAGGGGAAGAAAAAGAGAGGGAGAGGCGGGATCAAGATCCACCGGAATAGGAGCACAGTCTTTCTCGCGTTGATTGCGTCACACGTGACCCCATGGGCATAACGGGGGTTCCCCCCTATGAGTGCATATGTGTTGGGCCTTAGGTCAATCGGTCGTTTTCTTTAACACATTATTTTTGCTCGCATTGTAAATATTTCTCTCTCTTCCTCTTTCCCTTTTTTTTTTTTTTTTTTTTTAATTTCAAATTCCCACCTGGACTGAAATGATAAATGCACATTTGTTTTATGGAATATCAAGTGGATATAAATGTAGTTAGAGTTATTTATCGTATTTAATTTACATTTTATCAAATATAAAATTTTCATTATCAACGTGTAGAGGATAACGTTGTAGGACAAATGTTATTTTATTATTACACGATGCTCTGTGTCTCTGTACATTTCAACCGGTATATTTAATACTTGATTCTCAATTATGGGAATATACTTGACGTGTAAACACCATAGAATATTTAAACAGTCCATAAATGACATTGGAACGGTGTTGGTTTTTTTTTTTTTTTTTTTCTTCTTCTTCTTCTTCTTCTTCTTTTTTATATTTATTTCTATGTCACTTGACTGTCTCATGATAATTTCTATTACAATCACGTTTATTTTATTTAGATTTTGAAGAAATTTTTAAAATATAATAATAATGTCAAATAAATATTTTTTTATTATTTATGTTTATGATATAATTATTCATTTATTTATTTAATTGAATATGTACGTATATATATATTTATATTATGATTTAATTAACAAGAAGATTATAAAAGTAAGAAATTAATTACTTACCCCACCGAGAAGGAGACAAATTAATATAAAACGATGAAACCGCATTCCGTGTTCACAATCCAATGACAGCGTTTAATATCTTTGACTTTACCAATTCTGCAATGAAAGCAAAATCATTTATTGATATTGGAGAAATAAAAAAAAATATATATATATTTTTTTTTTGATTAATAAATAATAATTAATTAATTAATTTTTTTTTTTTTTTTTTTTTTTCGATAATCAGCAACAACAAGATCTTGATAAGAAAATTATTCATATATAAAATATATTTAATCATTATTTATCAGTTAGTTTGATGTATAGGCCGAATTGCAAATTGAGGCCCACGATATGAAAAAAAAAAAAAAAAAGATGAAGATGAAGAAGAGAAAAAGGAAGAACGACTTGGTGGATAAGGATGAAGACATGGAAGGGAGCGGCCTTCTCCATCTAAAAGAAGTCACGTCCCAAATTCCATAGCTCGCCGTTATTTTTCGTCGTCATTGGTTAAAAAAAATGAAGGACCAATAATAATTGTATGTGTATGAGCGCGCGCACAACGATACGAGATTGATATAAAATTCAAGTGGAATTTTCATGGGAATTTTATTCAAAAAAAAAAAAAATAAAATAAAATAAAATAAAAAAAATATCGAAGGAATAATTAAGGGAGTGCCACACTCATTTTTATCATCTTAAAATTTGAGTAAAAAAAATAAAATAAAAAATTATTTATGCAATTAATCAAAATTAAATTGGAAAAAGATGGAGAACGACTATGTCAATATAATTTTACTAATTTTTTTTGTTTTTTTGTTTTTTTTTTCGCTTTTTTTCTCGCTCTCACTCTTGCTCTTCTTTACGTCTCGTTCATACTTCATTTTACCGGAAAGTTGGCAAATCCAGAAAAAAAAAAAAGTAATAAATAAATAAATAAAAAACGACACATACGATCATCAGGTTTAGTTTACGGGACCTGGACAGGTCATTCTTGTGTGTGTGTGTGTGTGTGTGTGTGTGTGCGTGTGTGTGTGTATAAACTCTTTTGCAACGGCCTCAAACCCATCTTGGAAGTCAACGGATCACGATTGATACCACCCGGCATGACAACATATGACATTGAACAACGTGTATACACATCATCAAAAATATTTTCCACAGAGGGATAATTAATGGGGAATATTTTTTACCACACGTTTGGAATAACAATGTAATCATTCACGAGGTTAAATTTATACAGCAGCCAGTGGTAGTTGAAATAAATAAATAAATATCATTATCATTTCCTTTTTTTTTTTTTTTTTCTTTCTTATTTAGTTCTGCTACTCTATAAGAATTGAGTACACTGGAATGGGCGCCCTGCCAAATACACATAACGGGTTTTATTAGCGTTCAACAATGTGTACATTGGGTGGCGGGTGCTTCTTTATTTTCTTCTTCTTCTTCTTCTTCTTCTTCTTCTCCTTCCTCTTCCTCTTCTGGTGCCTCTTCAGATTTCAAAGGCTTCTACAGAGGCCACGTGTAATCAAAGTTGACCCCAAAAAAAAATTACCGTCTTTTTTTTTATTATCACCATCAAATATTTTCCTTTTGTAAAAATACACATAAAATCTCTGACGTCTATATTTCGAGTCTTGTATTATTTTATATAAAAAAACGCAAAAACCAAAAAAATCCATCATCAATGTACAATAAATAATTATCCGTCAATTATATTCACCAATTTTTTTTTTTTTTTTTGTTTTCTCTTCTATTAATTCACAACACTTTTAACAGAAAAAAAAAAATTAATTATAAATAATTGAAAATTATATATAATAATATATATAATAATAATAATAATAATAATAATAAATTTTTTAATTAAAAAAAATATATATTTTATCATACCTGATATAAAAAAAAAATATTGGTAATCTTCTTCCAAAATAATTGTCACCTCACTTTTACGTTGACGCACTAAACACAATTAATAAAATTTAGAAAAAAAAAAATAATAATTTTTTCCAATTTAACATCCATTCATATTCAACAATTACATATACTAAACTCAATATATAAATAATAATAATAATAATAATAATAATAATAATAATAAATAATAATAATAATTTCTATTCATTCATTGGAATTCTTTTTTTTTTATGTATTCCATTCAAGGATTTCAAGGACGTATGAAATTGAGCACGAAGAAGAAAAAGTACATGAAATCAGAAAAAAAATTTAAAAAAAAGGTGCGTACGTGCATGCATGAATTCCAAATATCATTGTATTTTTATTATTTTATTTTTTTTTTTTCAGTATACTTTATATAAAATTAATATAATTTTTTCAATAATAATAAAAATAAAAAAAAATAAATAAATAAATAGATAAATAAAAATAAAAGTAAAAAATAATTAAAATTTACTATTTTTTTTTTTTTTTTTTAATATGAATATTTTTGTATTATTTGAACATATTTAATTGTTGGATGATGATCATTGGACACGAGGCAAATCAAACCAAACAAAATTGATTACACTCACGTATGAGATGACGCGCGGAGAATGAAACAGATAATGCGTGCACGCGGTAACTAACGTCGAGTAAGAATGGGGGAATATACTACACCTGTCCGATATACACAGTATACTATATCGTCGCGCGTGTCCCGCCCCCTGACCCAGACACGACCACGGTACAGTTATATAGGTCTCTTTTATCGTTCTCTATATATATATATATATTTTACTGAAGAGACACATAACCCCCCACGTGTCCACACACCAATGGGTCCTAACCCCCTCCTTTCACTCACCTTCCAACTTCCCCTTAACCAAGTCCCATGAAGATTATACGGCCCCTTTGGATAACCAATGTCGAGACGTCGCCACTCGTTTTTCATCGACCTTATCCCGTTTGGCACCGTTGTCCCATTCTTTAAAATCCACTTCCTAATCATCACGCTATATATCCCCACGTGTCCCTACTCACCATCATCATTCATTTTATTCTACTTTTTTTTTTTATTTTTTTTTTTTTAATTCATCATCGTTTTTATCTTTCAATACCATCCCCATTATTTTACACTCGTCAATTTATATTTCATCTTTTGCCATTGATAAATTTTTATATATATAAACTCGAATATAAATTTAATTTAACATTTAAATTATAGAAATTCAAATGAATAATTTTATTATAATTAATTTTAATATAAATAACAATACATTTGTATTATATTGATAAATAATAATGAAATAATTTATTTAATACTGTATAAATTAATTCAAGAATGTGGAAAACTTATGAATACAAGAATAGATGGAAAAAAATAAATAAATAAAAAGGCTTTCTAATGGATTTATTTTATTCTTATTTCTCAGGAGTAGATAAGAAATAATATTATATTCATTAGGAATGTCATTTGTATGGGTGTGTGTGTTTAGTAATAAGTTGAATGGCGTAAATGAACACTACGCCATTGAATGAATCGACCGAGTGACCGACCGACCGGTACCACCGCCATGACATCGTCTCTCTCATCGTCGTCATGCGACTGACCTACACTTATATTAACAGATGAAGACGAGCCGGCGGCGAGTCGTGTAACGTGTATGCGTGTGTGTATGTGTGCGCGCGCGCATAAATACAATCAAGAGTTTAAATACAATTTATAAGTGGGGAAATGCAATGAATATATTTATTGCATATATTGTTACGTCTGTAATTCAACAGATAACAATTGAAATATATTTATTAGATTACAAATTTATTTATTTATATGATCGCAATTGATTAAAGGAAAATGTGAGGATTATGAAGATAGGGAATCTCTTGGTGTCGTGGCGTGGAATGTCCCATATATAAGTAGACATAGCACATGGACATACGTTAATAATGTCAAGTTGTAATTACACGAAAAAGGTCAAGTTACACACGCGATTGAATTTTTATTTCATTTTCATCTTTTAATCTATATAAAAAAATTAATAATCAAGAACAATTATTTTATTCATATTTTTTTGTTTTTATTTTTTATTTATTTATTTATTTGTTTGTGGTTTTTTTTTTTTTTTTCTTATTCGTCACATTATTGTATTTTATAGTTTAGATAGAACAAAAATACGTGTGATGTAATGCAATTAATTAGAATTATTCCAGTCTCCTCAAACTGCAATTATAATACAATCAAGTTTTTTTTTTTTTAATTGTGATATCTTATTATTTATTTATATATATATATATATATATATGTATACTTAATTCTCATTCTTTGGAGATGACGACAATACTTTATTTATTTATTTATTTTTTTTTTTTTTTTTGTGCATACACCGCTCCCGGAATGGCAAATGTGTGAATTGATTTATTTATTTTTAATATTTATATTGTCAATAAAATAGCTAAGCGTATGCCATCAATGGCATTTCAATGATATATTTACAATTTGCATTTACACTTGATTAAATTTCCTATTTTTTTCATTTTTCAATTATTCATATTATTTATTTCATCATTTATTATTTATTTGCATAACACAAACTGTATTAAACTGATAACATTGACAGAGATAATACAATTTGAATGCATTGTGATTATTAATTGACAAAAGTATTTTTCATTATTTACTTTAAATATTATAATTTTGTTAGTTTGTTTGTTTCTTTTTTTTTTTTTATCTCTTTTTCATTCTTTTTACAAATATTAGAACACATGACAACCAATGATTTCTATTATTATTTGTATACTTATACATTATATGGCATAAAATGAGAATTAAAAAAAAAAAAGTTTTAATATTATTTTCAATTTGATAAACATTTTGATATTTATATTATTAATGAATTTTATTCACGCGCATAATTTATTTTATTTAAAAATTTTTTTTTTTTTTTTTTTTCATCATTAATTTCTATTGATATTTAATTCATTTTAATTTAACAGTATGTATTAATTCATTCTTTATTTTTTTCTCAAATATATTTTTTTGTCAATGAAATACTTTTTGTTTGTTTGTTTTTTTTTTTTTTGTTTTTTCTAATTCATTATTGTCACTTAAATTTCATTCCATCATTCTACTATTACACTTTTTCATCAACATTTCACACGCTCATACATTCCAAAAACTAATTGCAATATAACTATACATTATATCCATAATTTTTTATTTTTTATATCTCTTTGCGTGTGAGTACGTGTGTTTGAATGTGTGTGTGACAATTATTTTTACGATTAAAATTAGCCAGCGTTGTGCCGTGATTGCATTCCGCAACAATTGCATTCTATTCATAATTCATATATGCAATTCTATTTTTATTTATTCCTCATGATATCAAAACCGAAATAATTAAATGAATTTTCATAACGAAATAAAAATAATTGAATTAACATGAAAAATTTTGGATTATGCAAGTGCGGAAGCTGGTAATGAACTATGCTTTGGTTTTGTTTTGTTCAAAAATACTTTGATGCAACCATTAAAATCAGCACTAACTAATACATGACCACCACAACCTTTTGTTCTTTGCTCAACGACCGGATCGACAGGATTATTGACAGAACCACCAGCACCACTGCTACTCATGCTATTACCACCACTGCAACCACCACCATCAGCAGCAGTAATACCACCATCATCACGATTACCATTCAATTGTTGCTCACGCGCATCAATTTGACGTATAATACTATCAGGATTTGGTGCGAAAACCGCACAGGTAACGACTGCATTATGTGCTTTAATACCCTCCCAAAAATCATTTCGATCTCTTCTAACACTGGAAAATTTTGAATAATCATGATGTGTTTTCCATATATAAATACATTGATTTTCTGATCCTGCAACAATATATTGTCCATCTGGACTGAAACTCGCTTTTATTTGACTACTAACATTAACATAACCTTTATATTTACACGATAAATTTAAATCACGCAAATCATATAAACGTATGCGTGAGTCATTAGACGTAACTAAAATTTTATCTTCACCTGGCATCGGTTCAATACCAGAAATTTTACGACCGCGAGAATTTTTTCCACGAGTTGAACGTACATCAATTTGCGTATGATATTTCAATTGATCGGTATTATAAAAAATACACCGACCATCATACGAGCCGACAACAGCAAATTTACCATTTTGACAAAAATTCGCGGCGGTTATTAATTTCGTTTGTCCATCAACTTCATTCCACACAGCAACTTTTTTATCAGGAATATTCCACAATCTTAATTTACCGTCTAGAGAACCCGACAAAAAATATCGATCATCACGCGGATGAAAAACAATTGCAGTAACAAAATCAATATGTTGAAAACAACACAAACATTCTTTACGTGATATATGCCACAATCTAACAGTTTTATCCATTGATGATGATAGAATAAAATAATTTTTTGACCATGATACGTCTAATAAATCTGATGTATGGCCGATATATGTACAAAATGGTTTTGGCATAAATGGACATTTAGTACCATCAATTTCATTCATTACCGCGGCAATAATATTTGGATCTTCCATAGATTGCTGTGACACTAATGATTCTTGTGATGGTGTTGGCGATACATTTTCCGCATTGTATTTTGTTCGCATATCTTGAAAATATGTAAATGCATCGCGTAATACCCAAATTCTCAATACCCGATCTTGTCCAGCAGTTGCTAATAATCGACCGCAAACGGAGAATTTCATACACCAAACGGGACCAACATGTTCACCACCCAAATCTTGGACGTGTTGAAGACATGAAAATTCATATGGGCCCTTATGACTATTTGATGCTTTTAATTTAATATATTGCTGTTCACCTGATGAATAAACATCATCCACAATATCCATCACGTCTTCTTTATGGCGGGCATGCGATACTTCTTGTGCTATTGATTTTGCCTTTGACATTGTTTTCTTTACTGTACTACCGAGAAAACGTTTGAGTTTTTGTGTCTTTTTACGAACCCGACCAACTGCCACATCTTCATCCGGTGGTATTGATGACATTTTACTATCTACACTCTCCTCATCACTTTCCTTCTCCTTATCCAAAGACGAATTGTTCACATACTCTGATGTTAATCGCATTATGTGCAGCGACAGTGGATTCATACATTGTGGTAATTTATCCTCGGCAATACTTAATGGTACTCGTTCACCCGTATCCAAATTTAAAACTGTCACTTGCTCTAAAATCTCCTAAAAGAAATTGTGAAAGAGAAAATGTATTTTTATCTATTCTATTTAATTTATTAAATTAATATTTTAAAATTTTTACTCACCATATCGGTGAGACGTTTGCCAGAGTCTGTCCGAGTGCGTACAAACATATTCAATTGTTTAACCATGTCCTGATCGCCAGCGGATTTACGTCGTTCACGTGAACCATGTGGACTCATAGTGTGTGATAATTTGTGTTGTCCCAGTGAATAGCGACCAATACTATTACTCGATATCGATCCCATTGGACTCGAACTCGATTGATTACTCGAACGTAAACTTATTAAATCAGCTTTTATTCTTTCTAAACGCTCCAATTCCTCCAGTGATGGACCTTCAGCCTTGGATTTATCTTCATCCTATCAATTTATAAATTAATAAAAAATATATGTATATTTATATATTTTTCCACATTTTGTTTTAAAAATTATGGAGGAATTTTAACAATTTGGAAAAAAAATATTCTACTACTCAAAATGTCATGGTTCTACTCAAGCTGCCCAACACAGTAACTTATTTATCTTTTTATTCAGTGAATTGTTCAATCTATAAAATAGCAAAGCAATAAATTTATTGCATACATTGCTACTGCACTTTTTTTTTTTTTTTTTTTTTGTTTGCATCTATTTCATTGAACGATTTTAAATTTGCGGTTAAGAAAACACTGACCCGATATTGATGGGTACTATAAAATCCCCTTAATGATGAGAATGACTCGAGAAGAACTGGAATTTTTTTATCATCCTTTCTCAGATAAAGGACGAAATTACTTTTGTAACTTGCCTGTGGCTTAACGACGTATTGGCCTTTAGTTGCCGATCTAATATCCAATGAATGTTCAAATTCACGTGTTATTGATTCAATTGTGCTGGCAGGACTTGGTAGAGTTGATGCAGGTGCTAAAACCTCCGTCGAAGACGGCTAAAAATATTAAATGAAAAAAACATTTTTAATACATATATTATTAGATTCAATAGAAAAATTATTGTAAAAAATAAATAATTACTGCAAGATCAGTTGGTGTTTGGGGTTTTGATTTTTTTTTTTTTCTCGGCGGTGCAATTGGAGCATTATCTTGATTACCATCCATTAATTTACCATTATTTTTTGTACTGGCAATGACATCGGGCTCTTGAAGTACAACCGAATCATCATTACATTTATTTTCTGATTCTGTAGATACTGCTCCATTTACAATATTACTTTCTTGCACAGCATCACCAGATAATGTTAATATACTTGATGATTGTGATATTTTATCGGAATTTGTATTGTCATCATCATTACCACGACTTGGCAATGATAAAACTGATGATGATACTTGTGAATCAATACGTGTTGATGGCACTGTTGGATTATTTGTTAAAATACCTGATGCTATTACCGATGTCGCATCAAAATTACCACTCAATATTCTTCCAACTCTACCCAATGATGTCATACTCTGTAAACTCAAAGTATCATGTTCAATAATACGAAATGGATGTGATGTTTTTGATGGCATTGGATATATTCCTTCAATCGATGATGTTTGACTGTCAGGTGGTGAAGTATTAACTGCTATATCATCATTATCCTCTGTTTGCATACGTTGACGTAACTCACGGAAACGTCTACGGCCAATTATTTTATCATTATTTGTTGTCGCTGCCGTTGTTGACGATGCTGATGATATTTTTGTATCGTCATCGTTACTACGTATCTCATCATTTTTTGATTTTGGATCACTGGGTTTTACAAATAAATTATCATCAGGTAAATCACACATTACAGATGATTGGTCATCATTATTATCTGTTGAGATTGACTCTCGCCCTTTACTCTTTCTGAGAAAATCAAGAGCGAGAAAAAAAAATTATTGAAATAAATATATTCAATTTTGTAACTATATATAGACATATATAGAGGTATATATATAAGCTCAGAAAAAAAAAATATATATTTACATGCATATATATATATATATATTTATATATTAATTGAGGTTAAGTGAAACACATAGTGTTTATAGAATGATGATTCATAAATTATTGTCTTAATTAAAGAATATTGTTTTGTTGTGTATTTGTATTTGTGAATTTCATTACCTTGAGCTACGATGGAAACTGTCGTCTTCAGCGTCAAAAAATTCTTCAGAATCACTACTATTGGACATATTTCTTGTCCTGTCTTATTCAATATACTTATAATTTTATTTACCATTGGTAATTATACCATTGTCAATTAATTATTCCACATACATGTCGATTATTATTTCTCACTGCCCCTCTCTTTAGTTTTCTTCTCTGTCAATAGTAATACGAAATACGTCTGTACTTGCCTCCATTTTACAATTTAGTCATGAAAAATATGAATATTGTGAGATAGAATGCGATAGCAAGAGAACTGTCAATTGAATTCATATGGAGTATTCTCCGCCGATGTTATATCCCCAAACATAGGAATGTACCCAGAGCGCACATCGAACGCATATGTATATAGAGATACGTTTAGCCGCCATAAAATTCAAAATGCGATAACAGGAGACGTTTACTTTCTTTCCCAAGCAAAGTCCACTTCTAACGAAATAGATATAAATACATAAAAAAGTAAATATATAAGAAAGCAGGAAAATAACCTCTGACACATACAATGAACAAGACATTTGATCTGAAACAGAAAACTAACTTATGGATTTATATTATCAAAATAAATTGAAATATCCCAAAGAAATATGTAAACGAAAAAAAAAGAAAAACATTTTTTTTCTCGAAGAATGAATGTTAACAATAAATCATGAATTATGTACATTTAGATTATATCGACCACATATCAATATAAAAATGAAGAAAGCCAACTCAAAAATTATCATAAGTAAACGAAGTCACTCCAAGAAAATATGTGAATCACTCACATATTTTCCTATGAATAAAAGTCAAACATAAACAGTTAACACGTAAGATTATATGAACCCAATAGCGTTACACATAAATAAAGAATATAAAACAAACATGTAGTACGCGAAACCAAATATTAAAATGAACTCCGCACACAAGAAACCAATAAAAGATTAGATTAATGTAGCACTCCATTTCTCCGGTGAGGAAAATACGATTTTTTTTCGCCCTTTGAAAATCACTGTAATAGATAAAAACATATAAATAGAGGAAGGAAAGAAAAAGAGCTAGTCTCTCGCATCATAAAATCCACACAAGACATCTCGACGTTTATATTCTTTTAGACACATAAGAATTTAACTTAGATATATAAAGAAACTTGTAAAACAAAAAAAACCATCTGTAGAAGTCAGTACAACTAAATAACAATTAATTGAACTATAAGTGAATAAATAAAGAATACATCAGAAATAAAAGTGTAACGTTTATTGTGAAATACCAACTTCTCCTTTGAATTTTCCGGGTAGAACCTACTTATAAAATTGTTTTTATCAGCAGCTGAGTGACGTCGCCCAAGACGTAACACCGACACAAATGCTCTGTTGGTTATTAAATTGTCACCGTCGATATAGCTCTATATTATCAATTGAAATTCTTGAGAAACACTCTGATTGGTTTTGAATATAACGCGCGCACTAACCATTTCAAATTCAAATGAGTATTCGAACAAAAATTTGACAACAGTCGATAACGCAATTTTCATGCTGTATATACACACACGTGCATATATATAATATATTATCTATTGATTTAATTATTTTTTTTGATGTTACCAGAGGTCAGGCCACATAAAATGGCCGCAGGATGGCGCAAAACACGAACATCCCCCACAAATAGAGTAGTGTTGCCCGGAGACTTAGAGGGTGGAGTCGTCCATTGAGGCAAGAAAAGATAATAAAAAGTGTACTCTATGAGTTTTCACTTCAAACACGTAAATAATCCCTCCGATTAAACATATCACAGCACGAATCATTACTTAAAAACGCATAAAATAATAAAATACAAAATTGAAAAATAATCAATATATAAAGTGACATTTCTCAATTATAATTATATAATTTTAACAAATTAACAAACATCATTTTTTTCAAATTATTCAATGAATGTCAAGTGTCATTTATATTGCATTTGGTGTCCATGCAAAAGTGAAAGGAAAAATCGAAATAAATAATATCAAATATTTATAAAATAAAAAAATAATAATAATTAATTAATATATAAATTAATAAATATGTGAAGTTTTCAATGTTGCATATTAATAATACATTTTTAATGAATGTCTGCACATATTCGGACACAACGTGATGGTGCAAACACAATCGTAAGTTCATCATTACATTTACAATTTTACTTTTTTCCTAAATTTTTTATTATTTATTTATTCATTTTTTTTTTTTCCCCTCTCTTCATTTTTTAATCATTCCACTCATTCACAATTTCACCATATTTAATTGGAAAGTTAACAAATATAAATTTACAATTATAATATGTTCATGTTTTTTCTTCTCGTTGTATTTTTTTTATATTTTTTTTTTTCAATTTATTTTTTATTACCATTTCTTTTTTTATTTCAAATTGAAATGAATGAAGAAAAATAAATTAGTCTCAAAGTGAGAGGAAGTGATTAAGATAAAAAGAGAAAGAGAGCGTGCAAGGACACGCGCGATGCGGTGCGTTTGACTATTACGAGAGAGAAACAGAACAACTTATATATATCAATGAAGCATATACACCGTGTCGTATTTAATAATCGATTTTTATTTGTCATATATATATATATACATATATATCCCACATTTCAGTGTTAATTTGAATTGATATGGAATGGAAATTGTATAATAACACGGCACAATAGAATAAAATTAGAATTTAAAAAATAAAAAAAAAATAAAAAACAAATAAATAAAAAAACTTTATGAATATTTAAAAATATCTCATAAATTAATTTCAATGTCATTTATTATTTCCTAAAACAAATAAAATTATTTATCATCCATTAATAATTATTTTTATTTTCTATTATCAATATAGTTTTTATTTTTTTATTTATTTATTTTTTTTTTTATTATTGTTACAATACAAAACAGGAATATTTGCGTGACCATGAAACCAGAGTTTCTCTATTCCTTTTATTCACGTTTCTCGCTGTTTAATTTTATCACTATATTTTCATTTTTATTTTATTACTATTAGTTTTTTTTTTTTTTTTCTTTTTTTTTCTTTGTGCGAGTGCACGCACGTCAAGTCTATATAACGGATCGATGGCCGTACACAAGTAATAATACTTGAAGCAGCTTGAGAGAAATAAATATACAAGTGCATCAAGAAAAAAACAAAGACATCAACTGCGTACACGCGGAAACCACACGAACATAATCAGGAGCCGCGCAACATTTCATCGTTACCGGTCTCAACGTGTATATTGAAAGAAGAGAAGGAACACGTTTTAATATATACATATATATATATATATATGTGTGTGTGCATTGGTTATGTATATATATATATAGATATTCGTATGAGGAAAATATTTTTCCCATGGATATCTATACATCTTTTTCTCTCTTTCACCGTTCACTCATATACTCATTCATAACTATCATTGGCCTTATGATTATATTATATGACTATTTTATAGATGGAAATATTTTCAAAATAACTAAATACATATTCTGTATTTTTTTATGTACAAAATTTAAGTTATATATACGTGAAAAAAAAAAAAGAAAAAAAGTAATTTCCGCATATTTGATATTAATTTCCTTTTTTTTTTTTTTTTTTTTTTTCTTCTTCAATTAAGGACAATTGCAACTTCCACCCACTGACAATTTTGCACACTCACATAATTTTTTAATGTATTTGCATCAGTTGCATCATAATATATATATATATATATATATATAATTCTCTTGCTGAGACTTTAAACTACTTATCACTGTACGATCCGGTCATTCTTGCGCATTTGGATCGTCTCCAAATTCGATAACTCGCGTCGGCTGAATCTCAATTCGTATGCAAGTGGAATTTGCCATTGAGAACAAGTGATGACAGAGTAATAAAAAAAATTAAATAAAAATATTTAAATTGTAATATGAGAATGAAAATTTTTGCAATTTATATTAAAAAATTAAATTAATCAGCAAATAAAAATGAATAAATATATATATATACCAAAGTATCATTGAATAATGATGAAAAAAAAAAAAGAAAAAAAAAATCATGTGTTTGTAAAGTAGGCCATGAACGTGAAGGCCACGTCGTGATACATGTCCTTCTTTCTATTGTTTTCCATCTTTTTTTTTTTTTTCCTTTCATTACTCTTTCCTTAACATAAAGTAAAAAAAAAAAAAAATAAATCACAAAAAAAAGAACATGTCATCACTTAGTAAATAGCTCATGCATGTCCAACTTGACTATATAATATTTATATTTAGTTGAGTGGAGATAAAATTTTATTATCGACGATCAGTCATTTCTCTGAAAGTGTTTTTCTATCGTCTACATCAGATTCAATTGAAAATTTCATGTCAAATATAATATATGTGTATGTGTGTGCGAGTGTATGTGTATTTGTATTTATATTAGAAAGGATAAAGTTCATTCATTGACAGCATATTTTATTGGTTTATTATTATTATTATTATTATTATTTTTTTTTTTTTTTTTTAGTTAAACAAATGTAAAAATAAAAATTAAATTAGTACAGATATGTGAGTAATATGAGTTGTCTGGAATTAAAAATTGAATTGATTTATGTGTGTATATTTGAAAATTAAATCGATAAAATAATTGAATGATTAAATATTTTTATTCTATTATTTATTTATTTATTTATTTATTTTTTTCATTATTAAGATTTCGATTCTTTATTATTTTTTATTATTTAATGACGTCATTTTCTGTTGCACGAGTTCGTTATCATTCTCATCATCATCATCATCATCATCATCGTCATAGTTGTCGGTGTCTTTGTAATATTTTTCTACTCTTTCATCCCCACTCCCTCATGTACTTTTATATATATACATTTCGTCGTACGCGCCTGTTTCACTTCAAAATACACGAGAATACATCGGAGCATTATGTGATGTCAACGCGTCGTGCATCAATCGGTTATTACACGTAAAAATTTAATTATAATAAATAAAAAATATTGATAAATAAAAATTTTAAAAACAACATTTTTTTTATACAAATGAAAGGGAGAAAAAAAAAAATAATAAATGTAAAATATAATTGATATTTATACAATTTAAAATGATTGTTGATATTTTTTGTGTTAAAAAATTTAAGAAAAAAAAAAAATTATAATAATAATAATAAGTTGAATTTTCCCATTTTATTGTAGTTAATTTAAAAAATCCATTGTATTTTATTTAATTCAGTTGTTTCCCAAGTGTCCCAGATCATTTGTCAGTGTGTTAAAATTAAATTGAACGTTCCGTGTGTATTTTAGTGAGTGAGGGAGAATAAAAAACAACAGAAAAAAATATATATATATAAGTTTAAAAAAACGACTTGAAAATAAAATCAACGAGGGATAAAATATATATATATATATATATACATATGGTGATTAATGAATTACTTGGAACAGAGAAAAAATAATGTGTTGGTAAACAATAATAACGATAAATTAAGATAAAAAATAAAAAATGATTGTTACATATCAAAGATTGCAATATGAATTATGAATACCGTGAATTCATTGGTGAGAAAATCGTGGAATTATATATCATCTTAACCTATTCATTGTTTTTTTTATTTTTTTTTATTTTCTTATTTATTACACTTTATCACTATACCTATCCACATTCGATATTGAATTAAATAAAAATACGTATACGTATGGAAAATATTTATTCAATATACATGAGCACATTCAAATTTATTTATACAATAATAATAATAATAATAATAATGTCAAAGAGAAAAATCGAAATTTAATAATAAAATACAATGAAACACTAGAGAACGCCCCTGAGTCCCTCATGATCATCCGGAATCTGTATCTGCATAAAAAAATCTTATCATTTCCCCTTCAGACACGCATTTGTCCGTCCTATTTCATTCTTTTTTCACTTTGCGTCCCGACTTCCTCTCTCTCTCTCTCTCTCTCTCTCTCTCTCTCTCTTTTTCTCCGTTTCGTACTCTCCTAAATTTTTTTTATTATGTCGGTTGTATTTGAACATGAGAATTCCAGACGCATCAAAAATAATCTTTAAATTTCATCCCATTTCCATTGGCTCATGCCCAACAATTTCTCACACACTAAAAACATTTACAATATGCAAATATGAACATGTGCCATGAAATTGCGTGTTTATATCTAATCTATTTCATATACATATATTCATTAAATAACTAAATAATATGTAATTTGATATTTAAAAGAGAAAGAAAAAAAAAAAAAGAGAAAAAAAAAAATGTCAATATTTATTTTATTGATATAACAAATTATTCAATTTGTTTCATATGCTATCGGTATTAATCAATTTAATATTTTAATTTTATATACTTAATTCATTATTAATCATATTTGATAACATATGTATTTATACATATATATATATATTTATATTTTTTTTTCATTTGATTACAGACACACCCACCAGAGATGTCAGTATGAGAGGTAAATATAATCATATACTTATCAGTATCATAACATTATCAATTGTCATTTTATTATAAATGCTATAATATATTATCACCAGAATCAATTAAATTTGATTTTATTTTAACCTTTAATAATATCTCAACTTATTATTATTATCATTATTATTATTATTCAATCAACTGTCAAATCTCACACTCACTGAGCAACATTTGTCCTTGAATTATACATATATATATATAAATTGATTTTTTTTTCTTTTTTTTTTCCTTTTTCTTATCTACTCTTTATTTCGTTGTCTTATCATTTTTTTTTTGTTCTTTTTTTTTTTCGTTTCCTTTTTTTTTTGCAACGTTTCACCATTGTCACTGCTGTAATCGTCACAACTGAACGAATTATCCATGTATAAATTATTGAATATGCACATGAATAATCATTGAGAGAGAGAGAGAGAAAGAGTATTGTTGGTGTATATAATATTTATGCGTCTGATTTTTTTTCTTGTTATCGATTTGAATATTTATTCATTCTTGTTCTACTTTCTTTTTTTTTTTTTTTTTTCTGTTTTCTTGTAATATCCATTTATTTATTTATTTATTTATTTATTTATTATTGTTACTATTATTATTATTTTTATTTTTTGTTTTTATGTAAATTAATATAGGAAAATTGAATGCATCCGATGTGGAACGTGGACTTGTTAAACCCTACTCCGTTTCGTCAGTGTATACGAGAAAAAAAGCTGGCATTATACGAGGTAAAATTACGAATTATTTGTTCATAATTAATTTATTGTTTTATTTCATTTCTATTTAGTTGATTATTATTTTATCCCATATCAAATAAATAAAACACTGTATACACACATATTTAAATAAATATAAAATAGTGATGATAAATAAAGAATTAGAAAGAAAGAAAAAAAAAAAAAAATTAATAAATGATAATAAGTTAAATAAATAATTTAAATAAATTAATTGTATTGATTTAATAGTAATAAATGGATTAAATAAATTAAAGGTGTCACGGTAGCTGGTGGAACGAGATCAGGACGTGGTACAATATTACGTACATTAATATTTGTATTTCTTGCAACATTTTTATGGTTGCAATTGCACGTAATAAGTTTAACTGGTCGCAATTTACCAAGTCAATCATCAGTGAATGAAAGCCTTTATGCTTTGGTGCCTAAACAATATCACAGGTAAATTATCAATTGAAAGATAAAAAAGTTTTATTTAATTTAATATATATGCAAATTATTTATTTATTTTATATTATTTATTGTAGATTTTTAAAGGAACGAAGAAATTCTACATCTCAACAAGGGCCTAATGGTACACAAGGATCATTCGACGATTTAGATTTAATTGAAATACAACGTTATATTGAACGATTAAATGCTGAACAAAAAATATTAAATGATGATTTATTTGCGCCATTATCACAAGATTCTCCAATTATTATAATTCAAGTTCATTCAAGATTAACATACTTGAGACATTTAATAGTTTCTTTAGCTCAAGCAAAAGATATTGAACGTGTTTTACTTGTATTCAGTCATGATGTATGGTCACCAGACATTAATTATCTCATTCAAAGTGTCAACTTTTGTCGTGTCATGCAGATATTTTATCCATACAGTATACAAACACATCCGCACACATTTCCCGGTGAAGATCCAAATGACTGTCCACGCAATATTGATAAACAACAGTTGAGTAATAATAAAATTAATATGAAAAAAATAAAAAATAAAAAATAAAAAAAGTAAATAAATAATAAGTATTTATTATTATTATTTTTTTTTAATCATTAAATAAATTATTTTTCACAGAGCAATGACATTAAAATGTATAAATGCACATCATCCTGATCTCTACGGGCATTATCGTGAAGCAAAATTCACCCAAACAAAACATCATTGGTGGTGGAAAGCAAATCGTGTATTTGATCAATTAACAATTACACGTAATCACACGGGTATGGTTTTATTTCTTGAAGAGGATCATTATGTTGCTGAGGATTTTCTTCATGTATTACGTTTAATGGAACGTACAAGTAAAAACAATTGTGAAAGATGCAATGTCCTATCATTGGGAACGTACTTGAAGACGTACAATTACTATGCAGATTATCGTAAGGTAAATAAAATATTTATTACATTTAATATTTTTATTATTATTAACTTGATTTAGTCATTTGTTTTTTTTTGTTTGTTGATTTGTTTTTCTATTCTTCCTACACTGTAATACATTTTTTATCATAATATTTTATTATTTATTGATAACACAAGCAAACACACACACACACACACACACACGTACGCAATCATCTGCGAGAAAAAAATAATATAAAAAAAAAATAATCAATGATGAATAATTGAATTTTGCACGCCTTGGCGAAATCTTGGCGCAATAAATTTATATCATATAAAAATTAAATAATATATATATATATATATATATATATATACGAATATAATTGTAGATAAAAATTAATTAATTAGTTAATCAATCAGAATTAATTCACGTATAATATGATAATTATTTTGAAAAACCGAAAATTTGAGAAGATAAAGAAAAAACAAAAAAAACCCTAAATTCAAATTTATTTTTAAAATATTACTGTATATATGTATAATTATAATTTTATATATTATCAATATAAATCAATGAATTTAAATAAATAATTGACCGGAATGCAATTTTAATATGACACGGTGAAAAAAAAAAAGAAAAAAAAAATGTAAAATAAAAATTACCACACATGATAAATGTGTCTATGATGCCTCCCGGCTACAGTATCTCAACGTCAACAACGGTGTACAGAAGGAACTTCTACATGGTCTAAACCGTCATGACACCATATTAGTACATCAACAACAATCACATCAGCAACGCCAACAGCAGCAACAGCAACAATCATCGCAGCAAACTAGTGCAACAACATTCCACAGCTCGAAGTCAATTAAAGCCACATGGTCTTTTCAACTACTTCCAACGCTCTACAGTCACTATCAGAAGGTTTCACGATTGAAATTTATCAATGAATATTTGATAAACAAAAAAAAAAATAATAATAATAATTATAGTAAAATAAAAGAATGGCCGTCTGATATAATTTTTATTTTTATATTATATAAATATTTATATTATATTGTGTATCCCTGCAAATAGTTTTATCAAAATCAAAATAATTCCATGAGGATAAAAGACTATTCATATTATTTTTTAGCTATTTAAATTTTTATTTTTTATATTCTGCCTGTTTATACTAATGATTAAATTGAATTGATTATATTATATTTATGTGTATAATATTTAGAATGATGAATTTTTATTAAGTTTAGCATGCAGAAATTAATGTGAATAGAAAAATCGCATGTTATCTATTTTTATACTCTACCATTGGATCTGACAATAAGACCTTAATAAGCTACATGTAGTTATTTAAACCTTTTGATGTATGTTGTTAATATATATGTGTGTGGGTATATCACAACCTACACAATATTCACCGTGTGTATATTTATATTTTAGTTCATATTAATTATAGATACTTGAGAACGTATGCAAGATTTGATTTCATCTTCATCTTTATTCTACTTCTCCAAGATTATTCCAAGATTTCGCAGTGTTACAATATCGGATTTATTTATTTATTTACTTATTTATTCTATGAAAAATACCGATATTGCAACAACAAAAAAATCGCTTATAATTTTATTATATCCTTTTGATAGATAATTTTTTACTTCATTCAATGTATTTATGATTTTTTAATTTATTGTTTTTTTTTTTTTTTTTTCTGGATTAAACCAAAATAGGCAGAAGTGATACCGTGGATATCGAGTAAACATAACATGGGAATGGCATTTAATCGCATTACATGGAATAAATTGAGGAAATGCGCTGCACAATTTTGTTCATACGACGATTACAATTGGGATTGGAGTCTTCAATATGTCGCGCAAACTTGTCTTCCACCAAGTTTGGGTGCTGGTGCAACACCACGTGTAGATTCAGGCCTAATTGCAATGGTAATGCGTGCTCCACGTGTATTTCATATCGGTGAATGGTGAGTTTTTATTTTTAATACTTTGTATATTTATAAACAACAAAAAAAATATCAATGTATTATTTAATAAATGTTTTAATACTTGTTTTTTTTTTTTTTTTAATTTTTTTTTGGGGTGGGTTTTATCCAATTTAGTGGTATTCATCACAAAAAAAATAATTGCGAATCAACGGCTGTGATTGCAAAAGTGCAAAATGTATTAAAATCGGCTCGTGCTCATATGTTTCCACAACAATTAACATTAACAATCGGTGGGGTTGTGAAAAAAACCAAATTAAAAAAGGGAAATGGTGGTTGGGGTGATTTACGTGATCATGAATTGTGTCTAAATATGACGATAAATCCAATATTCGATTCAATGCTCTCTTGAAAACATAAATGAGGAAAGAAAAAAAAAAAAAAAAAAATTTATATATAAATATAATTGCAATTATTATTGCAAAAATTTAAACGTGATTTATATCGATACGTATCTTAATATACGCTGCGATAATAAAGATTAAAAAAGAAATATTAGTGATTGGAATAATATGAATTTAGTGGAATTGAAGGTAAAAATTGTTTAAAGAAAAAAAAAGAAAAAAAAAAAAGCCTAAATATTTATCATTTATTTGTTGTCTTATTTAGTATAAACAAAGAGAAAATAAAACGCACATGCTCAACGATATAAGATAAAAAGGAAATAATAAAAAAAAAATAACGAATAGAATTTTTTAAAATAATATTCTGTCCATAAGAAAAAAATGTAGAGAATGAAAGAGCTACGTTTATTTTACAATACAAAGCATTAAATATTGTATACTCTAGTCATCTACTGTCCTATCGTAGCAGAAGAAAATGCATCAATAAAAATACATGTATTAATTCAATGCATGTACATACATATGAGAGTAAATAAAAATAAAATGCATGTATATAGATATATATTTATTTATTTATTTATTTATATCAATTATCATTCAATGCGATGTATTTATCAGGGATTCATTTCGAATAAAAATGAAATGATTTATCAACAGATCATCAAATATTGATCGCATTAATTTGTCAAAAGAAATAAAAAAGATATGTATATTATTATTACTAAATTTATGCCAATCGTTAATTCAATTATATTTATTTCTGTTTTGTTATCACTGTTATATCATTTTTTTTTTTTTCAAATTGCATTTAATTACTACATCAAACATAAAAATATTTAATGATATTTATTGTTTTTCGTATTGAAAATGAATGAGATATTTGTTTACATAAATGAAATAATAAAATTTAGCAAATGCACAAATATTTGATATTAAATAAAACTGCTTCATTTTAAATAGTGAAAAAGACAGTGAAAAAATTAAAATAATAATAAATGCAATTATTTCTGTGTAATGAAACAAATAAAAACTTCACTGAGGCATTGCCACATCAAAGTGATCTCTAAACTAATAATTATATTAGTAGTAAAAATAGTAATAATAATAGTAATAATAATATCGGTAAAAAAAAAAATGAAATAAAAAATTTTTATATTGAAATTGTAAAAATCATTTATATAAATGCATAAACAAAAAAAACCTCCATCTCCCAAAAAAAAAAAAAAAACAAAAAAAAATTTCCACAAGATTTTATCTATTATTTTGTATAATTTTAAATGTGTATTTATAATTAATTATTCAATTCCAATATTCAAAATCCCAATTGTTTTCGTATTGTTGTTACAGAATCATCATATTCAGCGAGAAAATAATTACCAGCAATTGGTCCCTCAAGATTATATTTTTTAGCGAATTTTTTAATTGAAAAATAATTACGTCTTTTATCACGATGACCAATTCGTCGTTCATCAAATGTTATTGCACCTTGATTTTGTTTGTATAATAGAAAAACATAACGATGTTTACCAGTTTTAATTGGTGGTGCTGGGCCAACATATTCGGTTAATACTTCACCTTTTGGTACTTTATCCTCAGGAATATTACCAACTAACCAATGTTGAAATTCACGACTATATCCACGTACTGGTATATCAAGATCTGTGAATGGGAAAAAAATAATAATAAAAATAACAGTAAACAAATAAATAAATGAAAATAAGTATTTTATTTAGAAAATGAAAATGAATTTTTATCTTGGGTATATTAAAGTTATCTGAAGAACTTCAAGTTGTCGAAAACAGTGTATGTTCAAAGCAATGCAAAATAAGAGAGAGGAAGAGCGAGCAATAGTGGGGAGTCATAATTATAAAACTGGTTTTTCCACTCTCAACAGTGAAAGTTTAACATGCATTGACGTTTCAGATGATAAATTACATTGTTTCTATAATATTCAAACTATAATACTTTTTATATTAATATTATTTCTAAGAATAACAATAAATTGAAGATAAAAACTCACCAGTTAATGCGAGAGTATATAAAAGTCCACCTGTGTGATTATAATGAACTTCAGGAATATTTATTGTATCACTCGGTGTGAATTCATTACCAAATTTCACTTCCTTATCGCCATATTTAATCTATAAAATAGATATTTAAACGTGAAATAATTCTTTTTATATTAATCTACTGTTTATACTGTAATAATTTGCCTCAATTTCATCGAGTGGTGCATCATCTAAAATATCTGGAACGATTTTTGCCTCTTCAAATATTGATTTTATATCAGCAAAAGTTACTCCGATCAAAGCAAAAAGCAGAGCTAAATATAAAAAAAAAAGATATTATTAATTGATGTTATAATATTTTAAAATTTATCTCATACCTGCATTTACCAACTTCATTGTTGCTGTTTCTTTCAGTACTACTCACCACAGAATGTATACACACTCTGCCTTCTCACTGGAAACGAATGGATAAAAGAAGGTACAGGAACGTCTACATTTAGTTATATATGTGAATATACAATACACACGTTTGTCTACGAATGTGTTTGTATGGTGAATAACAAAAAAAAATGCATATATTATGGCTTTCGTATATGTCTATAGACTCGTAGATAAAAAAAATATTGAGACAGTGGATACAAGCTCTAGTTTGGAGAAATTCCAAAATATTTATAAAAAAAAAAATTCCAGTAAAGTGAAACTATTACTATTTTAATTTGAATAATTTTGTCATTTTATTTTCTGATATTTTAAATAATAAAACGTCTGTATGACAATATATATGTTTATGTTATAAAATAACATACATAAAAATAGTGGAAGCTAAAAAATTGGAAGAAAAAAAAAATTTCTTATTATCTTTGAAATTCTTCTTTTGTTTTTCTTATGGAATTTATTCACCAAGCTGTTTGTAAAGGATTGGAACGTAATCATCCCACGCAGCTTGATACATATTACCAGAAATTGGTTCACCAAGATTGTATTTAGCTGCGAATTTTCGAATTGAAAATTTCGCACGACCATTACCACTTGTATTAGGTAAACGTCCTTCATTAAATGTTATTTTTCCAGGTTGTTTATATAATAAAAAGACATAACGATGGAGACCGGTGCCTTCTGGTGGTCCAGATCCGATGTAATCTGATAAAACATCGCCACTCTCTATTTTATTTCCCGGAATATTTCCAACCAACCAATGATGCCATTCACGATATGTTGGTGTTTTACGACATGGTGCATCAGGATCTAAAATATAATTTCCATATTTTTTCCCTCAGTATTAATTCTAACCGATATGAAATAATTGGTCATTTATTTATTTATTTATTTATTTATTTATTTATTTATTACCTGTCATGCACAAAGTGTAATAAGCATCAGCATCAGCATCCCAATGAATTTGTGGTTTATCTTTAACTTGAGTTGGAGTTAATTCTTTACCAATATCAACTTTTATATTATTTGCATATGTTACATTCAAAACAGAATGCGGTACTTTGTCAATTACATCAGGAACAACCTCGTGTGTTTGTAAAGCTTGTGCCATTGTTGATAAAAAGCGCGTGCCAAATTTCAACAAATATTCACCTTTTAATAATGTTGTTGTTGCTAAAACATACCATAAAAAATGATTAATTATTATTTTGTTTTTCGAGGTTATCCATCTATTCAACGCGGCATATACAAATGCGAAAATTAATTGATTCCAAGTCGGAAAATCTTTTTAAACAATTGATAATTATATACTCATGTGAATTAATTGTTATTTCACTGTTTTTATATTGTTTAATTTGAATTAATTATGAAAACAAGTGTGATATTTGAACGAAACGTAAAATTATTTACCGGGTGATAATTTTATTTTAAAATGTGCAAAAAATTATCAGAATTTAATTAATTGCTTTTTTCAAATATTTTATATATTCTATATATATATATTTTTAATTACTTTGATAAAGGATTGACATAACCGGACGAATATCAGTAAAAATATGATGTTACCGAAGCTTCCAGAAAACTGTTTGCTACGTTAAAATAATAATATTACGGTTATATTTTTTTCGGCAATGAATTTGCAGTTCGAGAAGTGAAAACATCAGATGGCACTTTAAATGTGTCCGCCATCTTTGGTCCAGATAAATTGAATTATTGTCTCATCCATGTGTCAACACGAAATTTGTTTTTCTTGTTATGTCTACAGCTAAGTTAATTTTAAAAAATAATTACACAATAAAAACAAAAAATACCATAGTCTTTCTAATTATTGATAATCAAAATAGGTACTGAGAATGGAAAAATGGTCAATTATGCTGTCATCAACTGCTACAATAAACCAGGAATGGATTTTCGTTTTTTCCTCAAATTATTGATAGATTAAGTTCAGCGGAAAAATGAAAAGTATTAAAGACCCTGGATGATATCTTAAATAATGGTGAATACAAGTGTATTTCGTGTTTGACACATGCGTGACATAAACAATAACCTAATACTTGCCTAGATTCGAATTTGTGGTAGCTTCAGTATGCGATACTCCAACGCCACAATGATGAAACTAATCAAAAGCGACCAGTGCGCCATCATGATAGCATACACATACAAACTCAACGCATTTGTATAATAATAAAATAATAATGTATCCTATGTAACCATTTTGAATGTATTTCCCATTGAATTATTACCCAGTTCATTATTAAATAATTTTTCATTCGTGTTATACCAATAGAATTATTTAAAGTGATTGATAGAAATGATTTTCCAAAGGGTTTTTCGAATCTTAGAAACTCATAGGATTATACAAAGACTTCAGTTTATTATTTATCAGACAGTGAGACTATCTGGCAATGTAAGAAATAATTTAAATAATATAGAAAAAAAATCACTGATAATAATCATGGTCCAAAGGTTATCTAACCTAATCGAATATTATATTTTTAATTTTATAGAAATATTGGGCGAATAAATCGTTGGTGAATACCCCAGTGATTTCATTGGGTTTATGGGGTTTCGCAAATAAAAATGAATCTGATGATGATTCAATGGCCAAAAAGAAACTCATTATAGCAAGAATTGATGCATTATTCGAGAGTAAGGAGTATGAAAAGATGTACGATATATTAGAGAAAAATAAAGTAAATATAATTAAATTTATTAAACAAGAATTATAAAATCATTAAATTTAATTTTTATTCTTTTTTCATAATTTTTTTTTTTTTTTTTTTTGTAGGATGATATAGATGTTGAAATGTTATGGAGACACTGCAGGGCCCTTTATTATATGTCAAAGTCAGCGAGTGATGTTGAAGCACGAAAAATGATCTATGAAGCATATAATTCTATAATGAAAGCATATTCAATAGATGAAAATCATTGGGCTGTACACAAGTGGATTGCAATAATATTGGATAGTAAAAGCAACTATGAGGGAATGAAAGAAAGAATTAAACAATTAAATATTGTTAAACATCATATAATGGTGAGTAAATATATTTTTTAAATGTATATGAAATGATGATGTGAAATGAGAATATATATATATTTTTTCATATAAAATATTTCCAGGAAGCGAGTAAATTAAATCCCAATGATGCCACAACTTTATACATGCTTGGAAATTGGTGCTATTCAGTATCAGATCTTGCTTGGTATCAAAGAAAAATAGCATCAGCGATATTTGGTACAGTTCCAGACTCATCGTTTAACGAGGCATTGGAATATCTTGAGAAAGCTGAAAAAATTGATCCAATGTTTTACAGTCAAAATTTATTACTACTTGGAAAGACATATTTGAAATTACAACGAAAAGATGAGGCAATAAAATATTTAAAAATGACTGTAGAATTTCCAGCACGGACGGATGATGATCAAAAAGCTAAACAGGAAGCAACAAAAATATTAGCAAGTATTTGATTTATGAATTTAGCTCAATATATATATCACGTAATTATATCACAAATATTCCCACAGCGTAAAATTGTGTTAAACTATTTTAATCACTGATAACTTGTATCATAAATAGAATTAATTTTATAAATTTTTTTATTGTTAAACTATACATAAAAATTTATATATTTTGAGATTTATTTAAATAATTATAAAAGTGAATTTACACAAAATACTTTAATTTATTTATCATTTACATTCAGATTTTTAATAAAATAATGAGAATTGCATGTAAATTTTTTTCATTGAAATTTAGTAAAAAAATTATAATTTTATGAACAAAAAAAGATTTCATATGTATATATAAAATATATAATATAATGTTTATAAACAGCCACGATAAAAATACAATTATAAATTTTTTTCTAAGATCATATTTTTATTTCTAATTATCAATACTTACTAATAATAATTTTTTATAACTTCTTCAAACAATCGTTTAAAAACGTTCATTTAAAAATATATAGTCACATTTTTCACTCCTCGTCACTCAATAAAACCTCGTATCACTATCTATTCCAATTAAGTTCTGGTTCTAAACGCTCAAAACTAGTAGATTGATGAATCATTGGGGTTGAATTGTGGACGTTTAAATTATTTACAGGAATATATCCGTTGTGTTTGTTATTCGTGTCATATTCATGACATATTTTTTGAGAATATTTTGCAAGACACTCCATTGCTGATAGATTTGGTTGAAAATTTGTAGGAGTACTGTTGTTGAATCCACATAATGGAGGATGCGAGGAATGTTGAATACAATTATAATCTTGACAGCCACTCATAGTTATGTCATGATTATTCATAGAATTTTTCGAATCGTGTGTATGATTATTGTTACTATTAATGTCACGTGCAGGACTCCAAATTCTTGAAGTATCATTACTACGAATATCATTAACTCGATTTACTATTGGTTCGAGTACACAGTTCTGCATGTCAAGATGTATTTGATTGTGCAGTGCTAAATTGAAAGGATCACTTCGTAGCAATGGTAGGACAATGGGTTCATCATCAACTGGATCATCAGGTGTAACACGAGCCATTTCTTCCAATAAATTGATCAACCTAAATAACGAATAATATTTGTTTTCATACGTGCACTGTTATCTACAAGATAATTTATTCTTATTATTATTTTCATTGTGTAGAATAAATTGAAATAAAAGTGGAGAAAATTCACTAGTATCCCAGAGTATTTTTGGATATTGCAATATTCAATTGAATCAATTGAACTTGGATGCTTACGGAATTTGAAATTTGTTGAATCCTCTAAGTATAGATATGAAACTTGCACATAAATAGCAGTTTGAAACGTTCCTTTCAACAGAAAATACGAGACTGATTCATTTCTCTCAAGCATCAAGGTATATTTGTGGCTTAAACCAATCTCGTGACCAAATTGAACAAATCCGATTAGACCCCCCCACTTCAAGATTGCTCGTGTGAAGAATGAAAAATAAATTTTCATCATGTAATTATTGACTTTTGAAATTTTACACTACCTGAATTTTATGACTGTACCCTCATATAGAATGACAGTTTGGTTTTGTTAATCACCCACATGCACACAAAAATAATTAACTTCTTTTGTGAGAATTATAATTAACTTTCTTTACTATTTATTTCAAAAATACATTCCATTATATTCGTATTACTTATTTATAAATTATTAATTGAATAAATAATAACTCATACGAATATATATTAACGAATATATAGAACAAATAATTATTCTAATGTAATTAAACATATCATATAATGAAATGAATTATTATAAAGTCAAAAATTTCAATAAATAATTGACTATGTCAAAATTTTATATAAATTTATGACATACCTGAAATATCTTTCACATTTCAAAATTAATTTTTCCTAAATACACTACGAATAATAAACGAAAAAAAAAAAAAAAAAAAAAAAAATTAATTAATTCAATAAAATCAATTCCATGAAATGCATCAAAATATTATTGCAATACACTAATATTATTATCATTATTATCATCATATTGTCATTATAAAATTTATTTTTACTATCTCTGTAATTATTATTATCAATATTAATATCAATATTATTTTTACTAAAAAAAAAAAAAAAAAAAAACACAATCAGAGTCGATTTTAACATGAATATAAGTATTAATATTATTAGTAATTTCATCAATATTAATATATATATATATATGAAATAATAAATAATAATATTAATTATTATTGTTAATAAATGAATTAATTTATTGTTTGTGTATTAATTAATTATTATTTGCATGTGTACTCTTCAGTGCGTTCATTACAAGTATCACAATTAACATGACAACACCAATGAAATTTGCACCTGCATTGCCAAGTTTTTGTATATTGATGTGTATTGTATCCACGGCCACAACACATCAAATCACAACCATCGGTACCTGAAAATATATACAAATGTAAGTATATAAAGTTAAGAATCAAAATGTATTTATATTTATTACCGTACTTAAGAAGTCAGTAAGTTTATTGCTTTTATTGTTAATATTTCATTGATTTATTGTCAGATAAGTATGAAATTATATATATATATATATAAACCTTTGCTCGTTCGATTGCACGATCTACCCTGAGTGCCCATACTCCCTAGATTATAATTCGTTTCACAATAGTTTGGCGACATTTGAAGAAACACAAGTTCACTTCGTTTGGGTATCCTTTTTTGACTTATACCTGACGTGTCTATACCCCTTGGTCTCTTCAATACTAAATAATGTGGTCGTTTGACAATTGGCTTTTTTGTTATTGACCGACGATTGTCAATATTAACTTCTGATATTTTATTTGGTTTTATCATCTGGGTCCTTGCATCATTTCCTAATATGGATTCCACTTCTGTTGATGATTGATCTTTATAATTTAAATTCTAAAAAATATATATATAAAAAAATATTCCCATATTAATTTTATTACCATCTCACTACACTTATTATTATTATTATTATTATTATTTTATATTTCCTAACGAGTGGGTGGATGAATATCCGTATTGGAAAATGAGTCAGAAGATTTCAAGTGATGAAGTTCGTACAAGATGAAGAAATAACGGATAGGGCATTATAGTATAGAGGATATTGTAGTGGTTTATATGGATGCGTTGGTCTGAATTTATTGTCATGAGTTATTGCATTTCTCTCGCTCATGGATCGTTGTATACACGTCGGCAATGTATTTGTGCACGAGCGGCACGATTGCATTTGCATATTAAAACAACCAAAAAGAGAAAAAAATAAATAAATAAATAAATAAATAAGGAAAAGAAAAAAAAATATTGCACAGACCACACCCACACACTCGAAGGTTAATCTCTATACTCAAGAAATTAATGTAAAAATTATATCTTGTAAACAAAAAAAAAAAAAATAAATAAATAAATAAATAATAAGAGGAAGAAAAAGAATTTTTTTTTTATTTTCTTTATTATTACATGAATACTCGATGGCGTTGGTGAAGTTATTGCTATCACTGGCCTTGCTCTATAATATTTTATCATCAGTGCATCACCAATTTGTCGAAAACTCGGCAATGTCCTCCAACATGTTCTCACTGTACACGAACCGGAAACACCATGACACTTACATTCCGTTTGTAGCATTGCCTTAACAATCTGTATGTAAAAAAAAAAAAAAAGAAAAAAAAAAATGAAAAAAAAAATGAAAAAAACAAAAAATTAAATAAAAATGGTAAATTAAAAAAATATGTTATCAAGAGGGAACATTTAAATATACAATTTTTGTATATTTAATATCAGGATTAAAAAGACATTGCCAAAAAATTTACATTTGACATTATCGACAATTGTCATATGCAAATGACCAAACGTAAATTATATCCGTATGATAAACAAACAAACAAAAAAAAAATAATAATAATAAATAAATAAATAAATAAATAAAACTACAGATGTATTGGAATAAATAACTGAGCAATAATAAAAAATATTGTATTTGAGTATTAATAATAAAAGAATAAAAAGAGAAGGAAAAAAACTTTTGAGTCGTACGCCGAGTGTGTACGCTCATCTGATGGGCGCTCTCAACAAAACCAAGTGAATAAATATACCTGTATGGGATACACAATATAAGTCGTATTGCTATATATCCCCGTCCTCTCTTGTTACTTGCTTTACATTCATTATATCGATAGCAATAAAATTCATCGACAAGACTTGCTCGGGAGTTTCAAGACTCCACCACACAAGTAAATGTACCAAGTACATATTGAAATAGTCGTAAACCAACCTTTACGGGTATATTTATTGTCAATGGTAATACAAAAATAAATACTTGTACTGTAGTATTGTACAATACATGAAGAGACATGTGTACATATTTATACATATATATATAGTTGTGCATTTCGCACACTATGACCATGAAGACCCTAATCAACTTTTCTTTTGTAATGTAGACATCAAGATTGAAGTTTGACATTCAATTGCACTGACCAAGTTGAACTGTGTTTGTTACCCCACACTTGTGATTCTTCACATATTTTTATGTATAATAAATTTTATAAAAAGACATTTGAACTTTGGTGATGGTTTTTTTTTTTTTTTTCTTTTTTTTTTTTGTTTTTGTCTTTATTTGTGTGAGAAAAGTTTTACGTGATGGAATACAACTGTGCACATGGGTAAAATATATATATTTTTTATTTATTTATTTTTTTTTTATTTATTACTGTATTCATGTGTATATGTGTATATGGTGTTTTAATGCAGTTGGGGATATTGAAAAGTTGTACAGCAGCTTAGTAATAGCAATTCAAATAGAGATATACATCTGTAAATATTTAATGAGTATATATAGAGTTTTATGTAGAAATATTTTATCATGTATATTATTATGTACTATTGAATTATTATTATTATTTTTTTTTTTTTATCTTCTATACGATGTTTATTAATAAAAAATAAAAAATAAATAAATAAAAATTCATGAAATTGTTTACTAATGACTTGAAACGTATTAATCGTAATTTCACATGTGTCGAAAGACTCGACTAACTGATAATTTTAAATAACACATTAATTTATATTATTATAAATTACACTTATTATAAATGTTATGGATGAAATTTTATATGATAAATTAAAAATATAATTATACTTTTATATTTGTTAAAAAAAAAAAAAAATAAAAATAAAAAAAAAAAAATAAAATAAATGAAAAAAAATTATTAACACAATTTTATATATAAATATATCGATCTATTTTAATTATAAATCATATATTGTTGACTCACCTTTCTTCCAGCCCTGTTATTGTGAAGATTCATGAGACTACGATCGTCACCTTCCACCTCCCTCGCGTCTAAAAACTTACGCGCGAACCTATCATTAAAATAAATCAATGAATTTTATATGATTTATCCGAATTTTACAGTCATATTATACAAAATAAACACATTAAAAACAAAAACAAAAAAAATTTGTATAATTTTCCTTTTTTTTTTTTTTTTTTTTGTTTGTTTTACTGACCTCATTCCATATGACACGTCCGCACTACATCCACCCCATTCCCATCCATTTGGTGGCAGTGCCTTTCTCGTTCTACAAAAAAATATTGATTGATTAATTCATTATTTATTATTATTTATTTATTTACATATCGATTTTTTTGTTTCTCTTCTGTTCATATCGATAAAGAAGGAATTGATCTAATTATAGATTTAGATTTTCTCTTTTTTTTTTTTTTTTTTGGTTTATTTTTTGCGTATACAAAGTGTGATGTGTTATGATTTACCTCGCGGTTGGTTCACAGCCACACGCTGTTATGTTGCCACGGCTGCAAGCTGCTGTTATTGCGTATGTTATACCTGCTGAGGTTATTGCGTAGGTAAATGCTGCTTCTCTGCTACCTGTACAATAATACAAAAAAAAAAAAAAAAAATAATAATAATAATAAAAATTAAAAAAATAAATAAAGAATTTCACTCACTTTCATTACAATAATAATTAATTATTGTAATATTCAAAATTAATTTATTCATATTAATTCATATATACATTATATAAAATTGTAAAATTACAAAAACAAAAAGAAAAAAAATTAATTGATAATACTGTATATATATATATATATATATATTTGCCTCAACTCAATTTTTTTCTTCTTCTAAATACATGACTTGAATAATATCAGGAAGAGAAAAAAAAAAATTCGTGTTTTTTTTTTAATTTTTTTTTTTTTTTTTTCGTTTCTTTCGACAAATATTCACATAACCACACGAGTACATATACATACATATTTTTTTTTTTGAGACAAAATACATATATACATTTAAAAATGATGATGATGTGTGTGTGAGTGTGTGTATGAAGCAGGTTAAATTATATGCCCATGGAGAATGGTCCCGGATGAACGTACCCTGGCATTTTCCACTGTCATATTAATTTACAGTGCGTTCATTCACACACACACACACACACACACACACACACACACACATATATGTATATATATACTTGTACTGTGAGTAAACGCGCGAGTACAATTAATTACCCGCGGTGAGCTTTCAACTCGTTTGCCACATTGAAAGATGAATTAGCGTTCCATTCTCCATACAAATTCATTTCTCTCTTCTCCTTTAATATTTCATTTTTTATTCATTGTATAAAAAAAAAATATATATATATATATATATATACAATTTTTTTTTTCTAACCACCTACACATTTATTTCTAACTTTATTTAAAACTATTGAAATACTGTTTTGACCTATTTCCATTCATTCATCTCAATTTACCTACACAAAATTTCAAAAGAAAATAAACAAAAAAATTACTCACAATTTAAAATACTTGAATGCAAAAAAAAAAATAAATAAATAAATAAATTCAAATTTCTTTTTCTTCGATGCATCCCAAGTACTAGACTGTTAACCCAAGTAATATTGTCTATATAAATTATTTATATATAATAAATACATATATATATATATATATAAACATAATATGCAAGAGTGTGTGAGTGAGAGTATAGATCAATATCAGTATACGATCGGTTGGCTGATTTATAAGACGCCTATGGAGATATGTATCTCTTTCTCTTGTTATTCTTTCTCTCTTTTACCACATATATATATATATATATACATACATATATGTATATATTCTGTTCGCGGTGTGTCGCAATGGAGCCAATTTATGTAGCACGCGACATTCAAACTCACTATCGTGAATAAATAATACAAGTATATATAAGGGAGAGAGAACATTTCAGTGTCGTCTTCTCATTATTATCATTTTTTTTTTTTTCTTTTTTTGTTCTTATTGTTCCTTTGATCACTCTCGCAAGGACATGTAATTTATATACATAAATAAATAAATAAATAAATATATATATATTATTCATTTTTATTTCACTTTTTTTTTTATTCTTCAAACAATTTTGATGGCGCTAAATTTTATCCAAGTGTATATAACAGGGCAATGAAATCCGACGATGGATTTATAAGCTGTGTAAATCAATATTAAAAGAGTTGAGAGACTTCGAGAGTTTAATTGACGATGAGCAAAAAAAAAAAAGAATAAATAAATAAATAAATAAAAAACTTATATATATATTTTTGTGCTTTACAAGTCTATCAAAGTCCACCTACAATATAATTCATCATATTGTTTTAATTTACACTTTGATTTTTATTGTTTGTATTGTGTAAAGATGAGTTATGTGTAGATGAAAAAGTTGGGAAAAGAAAAAGTGAGAATTAGATATGAGAGGAAATAAAAAAAATATTTATATATAGGGAGAAGATAAATAGGATTGTAAGAAAAGGTACAGACGATGACGACGATGATGATGATGAGAGCTGTGAGTAACTACCAACGTTGCACGAGCCTGTTACTGTAGTTGATATAACATACACGTGTGAGTATATTTATATACAATTCGTATGATGATGTAGGAAAACCCGGTTCATCAACGTTGCTTGGAGGCCTTAACGAGATGAAGAAAGAAGCGACTGAGTTGTTATTAATTGCCTTTAGGCAAACGGTAAATCAAATTAAATGACAGTACAGTAGCCCAAGTGGATATAGAAACTCTCCAATTCTCATTCTCTTGTATTTCCTCACTCTTACAATTTTTTTTTTTTTTTTTTAATTATCAAAATAAATTTTCTATTTTTCATTTTTTTATACAAATTAAATTCAATCATTACAGTAATAATATAATTATTATTTATTATCTATATATATATTTTTTTTTGTTTATAATTTTATTATATTTCATATTTTAATTTCATTCAATGTGTGATATTGTTATGTGTAGACTTGGAGAATGAGAGTGAGTTGAAAAAATTCTTTTTCTATGCGAACAAATTAGTGATGAGATAAAGTCGACAGTGACAGATAACACTCGGGATATGGCGCGATACAATTATCCCTCTTATATATATATATATATATATACATAACTATAAATATAAATATATTAGTGTTATATAGTATCATCATCATCATCATCATCATCATCATCATCATCATCATGGTCGTTGTAGTCGTTGAATACTAAATTAAGTATTAATACATTCAAGATTGAATATTCATAACTGGCAAAATGAGGCTGTATATATATATTGTCCTGCGCAATTACTGACTCGTATTTTGCTACATAACGTATTGAAGAGAAGCGTGAGCCAATTAGCAATGTCTTACAACTGTCCTTGAATATATATATATATATATATATTTTTACCCTTTATAGTTTTATTATAATAAAAAGAAACGAAAAAAAAAAGATAAAAAAAAAAAAAAACTCAAAATAAATAAATTTTTTTTTATTATCCTCTATTATTTTTTTTCTTTTTCTTTGTTTTTTTGTTTAAAAAAAAATAATAATTTTTTTATTTCATTTAAATAAATGATTTATCAAAATTTTTAAATATAAAACCAAATTTTTTTTTTTTATTATATATCAATAATTATTTGAGTCTTCAAACGAGTATTTTATTTATTCTATTAATTTAAACGTTATCGTTCCTTTTTTTTTTTTTTTTTTCTTTTAATATACAGGATATATTAATGAGGAATGGGGGAATTTTATTATTATTATCTTTTTTTTTTTTTTCTCTTAACATATTTTTTGGTGGTTTATTTATATATAAATGTGTAATAAATCTATATAAATATTGAACATAAATGTGTGTGTATTTTTTTATTGATTCCATGGAAGGAGGACAGGTAGGTGTATCGGCACACCCAGTGTGGGCCAATCCAGTTATTCGAGACGTGGATAAGAAGCGCAAGAAATGGGAAAAAAAATACTAATAATAATAAATAAACAAACAAACAAAAAAGTGGATAAAAATAAAGGAAAGATTTTTTTTTTTTTTTTTTTTTTGTGAATTTACATTTGCATTTTTTTATTTTCATATGATGATGAAAAAATATTTTTTTGTTAAAAATAAAAAATAAAATAATAATAAAACAATACAATATTAACAACAGTTATCATATGGTTTTGTTTCAAATTATAATCATAAATAAAACAATAATAATGATAGTAATAATAATAATTGGTAAAGATGAAGAGTAAAAATGTATTTATGTATATAAAAATTTGTGGATGTTTGGCAGATTGAGTTGATAAATTTTTTTATGTCTCCTTTTTTTTGGACTTAAACATTTTATTATTATTATTATTTTTTTTTTTTTTGTTCGCTGCTTGGAATTCACGTAATGGATCGCATAATTACCCTCAATTCATTCGAAAGATTAGAGAATGCACGGCACGAGATCACGGCCCACACATGCGATATATATTTTTTTATTTTCACCAACTTCGATCTCTTTATTATTTTAATCTTTTTATTTTTTCAATATTGAATTTATTATTCATTAATCTGAGAACTCAATCGTTGAAATATTTAAAAAAAAAAATACAATTTACTTTATCAACAAATATATAAATATAATAAATATGTATAATGAAATATACATGAAATAATTCGATTGTGATTAATTTTACAGTAATTAAATAACAAATGATCACTCATTAATTGAATATAATTTAATTCAATTAAAATTAATTCACAGTCGCGTGGGTGATCCAATTTATTTCATGTTGGAGAAAACAAATAAGAAAATGATCAACAGGCAGAAATAATTTTTTTTTTTTTTTTTTTTTCCTCTACTCAATGAAGTCTCCCTCGGTATTATATATTTATTCAATTATTTATATATATATATATACATGTTGGGTGCACTTAGCTCTGGCATGTTGAACGATCCCGTTAATTTCACTAATTAAGTTAGCAACCGCAACTGCTATTTTATTTATGAACGTTACACATTTTCATATTTTTACCAATTCATTTTTTTTTTTTTTTTTTTTTTTTCATTTCATTCAAATAAATCATTTTTAATTTTTCTACAGGATATTCATTTTTAAATTCCCATTTATTATACTTATTGCCAATCCCTTCAAATAATAATTCGTGACATTTTTTTTTTATTTCAATTTTCGCCAACGTAAAATTAAAAAAAAAATCATTACCGCCATACAATTCGGCAGAATATAAAAATTAATTTTCATTTTTAATAATTTATTATTATTATTATTATTACAGTTATATTATTTATTTTATTATTATTATTATTATTGTTATTATTATTTTTTTATTTGTCGATATTTAATGTAGAGGGAGTGAATTTTTATATTCGGCACAAAGAGAAAGAACATCAGCAGGTTGAAACGTTTACATGGCTCCCAAAGGCGTTAACACCGTCGTGTTCCGCTCGTTAATCCGAAACCGTGGGCGTCTCACACATACGTATATAATTTTTTTTTTTTTTTTTTTTTCTTTTCTTTTACAAGCGGCATCCAAATGCGTGTTGTTACACATCCTCCTTCACCCAATCCTTTCTCTCTTCGCGCTTTTTATTCTTTTTATTCTCTCACATGTGTCTGACATTAGTTACGCACACGTATATTATGCCAGCTACTGAATACAATACTTGTAAAAATATAAATACGTGTGTGTATGTGTGTAATATTTGGACAATTAAATAATTTGTTTTTGTTAAATAATAAATTTTTGAAAAAAAAAAAAAAAAAAAAAAAAAAACCTTTTAAATAAAAATTAATTACTGACCAACAACTACAACCTGACCGAAGACTCCATCATGGGTGACATGGGAGCAATTCCAACGGTGGTGGCGAAATTGATGTCGGCACTCACGTAAACCAAGTTCAGCCCCTTGACCAACAGCCGGCATCGCGTGTGGCATTTTTTTACACAGTTCACGTTGACTTTTAGCCAATCCCGGTACGAGATTACACAATGCGGCACCAATTCCCGTTGCTCCAACTAACCTAAGAGATAAATAAACAACAAAAATTAATTATTTAAAATACAAAACCAAAAAAAAAAAAAATTTTTTTTTTTTTCCAATGATAACAAAATTTATGAGGAAAAAAAAAAAAAATACAAGAGTAATGATGAAAAAAATTATCCACATGAATAATACAAATATATTATTACTTGTCTCATTATAAAATAAAATTTTTTTTATTTTTTTTCTTATTTCGAATCATTTATTTGCTTTTTCAAACTAAATATCATGTTTTATAGTGTATTTCACGGTATTTGTTGATTTTTAATATCCAATTACACACTTATTATGTCTTTATTTATATGTAAAAAATATTTTCATTATAAATTTCATCATATAATTTATCGTGTATTTTGGAATTTTTATTTTTTATTATTATTTTTTTTCTCGTTTTCATTTTATTATACAATTATCAGTCTTTTAATTTTTATTTTTGTATTTATTATTTTTTTGTTTTTTTTTTTTTCTCAGTGAGATATATATATATATATATATATATATATACACACGTCAACGATTATGAGTGGCGGATAATTCGTTTCACGCTGGTTTCCTCGCCTCATCATCTACCACTTGATACAGCGCGGCTGATGAACACGTTATTGAACAGAGAACGAGAAAAAAAAGTTAAGGTGAAATCCACACGTTCATAAAGACACTTGATGAACAACAACGTTAACTTGTACCCTCAAGCAACAAATTATTAATAAAAATAAAAATATGCATAATATTAGAATAAAATTTCAGTAAATAAAGATGGAATTATTGTATTATTTAATTCAGCTCCAAATTGCAATTTTTAGTTCAACAAAATTCACAAAATTAATCACACGATAAATTTTTTGTTCATTTTTTTTTTTTTTTTTTCATATTTCAATATACAATGTGATAACAATTGCAAGAGTATTGAGTAAAAATTGATACAAACATAAAAAAAAATGAAGAAAAAAAAAATTTTAATAAAAAGTGATGATGATAAAAACGGACCATAAGAGAATGATGAATTTCTGAGAAGCATGAAAATTACAAACGATTACGCGAACAAGACCTCGGGCACATTATTTGCATTGGAATGCATCGCTTGAGAAGAATTGTGTGGTGATGATGATAATAATGATGGCAACAGCAGTGGTGGTGGTGGTGGTGGTGGTCGTAGTGCCGAAACCTCACCACATTGAAGATAATCTACGGGGTGTCCTGACGAACGTGAGAACCCAAGTAAAAATTATTTTTTGACCTACGTGTGGCGCCTCCCACTTCTGTACACATTTACTCATTCTCTTCTCAACTCTCAACATAATTTTTATTTTATTTTCTCCTCTCTTTCTCCCACTCTCTCTCATTCTCTCCGTCCAATCCCTCTAATTCCTTCAACTCTTCAACTTTAACGTACAATTTTCATTTAAAATCACAATTTTACGACCGTTGATAACGGTCCTGTTGAATAAATAACAGCCAAAATTCATCCCGTTTATGAATTTTATCCTTTATTTCTTTACTCATTTCTTCCTTATTTATTATTATTATTTTTTTTTTTTTCATAAAATAATCAAAAAAACATGAACTTAAAAAAAAAAATTCGGTTTTTTTCTTCTTTTTTTTTTTTGGTTCAGTCATTAAAAATATTTTTAAATAAAATACAATATTAATAATAAATAATTATTTTATCGCATAACTATACCCAATGTCATGGTTGATTTTGATTGAAATTAAACTAGACAACTTGAAATATATCTCATCAATAATTACACTTGACACGTTAACGCCCAGTTACTCTTGTGGCTTTAATTATTAATTAACTCTTCTCACTCCACACCTGACACACAATTAATCCCATATAATAATAATAATTAATAATAATTATAAATACAATTTTAATAATAATATTATATACCCACGTCACATAAAGTATCTACACGATAAATAATACTCATATATATTACATCAATTACAATTAATTATCAAATATTATTTACAATATAAATAAAAATTAATTTTTTAATTTCTCTTATGTATAATTGTGTATACGTAAAATTATCCGGACGTCGATATTAATATTAAAATTTCAAATAAAAATGAAGTAGAAAAAAAAAATATAATAATAATTATTAGTATTATTATTATTATAATAATAATAAATATAGTTTATATATAGAGTTGATATAATGTGAGCGTGTGTGTTTGTGTCCTCGCTCATTTGCCCTTTTATATATATATATATTTTTTTTATTTTTATTTATTTATTATTATTATTATTATTATTTTTCATCGCTGAGAAAACGCGAACAGTTGGTATGCAACGGATTTATATTCCCGAGACCCTCGGAAGCGCACTGTATACGTACGTAGGTATTAAAGAACGTAATGTATAGCATTACCGCATCTACGTACAGGGGCTAATGGGCGAGTTATTTGCAACGTTATAGCCTATAGCACAACACAACATTCGTATCATCTATATAATTTTTATTTATTTTTATCTTTTTTTTTTTTTATATATTATTTTTTATTTTATTTTTGCTTTTAAAAATTCTGTAGATGAATATGTATATTGTTTTTATTTTATTTTTTTAACTGTGTACAGGTGAATTTTCGTGTCATGATTTTTCGATGATTTGTCATATTTTTTTTTTTTTTTTTCATTTTTTTTATAATGATAAAGAATGTTTGGATCACAATTTGAATGTATTTTATAATTCTTAGAATCGATAAAACATGATATTTATTTATATTTTAATTTGTGTATTCGTTTTTATATTGATTTGATATAGACAATAAAAAAATTTCTGGGAATGTGAAAATACAGGGGGATAAAAAAGAAAAGAAAAGAAAAGAAAGAAAAATTGTGAATTGTTGAAAATTATTGGCTTTAGATATAAATTTACATAATAACTTTAGTGATATAATATTAACCGTTCAAAATTTCTTTTTTTTTTTTTTTTTTTTTCTCAAATTTATATTATCATGAAATTGCAAACTTGTACACGATAAAAAAAAATTGGACACATTAATATTTATCATTAGCATATTAAATCATATGATTGATTGAATGACAGAGAACTCTGGAACAATTTAAGATGATTTTTATAATATTATAAAAAGTAGCAGGACAAGTTATCAAATAATAATAAGAATGAATTATCAAATGGATGAAATATCAATTGATTAAATAAAAAAAAAATAAAATAAAAAAATTAAGGTATATAATTATATCCGGATTCTCTTTCCATTCCTGGATGACTGGATTCACCAGGAATGTCAAACGAATTTATCACCATATGATTATTTCTGAGTGAAACTTCACTCGTCAGTGGTTAACCGCAGGTCAACCAGAACAGTGAAGCGACACCTTTTTTATTTTTTTTTATTTTTTTGTTTGTGACCAGTATATAACCAAGAGTTATACAAGTTGGATAAAAGACAACGACCATCATCTAACAATAATCCAAATACCATGTCAAGTTATGGAAATGAAAATTCCAGAGTGTAGAAAAATGTATGTGAAATAAAATAAATCATATACATTGGATAAACTATATCTACCTATCAATGAACAAAGAAAAGGAAAAAAAGAAAAAAAAATTATTTATATATATGTTCGACCTTTCTCTTATGACATGACACAAATCCTCTCTGGATTATCCATAGCTTCAGTATTTATTCTCTTTGTTGCTATTGATATTATATATATCTCGATCATCATCATCATCACACATTCACTGTCATGACAATATAAAATATAAAAATACTTTTGACTGTTAAATTATTTTCTTTTATATATCATAATATTTCATCTATTATTAAAATAATTCAAGATCATGTTATTTGGATCTCAATAATGACTGATGATAAAATTTAAAAAAAAAAATAACAAATAAAAATAAAACAAAAAAATTATGTGTAGGATATAGAAATGTAAAAGTTTTTACAATTTTAAAATTTTTCTGTGCGTGTTTGAATGCATTTAAATAAAATAATATAAAACAAAAAAAAAAAAGTGAAAATTCTTTTTTTTATTCCACAATGTGGGATACGAAATGGTGAAATAGGGAAAAAATAATAATAATAAGAAAAAATTTCTGCATGTTCGTGGTGGTAAAGAGTTAAGAGATGAATGATAAGAAAAAACAAGACAAAAATATTTGTTTGTCTTTTATTATGACTTTTTTTTTTTTTTTTTTTTTGCATTCTTTTCTTTTTCGTTAGAGATTTACCATCACGCAAGTTTCATCATCATCATCATCATCATCATCATCATCATCATTATTATCATCATCTCTTTGAATGGATACACACTCACGATCATGAATCATCTTGTGCCTTTATCTAGCATGAAAGATGCACGAGCAGTGATAATAAACCGCTTCATGATATGTTTTCTCATAATATAATACACACGCACATACACACACACACACACACATTCAAAATAATATACATCTATGAGACTTAAACGTATTTTTTACCATACAATTCACCATCAACCATTTTCAAACTGGCTCCTCCAGAAATTATTTAAAAATTATCATAATCAACAACAAAAAAAAAAAAAAAAAAAAAAATTGAAATGAAGTTGGATGAGATGTTACATTTGGCGAATATTCATCGTCAAATTTGCATTGCATTTATGCGATAGGGTGTATAGATAAGGATTAAACAAGAAATCTTGTGCTAAGTGGTTCGGAAAGCGCATTCAATGTACGTGGGTTGCACTTCGACGTTCTCAAATTATGTATATATATATATATATTTATATCTTATTAACATTATAAACAGGCGGGTTTGACCCACCAGTTTATTATATATATACCACCCTATCGGCTTTGTCATTCGTCTAATACCCATATTTATTATATACATTTATTGAATATTATATTTGCCATTTATAAAAAAAAAAATTTATATATATATATATGTACAACACACATTTATCCATAAATTTTATTTTTTTGTTAATCTTTATGTGCTTGAGCTCTTGACACTGGATAATACTTTGTAATAATACTTTATTTGATATTATAACAATAGTATTTTATATTTTGATTGAAATATTAAACAAGAAAAAAAAAAGAAAAAATTTAAAAAAAAATGACAAATTGAAAAAATAAATACAAAAAAAAAAAAATAATAAATGAATAATTTTCTCTAATTATTCAATATACTTTTTAATTAGAAACTAAACATTATGTATCAATTTATTTATTTATTTATTTATTTATTTATTTATTTATTATTATTTATTTTTTCATTTTGCATAATCATGTAAAGAAATATTGCCACACACGTACTCACTCATATACGTGGGGCGGAGTTTTATCATTAAATTGTAAATTTTATTGGCTTATTACTGCTATATTATACTGAAGTAGTTTCCTATGATTTCATGGCATTTACGATTGGCTTCAATATTATTAGTTATATTTCCTGTGTGTATCAATAGGGAAATGCGTCTAATCGTGGTGATATTTAATAGAAAGGAAGTACAAATACGATTATTTATTAAAAATTAAAAAAAAATTTTTTTTTTTACTTTTTCTTTTTCTTTGAAATTTAATTTATAATATATACATAAAGTTTTTTATTACTTCTTGAGAATTATATTATCCGTTTCAAAATAAATTAATTGTCAGATACACGAGATGAAAATAAAATTAATTTTCCACGGTATATTCATTAATTTGATTCTGTATATTTTACAGATAATATTTTTTTATTTTTTATTTTTCATTTTTCCCATCTTCATTTAGGAAATAAAAAAAAAAAAAAAAAACCGCCATTTGTTACATACAAATATTGTAATATACTTGGGTAGTGAAACACTTTGCGGTTAATTGATCCTAGAAAAGGACGTGACGTTTGTATTTAACTGAAGAAACTAATTAAATCGATAAGATGAGAGAACTGGGATATATCCCATGGATGAGATAAAATCACTATTGACGCCAGTGAAAAATTTTATATTTTCTTCTTTTTTCTTCTAATTCTTTACCTTCATCTGTATAAACCTCACACTGTCTTTACTATTTTTTTCATTTTTTATTTACTCATTTACGCATTTTTATTTCTATCTATTTATTTAACAGCAAACAAAAAAAAAAAAAAAAAAAATCATTTTATCGTTTATACTTTTGTATTCTTCATTAGTTTCACAAATTAATTATTAATATATTTAAATATATTTAATTATTAATTTTCATTATTGTCATTAATTTTTTTACCTTAATATTTATTATAATTATTTTTTTTTTAATATTTCATTTTTGTTTCAAAGTTGATAATCATCAGCTTGTTAAAATCTCGAGTGATAATTGTACAAGAGGGTTAAGAAATCAGAGGAAAAAAATAAAAATTTGCAGTGGTTTGACTTGTGAAAAAAATTAGAGGGAAAATAAAAAATAAAGAAAAAAATAATAATAAAAAACGGTATAAAAAACTGAGCGTGCAAACGAGGGTGAAATAAGTGAGAAAGAGAGAATAAACTAAGGAGTCAAAACGCGTATCTGGGATAAAATAGTGAGAGAGGTCACGAGAGTGATGTGAGTTTCGGACGTGTGATCAGAAGATATGACAAGACTGAGTGTGTAGATCCTCTCTACAAGACCAACAAGTGAATCAGCAACAAATAAATAAAGGAAATCCTCGAGATCTTCGTACAAACAGTAGACAAATGAATTTATTTAAATAAAAAAAAAAAATTGATATAAATAATAGTTTATTTATTACAAATACTTATCAACTGTCATTCTTGACTAACCAAAAAACCACAAAATAAAAAAATAAAAATTCCGACAATATATTTGTATTTTTTATTTTTTTATTTTTTTATTTTTTTATTTTCTTTTTTTTTGGGAATAAAAATAATTGATTTACATGAATAAGGATAAATTGACTTTTATTTTTTTTTATTTTGTCGATGATATAGATAAAGTGTCTAAGAATCGTTTTTGTTTATTGTTTATATTTCCGTGTGACATTTTTAAAGACTTTTCAAATGCACGCGGTTGAGGTGTCGAGAGAACTGAAATATTATTTTCACCTTCATCGTCTCGAACAAGCAGAAGCTTTTAGCACTTTACATAAATACCCATATACACATATACATTTATATATATTTATATTTGTATTTGTATTTGTATTTGTACATATCGTATATCCTTTTTTTGTATTGTATCTATAGAATCTAATCTCGTTCTTTCTATTTTTTTTTTTTTTTTTTTTTTCGGCGTCCAGGTAGACGAGAGTGAACATCAAAGGAACTTGAGAAATAACTCGAGTGTTATGTAAAAATGAATATGATCGTGTCACAAATACATATAAATTCACATAAAGATGATTAAAGTGGTGAAAAAAAAAAAAAATATATTTAAAATATAAGAAAAAAAATTCGTTAAATGAAATACAAAATTTGTCAAACCATAAAATTTTTATAGTCAGATAAACAAAAGTGTAATAATAATAATAAGAAAAAAAAAAAATATTTAAAAATATAAATTAAACTAAGTATATATTTATATAATTAAATTAAATTAAATTTTACAGGGATAATTTTCATTTTATATATGCAACGAGTAAACTAGTAAAATCATGAAATTATCAAAGATGCAAAATTACAGTTATTATCTATTGATAGTGACGATGGATGATTTTTTATTTATTTATTTATTTTTTTATTTATTTATATAGATCAGTTTGTGTATTATATACAGGATAGTTCAAATATATTATCGAAACTTTTGTCACCTCTATACAAAACATCGTCTGTGTCTGTATATAATGCTCATGTTAATAGTAAAAAAAAAAAAAAAAAAAAAAAAAAATAGGAGGAGGTGGAGAAGAAAAAAAAATATATCGTCACTCTCATTATGTATTGATTACATGATTCACTGTCCTCTGGTAATAAAAATAAGCCATTTATATACACACACGGACACGATATTAAACGTGTTGAGAGGAAATATTTTATCATCTATTATATAGATAAATATTATCTCCATTCATTTATTTTATTTATGTATATATATATATTTTTTTTTTTCTCCCACTCTAATTCTCATTCTCTTCCTCGTTTTTTATTTCGTAATTTTTTATTTACTCTGTTTTAATGAATTCTTCGGAAATATACATATATCGAGCATAAATATATACCTTTTTAGACTCTACATATATATACAAATATACATTTATATATTTTTCTTTATCTCCATAGAGCTCGCATGCGAACCAAAAGATAAATCGGGAGAAAACCAGTTTTATGAGAATATGTCCACTTGGTAAGGTGAAAGATAAGAAAAATGTGTGTGAGATGGTGAAAAGGGTAATGGTAAAGAGTCAGTGGGGGTGAAAGAAGCGGAAGAAAATAATAATAATAACTAATATATCGAAGAAGGAGGTAAAACGTGCGACAAATATTTTCCAATGACACAAAATTATCATCCAACAAATTTATCAATAAATATTTATTTTATTCCCACCAGTGTGTCAATATACAAATACACAAATTTTATTTTGTGTATTTCTCATTTTTTTTTTTTTTTTTGTTTATTTATTTATTTATTTTTATTTAAAGGGAAACGAATAAGATGTAAAAAAAAAAAAAAACAGTATCAGAGACACACATTCCTTGCCCTTCTCTTTTTACATATCCTCTCTCCATCCCCCACACATTCTGCCTCTTTACTCTTTTTCTTACCCTCCTGCCATTCTATCTATACAAAAAACTTTTCGATTTCGAATGTCGTTGTCAATTTTTTTATTTTTTTTTTATTTTCTTCTCGTGCATTTAATCAATTTAAATCGTTGAATGCAACGAATGCACGAATAAACACACCCAACTAAGTTTAACACTTTTTTTTTTCCTCTTTTTTTTCTTTTCGTTTTTTTTTTTTTTTATGTTTAAATTTTTATATTCTGCGTTAACACAACTTTTTTTTTTTTTCTTTTTTCATTTATACACACAGACAGAAAGACAGACACACGCACGCACGTATCGTTATCTTCATTTAATTCAATCGAATCAGTAAAGAAAATGGATAAAAATGTATGGAGGGAAAAAAATAAATAAAAAAATTTGAAAAAAAAAACAGTAAAGAAATACTCTGGCACACTTGGAAATATTTTAATGGCATTTTGTGTCCTCTTATTGTATTTCATAAAGACCAAGAGAGAGAGAGAGAGAGAGGGAGGGAGGATGGAAAAAGAGTCTTTTATTTAACGTCGCCCTTCGCATTGCCCTTTTGTCTCTCTACCCAATTCTTTTCAGATCGTTTTTCTCGTTCCCACTACCACATTCAATAATACGTTATATATATATATTTTTTTTTTATCCTTGACTCCCTCTCTCTTTCTCTCTCTCCTACTTCTTTTCTGACCGTTGGTTATTTTAATTGGATCTTCGGCGAATAACCTTTTTTTTTTTTTTTGTTCTTTTTTTTTTTTCTCTCGTGTCCCCTCTCGCGATCCCACTCTCTTTCTCTCTTTTTCTCTTCATCACTCCCACTCTGTTCAATTCTTCACGTTTCTCACTCTCTTCCTCAATCTTTTCTTTTCTCTTCTTTTATTCTTTTTTTTATCCTCCTTGATCCATGATTTTTTACAACACACTCGTCTCATGATTATTTTTGTATTCAGGTAATTTTCAATTTTGAAAATTAATTTTTTGAAATATCAAATTTATGTTAACACTTGCAACATGTTAACACTTTTAATTCAACAAAAACATCACCGATTACTATACAAGTATATCAATACTAAATAACTAACAGCAATGGACTGTGAGTTGATTTGCACTGCGGGTGAGCAGAAGAATTTTATCTACATCGTCAGCTTTTTATATACACAATTAAATACATCGTGTGTGTATCTACAATATATCATTTCTCTTCTGTCTTTCTTCCTTCTTTATTTTTTTTTTTTTTTTTTTGACAGAACAAATTTAATTGTAAAGTCAGAATAAAAAAATAAATAAAATAAAAAACCAAGAATGAAATAAATAATTTAACCAATAAATAAAGTGTAATGAAGAGAGTAATAATCGACTAATTTTTAATATATTTTTATTTTATTATTATTATTATTATTTTTTTTTTTTTTTGTTCTCGTGTATAATAATAAAGACATTAATAAATGATGATTTTTAATGAATTTATCAAATAATTATTTATTATTTATTGATTAAATTGTGTATATGTGAGTGAGTTTGTATATAAATGATTTGTTGGGGATTTTGAAAATGTTTTCGTGTCTGTTCACACACAAATCGACCTGTTACTTGACGACAAGAAGCTGCGCCACTTGATTGATGGATTTGTTATGTATATAGCATAAATACACGTGGATAAATACATATACATATGTATTTATTATGGGTATTTAAATTTAAATGGGGATATAGATCAATAAATTATATAATATAATATTTCATAATTTAATTTAATATAATGAAATATAAGAGAAGGAAAAAAAAATAACTACGATAATAAATAAATAAATAAATAAATATATATAAATAATAATATTTGTGTTATATTTTTTGGTTTATTTCTATAAAATTGTTGATCAATTCGTTGATTGAGTAGCGATTGAGAAATTTGTAAGTCGAGAGACAGATCATGTAAGATTGCAAGTACATACGTGATGTGTGTACATGTATTTGTGTGTATATTTATAATATTAATGGAACAAGTTAAGATGTAAGTGAGTGAGTGAGTGAGTGATATAAGAGAAGAGGGAAAATCATGACGAAGACAACATTGATGTGATGACGATGACGACGACAATAACGACAACAAGATCGAGTGTACGTATACTTATATTACTTATATGTATATATGTATATTTTGAGCCTGAGGCTGTGAAATCAGATCCAGTATCACTCAAATGACAAGTCATGTACTCGCACTTAAATATAAATAACGTGTGTACAACTAAAAGTTAATAGAAAAACTAAAATATTCATGATGAATTTATTTATTCTAAAATTTAATTGTAATAAATTTGATTATGTATTAATATATTTTTTTGTTTTATTATTAATTTTATATTTCTGAGGAGTTTGAATAAAATTTTATTCCCGCGATGTTTTATATATTTATTATTCTGTTTGACCTTGATACGAGTGATTTAATAATTAAATTGGCCTCGAATATGAAACGATTGGTTCATTATGTACATGTTTATATATATGGTAAGAAATTTATACCTCCCAAGTTATATATACATATATGTATATATGTGTAGAATGTGAAAATAATTCTCTCATCGACGTGATGATTATCTGTATACGCTCACTGGCGATCGATCATTCAATAATTTCTGATAAATTTTTTTTATTTTTCATTTATTAATATATATATTTTTTCTTTCATCCTATAAAAAATATTATCATTATTTTTTTTTATTGATTGAATAATTATTCGAGTGAATTTTCTTAATAGAAAAAAAAAAAAGAAAAAAAAAGAAAGAAAAACGAAAAAAATTGTGTACAATCAAAAATTTTAAAAGTTTATATGCATTAAATCAATATTGGAGTAGCGATAAATTTTTATATATATCTCATTTGGATTTGACATTAAATTCTGTCCATTAACAAAATTTATATAACGATTTTTTTTTTTTTTTCTGATACACATATCAATAATATAATGAAAAGTGGAACGTGATAAATTTATCATGTGTTCAAATTTCCCAAACCAAATGACATCAGTCTCATTAAAAAAATAAAGAAAATAAATAAAAAAAATTAAAAATTGACTTCATTACGACTTGATGTTTTTTCCTGGTCAAAATACTGATGAGAAGGACACACATATATTTATAATTACTTTCATAAAAAAAAAAAAAAAAAAAAAAAGGAGAAGAATGACGACGAAAAAAAAAGGGTATAGCGAGAGCACACACACGGTGGCTGATATCAGACCGATCGATCTCCAATTTCTGCGGCGAAATGTCGCATATATAAAACATCAGAAGACACTGAGATAGACAGAGAAGTAGGAAGGAAAACGATGAGATGAAGAGTGAAGGAGTGAAGGAGCAAGAACAAGAGCGATCTCAAGCAGAACGAAGAATTGTAAAATGTAAAAGATCAAAAGGCATTGAGAGAAGGAGAGAGGGAAGAATTGTGAAGACGATGAAGATGGAAGTGTAGAAAGAGAGCGGAAAAGAGATGTGGTCCATGATGCACGAGGTTAAAATGTAATGTCGAGCGAACTGGTGGGTCTCTCTACCAAATGGAACCGTCGCAAAACACTTTGAGTGTCTAATTGCCAAATTCTCCATATTAACTCTCTATAATCGTCATATCGATCTTTATCCTTTTGTATTATATAATTTATTTGTTCAATTCTCCTATTAAAAATAAAATTTAATATAAAGAAATAATAATAATTATAAATATATAAATAAATAAAAATGAAAAAGATTTATTAAACTGAAAAAATTTATTATTTACAATTCAATAGTTTTTTTTTTGTTTTTTTTTTTTCGATTTTTCATATAAATTTAATTATGAATTAATAATATTTTTTTATTTATTCAAATATTATATTATTTTTCATTATTTTATCTTACCTGGATTGTTGTGGACTCTGTAAAAGCCCAATAATTGTGAGGGCTATCGCGATTACCGCGATATCACCGCGACGCATCTCTCACATCACAATCACTCGTATTTATTGATTTCATCAAACAATTATGCGTCATATAGATAATTATATCATTAACAATATTAAAATTGAAAATAAATCAATAAACAAATTAATATAAGATTATTTTTATAATTAAATACTGACACACTTATTTTTTCAATTGAAATAAAAAATAATTTTAGTAATTAAATTTATAGTTAATTTTAAATATAAATTATATTTATTACACACGTATACACGTAATTATTAATAAATTAATACTGTTTCACTGTATTAATATATAAATTTAATCGAAATGCCAATGAAATTGACGTACAAATCCATGTTGAAATGATCGTTAGTGTGTTGACACTTAATTGATGATATAACAATCACAATTCACTGTTTATATGTAATTTCACTCACACACAGACAAATACACACAATAATTTACTTTCTGAATCTACTTAATTAATAATTATTTATTTATACGTGAATAACCACAATATCCAATTGGACGAATTAACTTTAGTTATTAAAAATAATAAAAACTCGAGAAAAAAAAAAAAAGTAAAAAAAAAATTAAAAAAATATATTTTACTTATAATAATTTATATAAAATTAATAAACAATATTAATGATAAATAATAATTTATTTTTCTCATTCATATTGAATAATTGAATTGTTCGAATTTAATTTTTTCAATATTCAATCCAAATTTTAACTTTATAATTTTTATATGATTAATAATCAATTTATTTATATTTTTATTTTTTGTCTATTATTTTATTTATTTATTTATTCATTTATTTTTCTTATTAACATTACACACGAGTGATTTCAACGAGCGGTACGACAATATCGTGCTAAATATACACATACATATATATATTGTATAGGGGATTTGTAAACGAATGGTGAAATATATAGCGCACGTTTGGACGAGTGGAGACTTCACGATGGACTGGCAGCGCGCGGCCAACTGGCGGCTTCCACCTTTAGGATCAGGTCCCAACAGCCACCAACGTCACTTTACCTATATATATATATATATATATATATAGTTATATTATATATACATATATAATATAACTATACTTCGCCCTCTCCAAGTTTCTCTCTCTCTCTCCCTCTCTCTCCCCCGCTCACTCTATTTACGAAAAAAAAAAAAAAAAAAAAAAAAAAAAATCTGTTTTTTTTTTTCTTCCTTCTCCATCATCCGCCACAATTCTCTTCCTCATTCTCTTTCACAATCGCTATTTATTTATTTATTTATTTATTATTATTATTATTATTTGTTTGTTTTTATGTGTTTCTCTTATATTTTTATTATTTTTTTTTTTTACACATCCCCACCAATACCTTTCCCCTGTTACCTATCAAATTTCCCACTACCTCGTAGTATTTGATTATTTTTTATTTTTTTTTTTTTATTAACACACATCGATGATATTTAAAATTAATACGAGTGATTTAATATTTTTTACTTATGCAATTTTGTAGAGTAAAATATTGTGATTATTAATTTTTTTTTTTTTTTTTGCGTGTGTTTGAATTTTGTTAAGGGTTGAATAATAGTCTGATGTAAAATATAATGTGTATATGGATCGGGATATTGTGAATAATTGTATGTGTATCCCGCAGGGGGTTTTTACATACGGAAAAAGAAAAAAAAAAAAGCAAGAGAATTTTTTTATATACGTACGTGTGTGTGTGTGTGTGTGTGTGTTGTATTTATAAGAGTTACTGCAAGGAACTCGTGCGCGTAATCACCAACGCCAGCGGATGAGTGATATGCCCGTGCGAATTCGATTGCTATCGTTTCACGTGATTCATTTTGCTGCGGGTGGAAGAGAAGAAAACTGCCTATCGATATTATTATCAATATTATATATGAATATATAGTGTGTGTGTGTGTGTTTATATGGTGATATTGAAAACAATATGGTGGTATAGTTACTTTATTGCACACATAAATAACATCAATTTCGTTTTATTCTCATTTTTATATTCAAATACTCACATGAACACACACGCACATACGCATACACATGTACACACAAATTTATATCATTTTTCAATATATAAATTTTTTTTTTTCCCCATTGTATTTTGGTGTGTCCGAAAAATAATTTTTTTTTTGTTTCAAAACCTTTTATATATTTTCCGAGTAAATTATTTACAGACATTTAATTTCTCACGTTGTCTGGATAATTATTTTATTCTTGTCTTGTTATCAGTAATTGATAAACCCAAAAAAAAAAAAGAAAAAAAAAACACAAATAAAAATTTTTGATTTGTTCTTCAAGGTTAATTGAGTAATGACAGCACGAGGTATTTTATGATATTCATGGAATTCAAAAAACCTTCATATTTAGTGAAGAACATATTAAAAATGAATTAACATTTTTTTTTTTTTTTTTTTTTCCAAGAATAATATTGATAATGAAAATACAATCGTCATGATATATTTATCTACAGTTAAATTATCATTATTTAAAATATGAAAAATCGAAATAAGAAAGTTTGATATTTTTGTATAATTTTTTTTTCCTTTCCCCCGTTTTATTATACACAAATAACGAAGAAAACAAACAAAAAAAAAAAAAAAGAGAGCGTAACTTATGGGTTAATGTATAGTTTATATGTTGATAAATGTATAATAACAGGGTGAATGTAATTATAGAAAATTACAGTCGATTTAAATTCACGACCATATGTCGACAAATTTTTATTTTATTTCGTTATTATATCAAATGAAATGAAGATAAAATGAATAAAATTAAAATATTTTCTGTATTTATTTTATTTTTTTTATTTTTTTTATTTATTTATTTATTTATTATTGACTGTTATTTATTTCATTCAACAAATAAATACATAAATATTCACGTATGTACGTAATATATATGTATAACATTTCCTTTTTGTATTATATTTAGTTATATATATATTTTTTTATTTTATTTCAATTGTCAGAACAAATAACAGGAATTGTGTCTCGTTGCGCAGCACCAGATGTCAAATAACGTATACATATAAAAATACGTACACGCACATATTTAATACATAACATAACGTGTATACATGTAATTATGTAATTGAAAAAATATTTAAAATTTTATGAATGTCTGTCGTGATTCACCGGAACTCACTCGACAATGTAATTTTTCTTATTATTTATCTCTACATTTTTATTTATATTTATTTATTTATTCATCACTATTATTTTTTGGTTTTCATCCCGAATTAAATCAAGTGAATCGTAATTAAATTAAATTATATTTACACAAATCTATACAATTTTTGTTTTTTCAATAAATTTCATCGGTATACGTCGACAGATTGTGAGAATAAACAAGAAAAAAAAAAAAATAAATAAATAAAAAATAGAAAAAAATAAATAAATAAAATAAAAATCGTTTACAACTCATCAGTAGATTTTGAATGTTTTGATACGTACAAATATGTAATATATAGTCAAATACACGTATATTATATATATGTATACACTTAAAATATTTGATGGGGACATTATTAACTTTATGATTGTGTAATTTATACACCAACCAATTATAAAATTTTATGAAACTGTTAGCAATAAAAACATCATATCTACGTATGATAAATCAAAATAATCTTATATATATATATATATATAAATTTTATATATTATTTTATTATTAAATAAAGAGGTGAATAACACCGTGTGGAAATTCAATACGAAAAACTACTTTTACTTTGACACAGCACACGATGACACGCGCAGTGATAGTCTCGTGTAAGCTCGTTCAACTTCCAAGTGTTGGTATGATGATGAAGAGGAAAGAATAGGAGGTTAAAAAAAAAAAGAGAGAGAAAGAGGAGAAATAAGAGATACGAAGAATAAGAGAATGAAAAGAAAGAATGAAAAAAAATAAAATAAAATAAGAAAAAAAATAGACAACCCTCCAAATCCATTGTATTTTGTATAAATGGCAACAATAAGGTATTAGGATGTTACGGGCTAGTTTTGGTAGTAGTAGCCCTTTCAAGAAAAAGTCCATTGTAGGCAACAAACATCTGCCAGGTAATCCAAACTACTAATAAAAACACGGAGAAAAAAAAAATAATAATAATAATAAAAAGAAAAAAATTCGTGTACGTATAATGTAGAGTTTGTATAAAATACGTCTCAATCAATGCACATTTTATCACGGAGTACAAAGTGTAAATATTAAATGAATAATAATAAAATGTTATAAATAAATAATATATAGAAAGTGTGACAGATTTATTTATATATTTAATTTTAATATTTATATTTGAAAATTGTGAGAAATTTTTTGGATATTTGAATATAATAAATTTAATATGAATTTTTTAATTTATTATAAAATTATTTAAATTTTTTCCTTTTTATTTATTTATTTATTATTATTACTTTTCCTGTTTTTTTATATATTTGATGATTATTTTTTTGTTTAGTGATATAAGTTGGAAAGGGCTAATTTTTGGATTGTTCAAACCGTCAAATACAAGTGGATTTGGGTTTTGTTTGTCAGATTTATCCCTTTTTTTTTTTCTCAGTTTCTTCCCTTTTTATATTCTCTCTACACTAATTTTTTTTTTTTTTTTTCTTTTTCTCTCTCTCTTCGTTATTTTATTTTCAAGAGATACGAGAAGAGAGTGGCCGCAAAGGCGAAACAATTTTAAAGGAACGAACCAAACTGAATCTCCAAGATTTGTAAACGAAGAACAAGCAAAGGGCAAAAAGAAAGAGTAAAAGAGAAACAGAAAGAGTGAAAAACAAAAAAAAAACAAAAAAAAAAGAGATGGACACTCTTTAAAGTGCCGCGGCTTTTGGATAATTAGAAGGCGGCTATTGTTACGTTGAACGAAATGGAAGAGGATGGAAAAAGAGATGAGTAGTAATGTCAGTTGGATACTTTCAAATAAAATAAAATAATAATAATAATAATAAATTCATCTGGTTTTTTGTCATTGTTTTTTTTCCATGTCTGTGCAGTATTTCTCAATGAGATGAATTTTTTTTATCGTATAATATTTTTGCAATAATAAATAATAAAAAAAAAAATAATAACAATTCAACTCTACTTTGTTGTATTGTTTATTAATTGATAAATACTAATTAGTGAATTATAATATTATATAATTTTTTTTTATTATTAAAATTATATTGTGATTATATTATTATCATTTTTTTTTTTTGACGTTTTATTTATTATTATTTTTTCGATCATTTATTTATTAACATTAATGCAAAAACGTGTATTTGGTTGGTTTGTACCTTTTTTTTTTTTTTTTTTTTTTTTTTCATCCTCTCCTCTCTCTTTTCACTGTCTACCTCATTTTGGCATGTCCACCTCCTCGCAACTTTCTACCTCTGGTTAACTGCTAAATTGTATATAAATAATATTAATAATGAATAATAAAAATATGAGATAGAAAAAAAATAATAATAATAGTAATAATAATAAATAAATAAATAATATAAATTTTTTTTTATACAAAATACCATATAAATTTAATAAATAACAAATTTTTTATTCATCTGTAAAATTCTACAACACAATAACATTAAAGTGGGAAAATCTGCGCAGTGGCGCATATAACATGCACATAAAAATAAATAGGTAGATAAATTTATTTATGTATAATTTTTAACGTCATCGCATCACGAGATTATATTTTTATTTGTGTGTATAAATAAAAAAAAAATAATAATAATAATAATAAATAATATAAATAAAATCGCAATTATCATTTAATAAATTGAAATATTTAAAAAAAAAAAAATTAAATTAATTGATATTAATCCTGATAATTATTTAAATAATATTTGTTTGTAATTTGTAAATATTTTTTCATATAAAAAAATTAAAGAAAAAATAAAAATTTATGTATAATATCATTAATAATAATATTTTATTCCTTCAAATTATTTGGTTTACTTGGCGTGGCCAGAGCCAACTAATAAAATTTTCTGAATACACGCGTTTATATACCTACGTACCAGCCCATTCCCACTCGTCCCCACCACAATAATCTCCCACTCTCTTCGTCTATAGACGAATATCACGACTAAATATCCAAATATAAATTTTCTTCGCTCGGATATTTGTGTATACCAAGTAAAACTAATTAATCGATACAATTGAATTGTAAACATCCAGTTTATATATAAGTAATCATTTATATTCATTATTTTCAGATTTAAATAATTTATTATATCATCAAATATTTTATTGTGAAAAAATTCTTTTTACTTTCAACAATACAAATGACATTCAATAATAATATAAATCCGATTTTATATTGAAAAAAAAAAAAAAAAAAAAAAAAAACATTTATTTTAATACCAAACACATTACAAAATGTACATAGACCTTCATATATATATATATATTTTTATATGCGTATAGATGTGTATTCATACCCATACCCGGTGCTGCTCTGGCACTGCCATTGAAAATATATTACCAAGGCGGTTTTACCTTTGAGACAAGTTTAAAAGCGTAGGCGCACGCTTATACATATATACTTAGAGACATATGTAGTAAAGGAGCGCGCTGATTTCAAAGTAGAAATACCATCGAGACTTATTAGGTACCGCCCCTCTCCCTCCCTTTTCTTTCCTCTCTCCCTTCACCCACCGTCATCCTCTCCTACCTCATCTTTTATTTTTAATTTTTTTTATTCTTTTTCACTGACTCTTATTTTGCTTACTATTAATTCGAGAACTCGAACGATTTACTTTACAAGATTAAAAAGCAAAAAAAGAAAACAAAAAAAAAAAACAAAATCTATACATGATATTTTCTCAATTTTTATTATTGATTGAAAAAAAGTTGTCTCTACGCCAATATACAATTTATATATGAATATTAATATTTTTTAAGATGAAGATTGGACTTCAGCAATAATAATAAAAGAAAGGAAAATAATAATAATAATAATAATAATTCAGGGTGGAAAGGAGGGAGAGAGAGAGAGAGAGAGAGGAAGAGGAAGAGGAAGAGAACGATATAATATTTATTATTTTCATTAATTTTAAAAATATTCATCAAGTCCACCATCATAGCCTATAATTAATCCGCAGCTGAGATCATTTTTCTCTATAGAATATGGAATAATTTATTAACAAGAAACAACAAAAAAAAAAAAAAAAGAAAAAAAAAAAGATGAAATAAAATTTAATATGCGAAATTAAAATGATGAAAATGAAATGGATAGAGAAAAAATCGAAGTGAAAACGAACGACATTTATCCTGTAATTAATTAAGTAAATTTCATAAAAAATCCTAATATTTATTTGATTGAGGAGTGAACTGAATAATCGAAGAATATTTGACGAAATTTATTACAGATAATAAATTGTAATTTGTAATTTTTTTCCTCGCCGCTACTTTGAATTTGTTTGTGGTAATGGGACAATACCAATTGCATTTCCATCTTTATCTTCATTTATTTTTACTCCAAATTCTTTCACTATTTCACTATCGACATACTTAATTTTTTGACTGCTCTGAATTAGTTTCTGATTTTCAATATTGTCTTCACAGAGATTTCTAATTGCCAATATTGTCCATTGTACAATCACTGTGACATGTTTAAATATATGTATGGAAAAAGAAAATTATTTATTACGGTTTTTAACTTAAAAAAAAAAAAATAATATTAATAATATTTAAAAAAGGATACTTGGATTTCTAGCGTCAATATTACAACAATCCAACAGCAGTGGAATTCCATCAATATCTCGCACCTGAGTAAATACAAAAATTAATTATTCTGTAGTGAAAAAATGATAATTATTTCATCTCTTCATACCGCATCTTGATTTGATTTATTTTGGTAAACGAGATTTCCAATTAATCGAATGAGTGCCGCTTTAAATCCAAATGCTGGATGATCTTGAATATTTTTCTTGGTATTATTAGTATTATCATTTTTATCTTGTGTGTTTGGTACAATTTCACTTAATTTTTGTACTGGCGTAAAGCAATTTTGCTTTTCTTTACCTGCCATGTGTAATGCTTTTAACAAATCTAAAAATTTATACGATTAATAAAAATCCATAAGAATTTTTAACAATAATTTACAGAATGAAGTTTTGTACTTACATACAACGTTAATCAATAAACTAAAATCGTTTTTCAATATGAAACAGTCCGGTTGTCTTGTGGATGTCAAAACACCCAATATATCAAGGAGAATGGTGACTTCAACAGGTTCCATATCATTAACGTAAGTATCAACAGTTTTCAATATTAAATCACTTTTCTGTTTAAAACGCATTGCCAAAAATTCAATAGTATCATCCGATGGAACAATAATTTCATCTACACAATCACAATGATAAACTGTGTACTTTAAATTTTGATAAAATACTTCGAGTGAATATAATTTTAGTTCACATGGCAATACGTCGTATGTATCATGTATAAATTCTGGTGTATTCATCAATAATAATAATATATCTTGTGCAACAGTGATTTCCAATTGATCTGCTTTTAATAATCCACGTGTTACATCTAACAAATCGGCCGGCATAAAATATTCATCAACAATATTCATAACATTGTGAACAAAACAGCAAATACCACGTAATACTGAAATTTTTTGTGGTGTGTCGTAGTTTAAAGTAAACAATTTTCTAAAATGAAAAAATAGAGAAAAAAAATATTTTTGATATAAAAGAGAAAATTAAAGTTTTTTCTTTTTTTTCCTACTTCTGTTAAACGTAACTTACACGACAATTTCTGGTAATTTTGGATCATAAATATTTTCAGGTAATTCATTATCAATAACAGCAGCAATATTACATAGAAATGAAAAGCAAAGTCTCATAATGTCCCACTGTTCAACTGTAACGTCTGTAGAACTGTAGATATCAATTAATTTACAAATTATCCATTGAACAATTCCATCATATGGGAAATTCATTTCTGGATATTCTTTCAAATGTTCTAATAATAATTTATCATCCAAATCATTAATATCTTTTGAAGACATCGCTTCATAAAGTTTATTGTGATAATTCAATGCAAGATCAGGACTTAATTTACTCATATACAAATCTTTGTGAATAAAACTGTTTTGATTTTTTACATCGTGACGTGATATACATGAATTTATGAGACATTTGAATATGACTATTATAACATTAGAGGGTAAATTTAATTCAGGTCTTGTTAATAACTCAGCTAATTTTGCAACAACTCTTCTGTCCATTATGTTGCTGTGAACAAACAAACAAAAAAAAAAACAAAAAGAAAAATATGAATTTCTGTCAAAATATGTGGGCATTTATCCATCAATTTTTATTTTGTCAATTAACTTACTTTGATTCGTTTTTAAAAAAATCTTTTGGTTGTAAACTTTTAGCCAATTCATCCCAATCTTTTTTTTCACTCAAGTAACATAACCTATCTCGCAAATCTGTCGGCAAATCATTTGTATCCATCGCTTCAATTAATATAATCTGTTTAATTATTTATTCATTTAATTTATTTCAAATGTATGCTTAATAAATATTATTGCACAATGTATTTTTTTATATATCAATATTGTGTATTACACAAATTTCATTTCTTCTATCAGATAAATAATATACACAGGAACGACAGTGATTCCAGAAATGAAACACTAGCAGCACAAGCATCAAGAATGGTAAAATAATTTACAAATGATCTTACCGACATATCTATATGAAATAGATTGTTTTACCGACCCGTTTTTATAAATAACCGCCAAAAATATTCACAATATTCAGTATTTAATACAAAAAAACAAAAATTCTGTCTATAATTTGTAATATTTACTTTATTAAATTTTATATTTGATTCTCTGATATACACTGATTGTGAAGACAGAATTTTCGTGTACCACATGATGTGCCATCAGCAGCACCTGATTTTTCATTTATTTCACTTAATTGATTATACTTCGAACACTTGAGCTCTTTACAAATTGTCTCATCAATTACAGCCACTTGAGTTTTTTCTATTTTTCTACATTGTTCATTTGAATTCAGTAATTTTCCAGGCAAAAATCCACCTCGATTATGTCCAGGATTAGGTTTATTGAAAAGACAATTCAATTTTGAATCACTGAATGGAAAATAAAAAGAAGTTAAAAACATTCGTTAATTTATTATTGAGTAATAAATTATAACTATACCTGAAGAATTTTTGAAGGCTATTCAATGTACATAGTGACCAATCCGATGCATTTGACGTATGCATTTGAATTGACGCCATAATAAAACCATCATGTTCGGAACATCTTGAATTTTCAATGTTATCATGCAAAACGCCAAATCTGTAGAATGAAAAATTTTACTGTAATATTCAAAAACGAATATAAAAATTATGATAATAAAAAGAAAAAATTTGTGGACGTCGTACGAATGTGCAAGTTCATGTGCAGCTATGTCAATTCCACCAAATCCACCAACGTCATGAACAAACAAAGTTTTATTCACATAATTTTCGCCAGATGATTGACATGTCCCTGATATCCGAGACACACCTAATATTGGACTTAAGCACACTTCCATATGATAAATTTGGATAATTGTCCTTGCGTCACAAAGTTCAGTCCTGTATTGACAATAAAAAAGTGAAAAAAAATGAAATATCACAATTTTATGAATTGCTCCCTATTTTTTTTTTTTTTTTTTCTTCTTTAAAATAAATTGCAGAATTGTTTAAACTTACGATGTCATTGTAACAGCAACATCATAACTATTTATATCAATTATTGATCGCTGATCATGTAACCAAAATCTTGAATTATTTATAGCAACAGCATATTCAATTTTTCCTTTGATTTTGCTATTCGATATGTACTCCAATGCATCGTCATCCTATAAAATAATATTATTTATTAATATTTATTATCAATTATAAATTAATTAATTAATTAAAGTATATTTTAATATTTACCTTGGCAATAATTATCCCAGCAATATTTAAACGGAATTTTGGATTTACCAAAGAACGAAATTTCAAATCTACACCTGTCCAAAATGCTAACAAATATAAAATCATTTTTGACATCTTTTCTTCAAATAATTTATAAAGACTGTGATCTACAATAACTAAAATTTCTGGATAAACAACTTCGGGTATTGACTGTCCCGTCATTGTCAACATTCGTGTTTTTTTGACTGCTGTAAGAAAAAAAAAAAAAAAATGGAATTATTTTATATCAGTAACCATTTTCTTCAATTATTATTACATATTAATAAATGGTAAATAATTTGATTTACTCTTTTTTATTTTTATTTACATACGTAGAATAGTATTCGGTTTCTCAGTATTTTCAGGATTTTGATCGCTCTTCAAATGAATAGTATCCATCACTGATTGTTCATTTTTTATTTGTCTGTTGCTAGAATTCTGATGGTGAAAATAAATAAGAAAAAAAAAAAAAATTAATATAATTTTCAATAATCAATAATAAAGATAACAAATGATAATTCAATATTTACCACATGTTGAATGTTATTACTCCTTTTTATAATATTTGATATTGTTGCATAATTATAATTTTCATACAACAACGGTAAAATTCTTTTCATCAACTGAAATATAAATTTTTTTTTATCAATTAAATTGAACAATATCGACTTTGTATATACAATACGAAAATATATTGAATAAAAATAAAGAAATAAAAATAGATACATCAGTCTGTTTTTTAAATTGTATTTTTCCTTCACTTGATGAAAAAATAGTATAAATTGGTGTTTCATTTCCAAATAAAACTTCATGCTTGTCATTCAACCACTGAATAATATTATTGCTAAATTTATTTAAATGAATTCCATCGTGATTATTTAATGCATCACTGATAATTTTATCATTTAATATTTTCATGTTATCGATTATTGTTTTCATTTCATTCAACTAAACAAAAAAAAACAAAAAAAAAATTGGAAAAATATTTATTTTAAACATTTGTAAAATCTTTATTTTTTAATAATAAAATTTAATTACCATTCGGGATGATGCGATCAATGTCATGCTGGACAATATAATTATTTTGAAATACATAATGATAGAAAATAATTTTTCGATCAAATTATAATCACATCAACCGTAATTTGTTGGAAGAATATTTTTCCAAGTGATCAAGCGAGGCTTTTTATATTGCTAGATTTAATTATAATATGAATGAATTATATTTGATAAGATGTTGAATAGGAAGGAAAAAAAAAAAAAAAAAAACAGAAACACCAGAAACACACTGAAAATTTTTATTATATTTGTGATAGCAAAGTATATGTTTTATGGTAGTGATGGAATATAATCAATGAAATAAAATATTATAATTTTAAGCGATGCATGACAAGTTACTCGTATTTCCAAATTTTATCCAAAACACTTGTCAATTTTTTTTATATAAAAATCAAATATTTGACTGAATAGTCAATAACATGTGTCACGATAATCGATATATTATTATTTTTTTTTTTTTACTTAATAAATTAATAAATTAACTTTTAAAAAATTTAATTAAAAAAAAAAAATTATTGAGTAATTTAATTTCAACTCATTAATTAAGTATTGCATAAATTTTTATTAATGTATTCAGATATACGTGATAATGTTTTAACATAAATTTCAATGTTATTCAATATGTGATGTCTATTTTTGTAAAAAAATATATTAGAACAATATTATTTACTTATGTCAAGTGGAAATGTGTAAAGATTGAATTTGTTTCATTGAATATTAATTCCTCATGAAAGGATATGATATGATATGATAAGAAATATTATAATATTGTAATGATGATTAATTTAATGATAAAAAAAATTTATCATAAAAAATATCATTGTTATTATTATACAACTGTTATGTGTCGGTAATGATGCTCGTGACATGTACCATTAAATTATCGCCAACATAAAACATAAAATGAGCATAGTACGTTGGTCGTCCTGACACATATACGTATATCTACACTTGTAACCAATCGTGACTGGCGTTTGTGACAAGTTCAGCTTGTTTTATTCCAATTCATTTTATTAAATAAAATAAAGTATAACTGTTAAGGTATGATTTTAATAATAATATTTATAAATAATTCTAAATTTTCATAAATTATTGTAGTTTTATGTCATAGGAATAAATATTGAATATCACTTGCTCTTTTGCCTTGTCATTCCGGGCTATAACAATAAACTTTTCATAGTTTTTTTATATTATTATATTATTGTTTGTTGATTATTGCTATTGTTAACATTTGAAATAATTTTTAAAAGAGTATAATTGCAATGGTACATTCATAAATGTCAAAAATCCGTGATATAAATTTTAATTTTATCATTCATAACCTCAAAAATGTTTGATAATTATTATTTTTACTGTAATTTTTTTGTTTTTTTTACAGATGTTTCTCACTCGTTCGGAGTATGATCGTGGTGTAAATACATTTTCACCTGAAGGTCGTTTATTTCAAGTTGAATATGCCATTGAAGCGATTAAACTTGGATCAACGGTAATTGGTATTTCAACGTCTGAAGGTGTCGTATTGGCAGCTGAAAGACGTATAACATCACCATTGATGGAACCAACGACAATTGAAAAAATTGTTGAAGTTGATAAACATATTGGCTGCGCCGGTAGTGGATTAATGGCAGATTCACGAACAATGATTGATCGTGCACGTGCCGAATGTCAAAATCATTGGTTTATTTATAATGAAAAAATGACTGTTGAATCAGTAGCACAGGCAGTTTCAAATTTGGCGATACAATTTGGTGATAGTGATGATGATGGTAGTGCAATGTCACGACCATTTGGCGTAGCTATTTTATTTGCTGGTATAGATGAAAAAGGACCGCAATTATTCCACATGGATCCTTCAGGAACTTTTGTACAATTTGATGCTAAAGCTATTGGCTCAGGAAGTGAAGGAGCACAACAATCACTTCAAGAAGTTTTCCACAAAGTAATATTTTCAATTCTATCAATTAAATTAATTTAATTATACAAATAATATTAAATTATTTTCATATTTCACACTTTTTTTTTCTATAGTCAATGACACTCAAGGAGGCAATTAAAGCAACATTAACAATTTTAAAACAAGTTATGGAAGAAAAATTAAATGAAACGAATATTGAGGTAATGACAATGACACCTGAGGCAATGTTTCACATGTTTACCAAGGCAGAGTTACAGGAGGTGATTAAGGACATTGCGTAAATTTATATTAAACTCTTCTTTTCATACTATTAAATGAAAAATCCATTTTTCAAAAGAGAAAATTTTTCCTTTTTCTTTGTTTCCCTTTTACAACTTGAAATAAAGAAAACAAAGAAAAATTGAAACTTTACTTGTTGGTTTAAATTAACATACGATTTCATCAATTTATTATGAAAAATAAAATTTAAAAAATACTTTTAAATACATTTTTTTCATAATCAAATATATTTACAAGGAAGTAAAAAGTATTATTTCTCTTCTTTTTTTTTTCTCTCCTGTATATTTAGATTATTTATTATATTGAACCAAAGAGCGAATCCGTTTCTCATGCAAGTGGCAACAGGTCAAGACCAGGCAGTGCAACACCATTTCTAATACCTTCTCCATCCATACAAAGCAGTTACTAAATCAATTACCCTTTATCTGGTAAACCTCAATTACATCTCATTAATTTATATTCATTAATTATTATCAATTACAAAACTTTTATCCATTCCAATAAAATTCATCAAATAAACATTACACTCTTATTCCCACTGTATTATCTTTTTATAAAATATTTAATTTTTATTTTTTTATTTTATATTTTTAATAGATGACAGAAAAAAGAAAAAAAAACAACGTCATAGTCAACGATTTTTGCTCTTATTCACAATTCTTCTCATCTTGTCAATTGTCATATGACAAACCACACGCGAGCTTTTGAAATTGAGTTTAGTCCACCTCTACCTCTACTACCTCATCCACTCTCGTCTCACCAGCCATATCCGAAATCAATAATTAATTTCAATGGGCGGTTCACATCTCGCTTGCGCGCATTTCCGCTCCCATTCCACCTCCTATCTCTCTCATTGGTTGGCACATCCCAATGGTTTTGCTCTTTAATATCAGCAAAAACTCTAGCAAGAGAGATAGACAGGTCAAATATATACATATATACACACGTTTGTATATATGTATAAAGAGAGAGAGAGAAGTGAAAACGGATGATGATGGGAGTTTGCCAAGTTGGGCGCCAACGTCGACCCTGCGATGTCCCGATAACACTTTGCTTTTTATCCCCCGTTCCCATTTAATTCTGTTCCCACCCTTCATTTACCATGGGCCGCCAGATTATTGGATATTATTCCATTTCAAGCCAGTTCAATCCCGCTACGATTCGCTCGGCATCCTCTCGTACCTTTTCACACGACCAATTCCCCACTCACTTCTCCACTCTCTGCTTTTCCCATTCCTGATCCTCAATGGATTTCCCACTGAGAGCTTTTCATCGCTCACTGAATGTGAGTGTCACTCAATATATATGAATATAGATACATTTTTATATTATTTTATAGTATCATATAATTTTTTATTTTTTGATTTTTCAACAAATCGTTTAGGTCAATTGAAACAAAAAAATTAATTTTACATTTTTTCGTTTGTTTGTTGATAAGGAAATATTATTTTCATCATAATTTCATTGTGACGTGCACATGTGATAAATAACATAAAAATAAATAGGAAATTCAATGTGATGGTTGAATGGACATTAAATAGTTTGAAAGTGGATCACAATAGCTAAATCTATAGGTGAATTGTTCAAGCTGAGAGATGAGACATGGACGATTGTAATTAACGTCTATATATATATATGAAGGGTCGTTTTGTTCAGTGTCCCGGGAATCCCCAGGGAGTCGACGCTGCCATATCAGACGAGTAACACTCGTACTCTTCACCAACCACACGCTATACATTCAAGTTTCGCTACGATAATTGACTTCACAGTTGCGCCTTACACACGAGATTCACCTTCTTCAAAAAACCATCATTTCTTTCCTGCTTTCCATCCTCGTTCTTCTCTCTCGACATTTTATTCATTTTAAAAAAAATAATGAACGAGAACGATGTTACTCAAGCATGAACAAATAATCATTTTTATCTTACATTTAAAATTTACTTTGGTGAAAGTATCGATTTAATTTCACATATAAAAATATATAAATATAAATATAAATATATTTATTTTATTTGACAACATTATTGACATAATTATTTTATTTATTAGTTTTTTATTTTTATTATTATTTTTTGTTTTTTGGTTTGCGCAAATTTAATCTTGGATCATTTTATTTTATTTGTTAATTTTTTATTTTATTTTATTTTACATCACTGACATCAGTGATTAATAGTTCGGTATAATATTATTAATAGATTATTTAATTTCTGTGAAGGGAGAAATTTTGCAATGGTAAAATACATCTATATATTTTCTTTTTTGTTGCATGATTAAGCGGAGGAATAAACTTCCTGATATATTAGCAGTACAATATGTTCCTAATAGAAATAAGGAAGTGTTAGGTGCTCGTATGAGCACATATTTCTTTTTTTGTCCAAGAAAGAGGAAGTTACACACCTATACGTAGTATAAATATATATATTTTTTTTTCAAGTATATAATACACCATTATTACATATATACTTGAGAAATACGGTCATAATTCACGCATGAAAAATGATTGTCATATTAACTTTTTTTTCTTTTTCTTTAAATTTTTCTTTTTACCATCAACTTTCACAAGATGTCAACGCATGTTATCTTCATAGTGACAGTGTAATTTCATATAAATATACTAAATTAAATACATACACACACACACATTTATAATAAAATTGTAATACTTATATAATAATTTTCAAAAAATCATACATTTTTATACATAACACAATTTCAAAACTCTGAAATAAATATCATTTATTTATTTCTCATTGAATTTATTTATATTATTTCAATTATTACTATTATTATTATAATTACAACTATTATTATTTATACTGTGATTGTTATTTATATTATTATTGATCAGTGAAAGATGAAAGTTAACGTGAATAATAAAACTGATACAATCTCATTGAAAGTTCCTCAATACAAATTCTCTATAATATTTTTATGTTGATTTTTATTTACACAAATAAAATGTATTATGTTGTATAAATAACACATTAGACTTGACATACTCTACCTCTTTAATGATTATATATGTATCAATTTTATCCGGAAATGTAAATCATTGACGCCACAACTTCCACAACTGGTATATGTATTTTTTATTGGCAATCGTTTGCTATTTCCTTTCTCTACAAATATATAAAATATCTTGTATACATACTATATATATGTATGTGTGCATATAAAAGAAAAAAAAAAAAATGAAAGATTGAGAATTTTATTTTTTGTTTATTACTTTTACGTTTCTACTGATAGAATGTTCTTATATGTTGCATTCCATGATGATTTTAGTGATGTATTTATTGGAATAAAGTGGTTGCAATTAATGGAACAATTATAGTTTCATTTTAAATACATATCGTATTGCCAAGTATATGTATATATATATTTATGTATTTAAATGTATATGAGAGATGTGTTTATAAGATCAAGAGTATAAAATGTGTGCAAAAGTATGGGGGAGAGAACTTTACGCCTGCGTGAATGCGAAAAGTGGTGTAGTACGCGCGTGCCACATTATAGAAACTTGAGTGAAAGCAACACTTTCATTGCACCATCAACATAGAGAGGGGATTCCCCCTCTTTTTATTTGTAATTACATTCAATATGTGTGTGTGTGGTAGTTGAATGATCGAGATTCTTGCCAAACGAAAGTGGAAATACACCAGGAAATTCTCATCACAATTTATTTACATTCAAAATCATTTGCATTTTTATTATTTCATTTTATTCTCATGTATATATATATTAATTATATATTTCATAATTTTCTTATATATATTTTTATTTTTTTCATATTGGTAATTGATATATTAATTTCAATCGAATCTTTTACTTTTCATAAAATATTTTATTTCATTTTTTTATTTGTTTATTTATTTGTTTAGCTTTTTTAATATATTTCTCGTCCGGTGTTTTTATTATTCTATTGATACAAAAATAATTTTAAAAAAATTTTGCTTACTTAATCAAGTATATATACTTTACAGTGAATAACATAAAAATAAAAAATAATAACGTTGATAATAATAAAATGTGTAAATGTGAAGAGAGAAAAAAAAAAAAGTTTATCATATTGTTTGCAACTGTAAATAAAACAAAATAATAATGGAAAAAAATAAAATATTTTTCTGACAATTTAATTTAATTTTTGACAAGTTTGTTTGTTTGTTTGTTTTTATTATTTTTTTATTTTTCAAAAACACAAATTATCGTTCTATACAGTGGTTATAAAAAATTAATTAATTAATGATGAAACGATTCGCCACCACCGTGACCACCGCCATATCCTCCATATCCTCCATATCCGCCATATCCACCATCGCCATGTCCACCACCACCACCACCACCGCCACCAGATAATCCTTCATAACCACCTCCATATTCTCCACCACTACTGCCACCACTGTGTTCCTCATGATGATGTACGTGAACTGGTACTGGATAGGGAACTTTGACTGGTACTGGTACTTCTTTTTCCACTGGTACACCAACTTCTTTTTCAACTATATACGGTTTGTCAACTGGTACTTTAACTGGATAAGGTACGGGTTTGTCAACTGAAACTGGATACGGTTTGTAAACAGTGTACGGCTGTGGTATATGAACTTTAACTGGTACTGGATATGGTTTTGGTACTGAAACTGGATAGGGTCTGTCAACGGGTACTTTAACCTCATACGGTACGGGTTTATCAACTGGTACTGGATAAGGTTTTTCAACTGTCACTGGATAGGGTTTGGGCACGTGAACAGGATAAGGTCGGTCAACTGGTACTTTAACTTCATAAGGAACTCGTTTTTCAACGTGATACGGCGCTGGCACTGGAACTTTAACCTTAACTGGATAGGGCACGTGTTTTTCCACAGTGTAAGGTTGTGGAACTGGTACTTTAACTGGTACTGGCACATGCTTCTCCACTGTATACGGCTGCGGCACATAAACCTTAACTTCATACGGTTTGTCCACTGGTACTTTAACTTCATATGGAATTTTCTTTTCAACTGTGTAGGGTTGCGGCACGTGAACTGGAACCTTCACGAATACTTTAACCGGATAGGGAACATGTTTTTCCACAGTGTAGGGTTGAGGCACGCCAACTTTCACCTCATAGGGTACATGTTTCTCCACCAGGTAAGGCACGTGTTTCGTTACCTCATAAGGTACTGGCACCTTTTTCTCCACTGTAACTGTTTTAATGTGCTCCTCATGATGATGATGATGATGGTGACCGTTATCAAAACCTGATGCGTACGTTCCAAAATCACCATAACTGTGGTGAAGACCACGTTTTTCCGTTTTTTTTTCTGTTCCTGATGTGTCAGAATCGGTTAATGATGATTTTTCACTGGCTTTTTTATCTGATGATTTTTCACTGGTGGCTAATGATAATTGACAAATGGCAATCAATACCACCAAGGCTAATTCAATCTGTTAAAAAAAAAAATCAAAATATTATTAATTAATTATATGATAAAAGTGTCATATATAATTGATATTTAAAAATTATAAATTTCATTAAACTAAATTATATTTACAGTTAATTATAAATTCAATGTTATAAATAATTGGCAATTAATTCATGTGATTTTATATATTTACTCACTTTCGCTCTCATTGTACAGCTTGCGGATGTTTCAATGTGGTGCTTTGCCACTAACTGAACCGCTTCGTCTTCTACCGTCAGCCTTTTATACTTACCAACAGGAATAATAGCACTTTACCACTTTCCCTGTACCTCTCGTCGCACATGAATGTTATGTATACGTGTGGCTTCACCTGTAACTTTATAATATATTTTATTTACGATAGTTAATTTTAAAAATACAAAATTTAATTACAATTAACGTGAATTCGTATACGCAATCGAAAATTGTAAACTATATTTCTTTTTTTTTTTTTTTTTTTTTTTTTGTTTTCATCATAAATAATATAATGTTTTATATTTCTTTCTTATAAATTAGATATTTACTTTGTCATTTTTCCCCCATTGTCATTTTTTTTTTATATATCTTTGAATAATATATTGTAAAATGCAATAAAAATATTTTATACACATTTAATTGTTCACTGTACACATTTAAACAATATCAAGTTGAAATACGAAGAAGAAAAAAAGAAGAAGAAGAAGAGAAAGAAAAAAAGTCAATCTGACAGGGAATTGCCAGTTCTTTAACGGATATCGTGATGTAACACATTAATTTGTGTTTTATTATTATCGATAAACAAATGTAATGACATATTTAATATTGAATAACGAATTTCACCAAAAAAAAAAAAAATATATATTTATATATATATATATAGAATAATAAAAAAATTATATACCTCGTCTTTTGTAATTTATGATAGAGTGACAAATCAGATCACTGAACAGTAATAACATATGTACATATAAATTATAAAAAGGGAAAGTAAAGCAGTTGCAGGAATTGATACAAAGAAAAAAAAAAAACAAAAACAAATAAATATACATAAATATTTGTATAAAAAATAGATTTTAGTCATATGCACGAATTGGAAATAGAACGAGTTTTTTTTTTGTTTTTTTTCCTTTATATCTTTTGTCTTTTTGCAATTTATAAATTTGAAATTTTTTCTTTCATAGTTAAAATGACGCAGTCATGTTAATTATAATTACTACTTAATCATGTAATATTATATATAAAAATTTTTACTTTTTTCCTTTGTACTTTTTTTTTTTTTAATATTTTTTCTTTTTTTCTTATAATTACCTACGTTAGGTCTTTCCTTTTTCTTTCCTCTTCTTTTCTCACTCTCATCCACACTCTGTCTAACTCACTATTCCCGGAAACTACCACGTCTACCGTGAAAATTGGCTGCAGCCACATATCGTAACTGCTGTACAGGCACCGGACATAAAGTGTTACATCTCGCACAAAAACATATAAACACATACATACACACACCCATAAAAAATAAAATGTAAGGTTGGATTTTATTTGGATAATTTCGTACATTGAAATGTGAATATTTGTCAAATTAATGTTTTTTTTTTTTTAATTTTATTTCTCTTTATCAATTAATTTATGTTAATTTTTTTTTATTTCAACATTTTTTTTTTCTTCTTTTTTTTTATAGTAATAAATATTAACTATTTCCGGATATTAAATAGAGAAAATATATAAATTTGGATTTAATGGATAGAATATTTAAAAAGTCTACGGTATTTTATATTTGATTCATGTTGAATATATAAAAAATATTCTTTTTTTTTTTTTTTTTTTTCATGTATATCAAATCAAGATAAAAAGTGCGGCACTTTTGAATGATTAATCGTTGCAAATATATCGTATATAGGCGTTATATCTTCCAACCGACGTGCACGTAATGTGTATCACGTGCGAAATAAAAATAAAATAAAATAAAATAAAATGAAATAAAAAAAAAAAAAACAAAAAATTGAGAATGAATATAAACATATAAAAATAATGGGAAGTAGAGGAAGAAAGAGGAAAGGAAGAAAAAAAAAAATTGAGAAGTTAAAAATGAAGAAGGAGAATGTAGAAAGAGAATAATGATGATGATAATTATAAAGAATTGAGATAAAAAAAAAATAATAATAAAAATAATGTGAAAGATGAGATAGAGTTAGGTAAGAATTTTTTTCATTTTTTTTTTTTTTTTGCTAAAAAAAAATGGTAATTAACTTGAAGAAATTTTTATGATGAATATAATAAAAGCGAACGTCAATTATTTTATGACAGCGCTTATTTAATTGAAAATATTCTTTGAGGAATTAAAATTACTCATTGTATATGTAGTATATTAATGCATATTTGATTGTAATTGGAAACTTTTACATTGCGTGTTGAACATTAATGTATTTGTGCGTATAAGAAATCACCCAGGCATAAATGTATGAAGATTTTCTATTATTTTATATTAAATCAACAATATATGCATATAATCGGTATTACTTTGTATTAACACAAATAAACAAATTAGAGTAACAAAAAAAAAAATAAATAAATAAATAAAAAATGAAAAATTGTATAAAAAATTGAATAAAAAATAAATTTATGGTGTGAAAAAAATTTTCTGTATGAATTTATTTATCAATAATTTTCATGTGTTTCACGATAAAAATACACAAGTTTTTTTTTTTTTGGCTGAGGGCAAGTTCTCTTCTTCATACATATACATCATAAATTTTTTTTTCTCGTTTTTGAATATAAGAAAAAAAAAGAAAAAAAAAATGATCCTCATGTGTGTGTCCATTAATGCTCGTATAACACGAAATTGGTAAATTTGGACAATATAATTGAGTCATTATCATCGTCAAATTTATTTCTTCATTCAAAAAAAAAAAATATATGTATATAAAATTTATTCAACATACATACACATGTGTGTATTTAATATTTTTTCCATGTCTTTATATTAAAAATTATTAGATTAAAAAAAAAAAAATTATTTGATATTTCTGAATATTTTTATTAGTTAATCATTTGTTACCAACTGCATCGACAAAAAAAGAAGAAAAAAATTAATATCATTATACTTCTCACAATATCATCACTATATAATTTTCAAAGAGAAAAAATTAGTCATAATTTCGGTGAGTTCAAAAAAGAACAAAAATAAATAAATAAATAAAAGTAGACAAAAAAAAAAAAGAATCAGCACTTTTTTCTTTATCTATTCTATAGATCTGTATCCTATACAATGTATACACATACATTTAATAACTATAATGCAAATAATAATGATCTATTTGAAGTATTTTCTCTAAATCGTTTTGGTGCGAGCACGCGTGCGGTCTTATTTGCTTTCCATTCATTCGAACGGAAAATGTTCTGCACCTGCCACTGGCAAGACTAAACCGACAATACACCATCGATGGCTTCACTCAAGTTTTCCATTTTATAGATGAATAAAAACAAAAAAAATAAAAATAAAAAGAGGCGATTTACGGATAAATCTCTACACGGAAAAAATATTACGCAGAGATAAGTGAGAATCATATGAATTATCGTCATTATTAATATATTTTTTTTCTTTAAATTATTAATTTATAGAATTTATCCAAATTATATTCTTTTTTTTTTCTTTTTCTTCATTTTTTTTTAGTATCTCCTATCATTCACATAGAATCTCTAACTGATTTTTAAACATTTGTTCCATCAAATTCATGTCTTTTTATCTACGATTTATTGCATTTTAGTCAGACAGTTAGTCAATTTATAGTTTGTGCACCTGCAACTGTTCATTACACTCGTAAATAGTTTGGTTTATCGCTCACAAATGTTGATCTAATCCACGATTATTTTATTTTATTTTTCTTATTTTTTTTATTTATTTATTTATTTATTTATTTGTTTTCCTTCTCTCATACCAGATACTTCAGATTTAAGTTTCGCAAATTACTATTTTTATTTTATTATTTTATTATTGTCTGTTTCATTTTTTTTTTTTTTTTTTTTTCTTTTTTCTTTCGTTTTCGATTTTGTAATTATATTTATTGGTTTCCTCTGCCTACCTCGATTTTTTTTATTTTTTATAAAGGAACAAAGCAAGATTGCGTGCATACACTATCTGCTATTTTAAATTTATCTATATATATATATAAATTAATAATCCCTTGTGAAATATTGTGTGACCATGCAATCCCTTACACATTAATTATTTAATGTATATTATTATTATCATTATTATTATTATTATTATTATTATTTAGGTGAATTTCTTCTTTTTTTTTTTTTCCTCATGAAGTAGATTCGATTTATTTCATCGCGTAAACTATAATCCAATAATTATTTCATTATATCAATAAATTGTAAGAAAAATTACGTAATTTCATTTTTAAGATGAGTTCAATGTTGATTGAAAAATTAAAAAAAAAAATATATATATATGACATTAAAAATAAAATTGTCCTAATCTTGAATTGGTTGTCCACACAATTCTACCTGATCATTTTATTTATTTTTTTTTTTTATGTATTAAATAATTGGTTATAAAAGGAAGAAAGAAAAAAAAAAAAATTTTTAACGCATCCCTTGTAATTTTTTTTGCCTGTAATATAATTGATGTTATTTAATGGGTTTGAATTATCAAGGTGAAGTTTGAGGGAAAAAAAAAAAAAAAAAAAAAAAAAAAAAACGTTGAAACTTCGTCAGATACGAGGATATGAGTGAAGTTGGATTGTGTAAAGGTGTCGCGTGGCAGGCACACGTCGTTTATGTTCAACATCAGTCTATGTCTTATATATATTTCTCTCTCATTCGTATTGTGTTTGACTTTTTATCTGTCTCATTTTACATTTCTCGGTGCCTCTGGTGTATACAAGACGTTCAATTTTATTGTCGCATCTGCCTAAATGGACTTTCTAAGCCCGTGATCAAGCAAATCGTCAAGAGGGCGATTGACATAATGGCCGGAGTGCAAACTATAGCGTCGCATCATGTTCAAAATTAAACTAATAGCTCATCTTCAATGCACGCATAGGTAATAAACTTGTGTATATCGCGTATACAAAGTTATTCATGTATAAAAAAGGGGGGACAACACAATTACCATGAGATCGTGTATAAGTATATGCTAAAAACATTTAATGTCCTCAGGCACTTTATACTTTTTACTTTTGTTTAACATTCAAATTTGATTTTATTTATTTACTACATTTTTATTTTTATTTTCTTATTCTTTCTCTTTGATGATCACTGAATTTTTCATTCAAGATCTAATTATATTACCGAGATAAGTCACGCCAATGGGAATTCATCAATTTTTTCATATTTTTTTTTTTTTTTCTGTTTTTTTCCCTTCTATTTATCATTTATGGGTTAATTTTTTATTTTGATTTTTTTTTTTTTTTTTTTTTTTCCTCCTGGCCACTTGACGTATGGAGTAATTTTTATCGAAGGGAGGGAATTTGTGATTTGACATGATTAGATAATTTATTGTTTGCAGCGGCAGGTGGAAAATTTTATTCATCAACCCAGTCGCCTTTGAGAGATTGAATCGAATTTATTTTTATTAATTCATCATTATTATTATTTTTTAATTAAAAATAAATTTATCATTCATTTTCATTGTATTTTTTGTCCGATGTGAAATGAGAAAATCTGAGAAGTGCCAGACAATTTGATCGACAACAAAAAAAAAATGTAACGAATTCTTATATTTCTGACGAGCGTGTGTGTGTGTGTGTGTGTGTATGTTTGAGAAATTTGTGTTCATGGTCAAAGACATTTTTCCGTAATTAACTGATAGATCTCTCGTGAGTTAGGTCAGATGCTTATTAGCTGTTTGGTATATATTTAAAAAAAACAAAAAAACGAAAAAAAAAAAAAGAGAAAGAGAATGAAATAAAATAAAATAAAATAAGAAACAATGAAAGAATCTTAAACAAAAAAATGTCTTGAAACGCGTGACGTGCACGAGCCATTTATATTAACTGGTGAACAAACCCATTCATTTTTTTTCGTCTGGGATTTATAGTTACTATTATTATTGGATGACGACGAATTCGTGTTTGTTGTTTTCGAAAAAAATTTGGTTGCAACATTTTTCAAAACTATCACACGCAAAACGGCAAAAGTCAAACGATTCCATAATCAATATGAATCATGTCCCATCGCGTGGGTTCAACATTTATACGATGAAGGTTATCGTAATAATTGTTTCCAGTAAAAATTTTGCGGTAGTAAATCACTGACAAAATATAGAAAACTAAGAAAAGAAAAAGAAAAAAAATCGTATACAAGTTCACAATAACTTAAATGATCAATTGACGCGACATTTTTGGATCCCTCGTCACGTCTTTCACTCAGAGACATAATTTAATATTTTTGAAATATAATAATATAAAATAATTGCAACAAGTAAATAAATAATTTTCTTACCTCTTGATATTTATTTTTAATACATAACCAAAAAAGAAAAGAAAAAAAAAAAAGAAATTGTAATCAGAAATCGTGTGGTGTTCAGAAACACTAGCACAGTAATCAAGAAAAGGAGAAAAAAATAAAAGAAAAATTGCACCACTGACATCCCCCATACCGCAACTTTCGCTCAATGACTTTGACTAAACTCATAGTATCATTTACATTTAGTATATATATACTCAGGATACATATAAAGTTAGAAGTATATAAATAAATCCAGAGACACTATTACACAGAGTGAAACTGGCTCTATCGGGATTCAGTCCCAATGGGGCTGTACACTCAAATTATATGTCAATATCAAAAGAAGGGGAAGGGGAAGATAAATAAATAAATAAATAAATAAATAAAGAAAAATTACAGTGTGAATTGAGCTTGAAGCAGATGCACAGTCATCTCTTTGTTTTCTTTCAAGACTCACACGTGTAATTACACCTGATTATTCGCACTTCTATCCATAATTATCTCATTTTATTTTCTCGACTAATAATAAAGGTACGAAATGTGTTTCACACGCAAAGTTTCAAAACACATAAATACATTCACGCCTATGTATAACACGAAATAAAAGAAGAAGAAGAAAAAAAAAAATGGATACCTATGCAAATACTCAATAAACAAATTCAATATTTCTTCTTTTTCTTCTTCTTCTTCTTCTTCTTCCTTTACTTTCCCCCTTTTTGTTTTTTGATTCTATTATTTATTTATTTATTTATTTTTTTTTTCCATACATCTCAAGAGATTTTTTATTTTTTCTACTCTGTGGTTGAATATACAGTGTAAATGTTTTCAAGGGATATAAGGACACACTCACCCTCATGCATGCGGCGGGTATTTACAGGACACGCGCCACGTCAACACATCATGTCACCAAATACCCACGATGTCATCGAGATAAAAATATCCAAATCACCCATTTCCTTTTCATATCTAAAAAAAAAAATGAATAAATAAATAAATAACAATAATAAAGAACAATTATTATTATTATTATTATTAATTATAATAATAAATATTATAAATATTGAATTATATTATGAGAATTTTTTTTTTTTTTTTTGTGCTTGATAAATATAAATTTGTTGAAATTAATTGTTGTAAGAAATTTATTATTATTATTATTATTATTATTATTATTTTAAATATTTTGTTGTTTGAGGATGTGTGTGGTGTGTGATGTAATATGTGTGTCATATAACAAAAGCTGACAATCTCATTGTTGTGATGTTATTCCCTTTGAAATGGATTAACACGGGATTACCAATAGTGTGATGCTGCTGGGTGCTGTTACCAGTAGATAACACGTAGTCCGTTATGTAAGTTTAGTTGCGTTTCACGAGTCAAATGCCACGCAGTAGTGCGATGGATCGAGATGATGGAGAATGAGATGAAGCAAAAGTCAAACGCGTGTGTGAATATTGCGCGTGTATTTATATAAACACGAATACGTATATAGACACGCCCTATTTTATATTAATTAAATCAAGCGAATGATATTCAAGAGTATTTTATTATTATAATTGAATAATAAATAATAAAAAAAATATTTTTTCATTCACACAAAATTATTTCATGATAATTTTTATGAAAAAAAAAAAAAAAAAAAAAAAAATCAAATTATTCAATATTTTTTTTTTTGTTTTTGTTTTTTTTTATTTATTTTATTTATAATTATTTCAGTATTATATTGTTTAATAAATTACAGTGAATAATAAATAATTGTATATTGAGTTATTATTTATTTATTTATTTATTATTATTTTTTTTTTTTTCAAGACTTTATAAAATGTCAGAATCAAAAAAGAAAAAAAAAAAAAAAAAAAATTCAATGACAATTTCACAAACAATTTTAATTCCTCAATCGTCGTACTCCGTATCCCATTCGTCTTTTAAAACTTGCCCACCTCTCATTCCCATATATATATATATACATTGGGCAAAACTGCTTCTGGCGAATAATTATTTTTGGTGGATGATTGAAGTCAACCCAAGAAACATTGACAGAAACAAAAATAATAGCGTATTTATGGTATCCTATATATATATAGATGTGTTTGAGAAAAGAAAAAGAGATGAAATAAGAGAAGAAGCATCAGAGAAGAGACATTTTATCAGAGAGAAATTGGACTCACCACTTTGACATGTGAGCAACGAATTTTTTTTTTTTTTTTTTTCCGCATTGATGCACATTCGTCAGAGGGCGTCCCATCGTCATTTGACCACGAGGGGACAACTAACCAAATGCTCACCGCAAAAGGTAGAATGTGTATTTAATTGATATTGTCCACGTTTCTCTTCAACGATTTTTAATCCGTAATAAATTTTCATCGTGATTACGCGCGCTAAAGATTTATGAAGTTGAACGCGTCAGGCTGAACTTTTTTTTTTACTCTTGATGATATTACATGATGATAAACAAAAAAATATACACATGTATACATACACACATATTTATTTATTTATTTATTTATTTATTTATTTATTTATTTATTTATATATTTATATATTTATTTATTTATATAGGTAATATATTTTAGTTCTCAACTGTCAGATCCACACGTGTATATTTTATACATTAAAACAACCAAATTTGGATATAATGACAATTTTTATTTCAATAATATTCAATTATTTATTATACGAAATTTTTAATTAATTTATTAAATTTTTTTTTTTTTTTCAAAATTAATATATACGTAATAGACAGCCCGTGTAATTTCCATTGAAATAAGTACCTACAATGATACATTTACACCACAAGAAGAGGGTGAAAAAAAATCATTGAAAAAGAAAAAAGAGAGAAAAAAAAAAAAATTTCCCCAATTTTTTCTTCTATCTTGATTTTTTACTTTTTCTCCTTCATTGAGTAAAAATGAGCGAGGGGGGGCACGACATAAATTGCCTGAGGCTACTCCATTACTGCTCTAAATCCACGTAGATACTTCAAGTCATGACTATTTTGGCCTGAAAGTATCAGTGAGTAAAATAACAGGGCGAATAAAATTGAAGAAGCAGAAAAATGTGAAAAGAAGTGGAGAAAAAAAAAAAAAATAATAATAAAACATATAGAGAGAAGAAGGTAGCAATATATTTTGTATGTAGTGCTACTGGTGATGTTGAACTCGATGTAGTGTTTGACAGTATATCTGTACATGCGTGTATGTGAGTGTATGCCAATGGCCCAACGGCAACGATAACGAGTATACCAGAGAGTGGACCAGGCGCGCACATTGGAAGATTTGGAGTCAGAACGCGACGGCGGGCCCACGGGGCACCAGACACCGGTAAATTGGCCCGACATATTTCCAAAGCCTAAAGTTACCCAAGCTCACTCACATCACACACGCATATATATGTGTGTATGTGTATTCTGCTCTTTTATTTCACCGCCGCAGTGTTTCAACGTAAAACCAGTTGGTGGAATCCGACACGCGTATATGTATACATACATATATATAAACGAATTTTTATGAAACGCCTGTAGAACATACATGACATTATACCCAACGATTTTCAAAAGATATATATATATATACATGTATTGTTACATGAAAGACAAAAATAATTTTTTAAATGATTGGACTGTCATCGATGATGATAATTACAAGTGAATTATTTATACGCAATAAAAATTTATCATTTATTATATAAATATTAGCATGAAGTGGATTAATTTTATTCAATATAAATAATTCTGACAGTTTTATTTATTTATTTATTTATTATTATTTTTTTTAATTTATAACAATTTTTTTGTTTGTTTTTGATTGATAACATTTTTTTTTTTAAATTTTTTTTTATACTTTTTATTCATTGAGAGGTCGTGATGAATAAGCAATTTTATCATCCCACAGAGAGTTTGGGATATGACAAGTCGTGTGGGACAAAACAAAATTCACCAAGTGTAACATTGGCACATCTGTCTATTTACTATATACCGTATATATATTTATCTCTATTATATAGACAATATAAGAGTGTGATAAATGAGCGAAAAAGAGAAGAAAAAAAAAAAAAAAAAAAAAAACTATTTCTCTTGACAACTGATAAAACTCTGATCATATTACAATATAAAAATTTTTTAATAATTTCAATTCTTCAATTTTTTTTTTTTCATTGATATAAATCAATAATTATCAATTAAATTGAATATTATTTAATATATATAAAAATCTCATAGATAATTTCTGTCCTATTAATGGCAAAATATGAATGAGGATTCTGATAATAAAAAGAAGAATAAAAAAAATATATATATATATATAATAGTAATAATAATAATAATAACGGATAAAAAAATAATAAAAAATAAAAAAATAAACAGAAACGAGAGGAGTTAAAAAGGGGAATGGTCATGCGATGATGATCAAATCTCGAAAAACGTCGCGTGCTGCACACAAATAACAGAACACGTACGTATATGTCGAATCTTTTTGGCTCAAAGAATTTGGCAAAAATCGATGGCTATCTCCCACACCGTGCCGAAGGGTCTATTTTGAAACTAAATAAAAAGATAAAGAAAAGAAAGAAAAAAAAAAACCTGGACTAAATGCCCATTATGTTACAATCAGACTCACATAAATACACAAATACACGTAAACGTTGTGATGATCAACGGTAGCGTAAGCGGTGACTCTAAGTGAGTAAAATGCAATTACAAACAATTAAGTTGGTCTTTTAAATCCTTGAGCTATAGAGTGATTAAATAAATTATTTCATACTCCAATTTATCAAATGAAAAGAAAGAAGAAAAAAGAAAAAATAAAAAAATAAATAAATAAATAAAATTAAATAAATAACTCAACTGATATTGTCATCAAATATTTTTACTTTTTCCCCCTTTTTTTTTACATTCATTTTGTTTTTTATATTTTACAGTGTTCGTATTTCTATTAAAAAAATTATACACACGTACGTATACGTATATAAAGACTATTAGATATTCAATTAACATAACTCATGCAGAGGATCATAACGACACGTGGCAAAAAATTATCCACGACTTTATTATGTATGTGTATGTTTTTCCTCTTTATTTTTATTTATTTATTTATTTTTTTTGTTTATTTTTATTATACAGAGATGCAAAAGTTATAAAAAATTAAAGATGAATGAAAAAAAAAACGTAACAAATGAGAACTCTTGAAAAAAAAAAAAAAAAAAAAAGGTAAAAATACGAAACAAAATAAAAATAAAATAAATAAATAAAATATAGAAAAAATATGACGATAATCCTGTACTCAGGATTAAAGTTAAACTTGTTTTATTTATTTATATATTTTCTACAATTCTAACAATACATTTTTTTTTTTTTTTTTTGTTTAAACAAAACGAAAAAAAAATCCCGTCTACTCCTGCGGAAGAAGACACGAGTGAAAGGAAACGATAGCGATAATTTTTTTATTTTTTCATTATTGTCAATTTTTTTATTTTCTTCATTTCTTTTTGTCAGTAAAAAGAAGCCATAAGAGTTATAAGTGAGTCGTTGTTCGATGCTTCTTCACGAAGCTGTCGTTTGTATCGTATACAGCCGCTTATGTGTTACCACCCGACTATAAAACAAAACTCGAGCCAACGTAATTACCACAGAGGTAACCGGTCAACCCTTCTATTCACCCACTCTTTTGTCTCATTCGCTTCTCTTTCGATACAATCACAAACATTTATATATATATATATATGTGCGTGTGTATGTCGCAGTATAACCTTTAGTGCAGAGTGTAAATCGAGTGACCATTACCGGTCGCACTGAACGCGCGCAAAAATGTAATGAGATATTATATCGTTTGTGGTTCTGTGTCTTTTAACAAGCACACACACACATATATATATATATATATATATATATATATTTTTACAACTCCACTGAAGAAAAAAAAAAATATATATATATATATAAAGTTTTGTTTTTACATTTAAATAAGAGTGAAAAAAAAAAAAAAAAACAGAATTTCATTCTTTATTTTTGTTTTTGTGTCATTTATTATAAATGTGAAAACCAAATTGTTATAATGTCCGTCTGTTTGTGGATTATCGTTTTTTTTTTTACTTAACCTCAAACTTTGTCTTCCACGAATTATCCTTAATGTGACTATTTTTATTTATTTAACGTGTTTATTATTTATTTATTATTTTTATTTTTTATTTTTTTCTCAAAATTTATATATATATTTATGATTTTTTCTTTGCGGTGTACAATATAACTCATGATTCTCACCTTAAATGTGTATATATATATATATGAGTGTATGGAGCTTGAAATTACCGTGGCTCGCGCGCGTGCAAAATGGTCAGGGAATTTTTTTTACGATCATCGCCAATGGGGTGCGAATGACGGACTAACTTTTTCGCGCGCGCGCGTCCATTGAAAAAGGTCGTGATCTTCGCTATACCTTCAGGCCCGTGGAATAAAACTACGAGAAAACAAAGCGAGAGAAGAAGATGAAAGAAAGAAATAAAGAAAAAAAAAATATATATATATATGAAGTAAAGTTCAAATATTTGTATAGCAAAAGAGCCCACCGCCTGTATAACTGCCCAGTCGAAAACCTAATGCACTGCCATTATCGCCACCTGCTGCCTAATAATAAAGCAATTATGCAATTATCGAAATACTCAAACTACCATAGATACCAATGTAATTGCACAAATATATATATATATACATAGAAAATAGTATAAATAAAAAGAATAAAAAAAATTTAATGGAAATCATAGAAGATTTTTTTTTACTACTTTACATATGCAAAATTATTTTTTTTTTTCTTTATTTTTCTGCAAATAAATAAATTTTTCTTCACATATTATTGCACGATAATTGATAAAAATTTATAAATTCAATTGAAATTGTGTAATTTACCGAGAGAATATAAAAGAAAAAAAATATACAGTAATAATTGGGAAAAAAAAAAAAAAAAAAAAAAAAAAAAATTAGATATAAAAATAGTTTTTTTATTTTTTTATTTTATTTTATTTATTTTTTTTTTTTCACTGGATCATAAAATATATAGAGGGATATACGGAAGATTTGCAAAGTAAGCCACGGATTTGTGTACATTCTGAGCCAAATGTTTCCCACAATGTGACGGTGGACGTGAAAATTTTTTATCTAGAGAAATTTGAAGTATAAAAAAATTTAACTAAAATAGAATAATTAAAATACGACGGTTATATATTGAAATAAAAGTAAATTAATATATATATTTATAGTATGTGTGTATATATATCGCAGGATATCACAGGATGGATTACGCATGTCCTAAACAGCTGCGCGCATCCTTCCTGGGCGTATCCGCGTCAAACCACGCGCGCGTCAGTGGGTAACGCCCTTAGATATTTAATTCTTGCGCCCTCAATCCACCAATTGGAGTTGATATTACTGTCTCACTACGAGTGTCATCCGTCCACTCACGTTCCACGATATTATCATCAATTTATACATACACAACTAAACTCATTCTCTATTAATAAAAATGCCGCATTTGTTCTATATATTCACAATCATCGATCCTTCAATTTCACTTTCGAATAATTAACCAAGATTTTTTTTTAATTTTTTTTTTTTTTTTTGCCTATTCATTCAAACAAACAAACAAACAAAAATAAACATAATAATAAAATATTTTAACGACTGAAAAAAACTTATGACAATTCAATCACAAATGTAAAAAAATATTAAAAGACTTTGAAATGTTTATCAAAAAAAAAAAAAAATAAATAAATAAATAAAAAATTTAATTAGATCATTAAATCATTCAAAAAAAAGTACAATACAACTCACTTGTATATTACACTTGCATTATACTCGGATGAATATAAATAATTACATTATCATGTATTATATTATATACTACAAAGACCCATTCTTGTTTGTTTTTTTTTTTTGTATCCCAATACATTAAATTATACCTATACCTGTAACTATATCTACATTGCTATTATCTCAAAATATTAAGAAAATTTCTAATTATAATTAAATCAATTTTATAAATTAATTTTTCATCGAGATATGTTTTACGTAAATTGCCGAGTATCGCAGGGAAAAAAAAAAAAGAGAAATAATAAATATATAAATAAATAAATAAAGAAAAAAATAAAAATATGTAGTGTAAAATTAATATTTCATCCCCATTCAGGCGGTACACGAGGACTTAGATAAAAATGTCTGGTGTAGGTACATAAATAAATGAAAAAATAAAAATAAGCAAAATTGTAAAATATCAGATCCTTTAATATCTCTCCGGTCTTAATGCGGCAGCTGCTATGATGTTTAGGCGAAATTGCCGTCGATCGGAAATTGCACTGAGACAACGTCATTTTTCGCGCACACGAGCTCCTGGGCACTTTTCTTTTTTTTTTATTTTTTTTTTTTTTTCTCTCTCTCGCTTTCTCTGTGTATTGAACTAAAATTTGAACAAAAATGAAATATTTTTTTATTTTTTTTCCTTTCTATAATAGCAAATTGATCGGTGAAAACTATCCGTGAACATAAACGCCCAATTCGATATTCTCATTCAAAAAAAAAAAAAAAAAAAAGATAAAAATAAAAATGTTTATATTTCGCTACTGTTTTTTCGTTGAAAAACAGAAAAAATTGAATATCAAAAAATACGAAAAAATATTATTCACATAATTATTAAACCGCAAAAAAAAAAAAAAAAAGAAAAAAAAAATTATTATTCACGCGTGTAATATAAATATAATGAGTCTGTAAATAAAAATAAAAAAATTTGAATATTATACGAGAAGAAATAATTTTGAGAAAAAAAAATTAAAATTAAAATAAAATGGATACAAAAGGGTACGTAACATTTGGCTAACCGCAGTGAAAAAAAAAATAATAATAATAAAATAAATAATCATAATCATAAATAAATAAATAAATAAATAAAAAAATATATATACATATAACACACAAAGCACTTATCTATCATATCCATGCATATGTATATATATATATATACAAATACAATACTGCAAATTAGTAGCAGATGATTTCGTGAATGAGCTAGCGAAAAAAAAAAAAAAAAAAAAACAAAACAAAAAAAGAAAAAAAAAATCGTGTAGAATACAACGCCATGTCAAACATTTGGCCATAGACCGCAAAAGCCACTGGAAATGTAGCATAACAAGTTGAGTTATTTACTTTTCATTCTTTCTTTCTTTCTTTCTCTCTTTCTTTCTTTTATATATATATACATATGTATTTGACTTGGTGCTGTAGGTGATGATCCGTGAAGGCACACAACCTGTCTCTAAATTCTACTGTATTATATACGTTGGAATAAAACATTTATATACATGCGTATATATAATTGACTATACTGGGGTTGAAAGTTGTTACCGCACAATTACTCCACAGGGGGTAGTTACAGGGTTGAACATCAACCAATGTCCTGTCAAATCTTCCCTATGTTTATATACGTTATATAAATTAACACTCATGTACCACACGACTTCAAATAAAAATTTTAATTAATATAAAAAAACGAAAAAAAAAAAAAAAAAAAAAAAAAATTATAACACGTGAAATTTTATTGAAATAAAAAATTTAACTAAATTTCCATTACATAATATTATTATTTTTTTAAAAATTTTTATCTATAATAATGAGTAATTAATATGTGATGAATATTAAATTAATTTTTTAATTTTTTAATTGTGTTATTTAATGTGGCACGCGTGTATTTATTGGGATAAAAATTGCGTTACACATTTATGATGCAGGTGATGTGATTGTGAACAACGTGAAAATTGTAGATGGATCATATCGAAAAGATGAGAGGCAGCGGTCTATCTACAGGTATAGAAAAATTTAGGAGAGGAAGAGAGAGTAACAAAAATTATCTCGATGTTGAAATGCCTCGATTGTATCTTCATATTCCTCAAAAAGGTCTCATATCCTGGCCCACTTTTTTTTTTTTTTTTTTTTCTATGGCTCTAAAATTCTATCCCTGTAAAGAACTTTTGGTTCTTGGATATTCTCAAGTCAACCACGAACCCTCGATCGACCCTATCGATAATATCAACACACACACACACACACACACACACATTTATATAACAGTGTCCTTATTGCAATTCGCGTGCCCGGAGAACCGATTGGACACGCCCTTAAAGAAAAAAAAAAGATTTTTACCCTCTCACTAGAAATGAAAGTAAAAAAAAAAAATCTTTGAAAATAAAAGGAAATCAAGAGATTAATGGATAATTAATTAACAATTATAATTCTTCATTTGTCTTGTTTTTTTTTTTTTTTCTTTTTTTTTTTTAAGACTTAAAATTGTGTGTGGGTATTGATTTTTAAATGAAAACAAATTTTTTTTTTTTTTCTTTCTCCATATTCTCCAATATTTCAAATATAAACATAACGTTTGGTAAATAAACACATTATTTTTTATTCTATCTGAGCGTTTGGGTATATATATATAAATAGATAAATGTAGGATATTATTTATATAATAATATAAACGTCACGTCGCACGCGCTTGCGATTGTAGGCGAGAACGAAGGCGTTGCCGAGAGTTGCGCCCGCCCAGAGACATCACTCGATATACAAGAATAACATTCACGTATTGTCAAGAGTCGCATAGTAAGCTCGAACTTGCCATCATCTTCGTCTCCCACCCACACACTCGTTACTCACATCATCATCACCATCACCACCACCACCACCCCCGCTGTTCATTCCAACCGAATAATAAACGTCGCGAGCAGTTGCGCGTTCGTTCCCTTACTCTTTACTTCTCCTAACGTTGAGAAGTATCCAAACAAACCAACAACCAGCCGTGTCATCTTTTCACTTCCGTTTATCTCTTTCCCTCACTTTCAATTCAATTCTCACTTTATATTTATCATCAAGTGTATAAAATATTATTAATCAAACAAACAAACAAAAATTAATAATAAATTTCTTATTTATATAATAATTTTAATGTAGTAAAAATCATCACTAACCATTTGTCTATTTTTTATTATTAATATTTAATTTTTTTGTTTATTTATTTATTTATTTATTATCATTTATTGTTTTTTTCTGCAGAGTCAAGTACATGTTGATGTACATGTAGCACTTTCCCACTCCTTCGTCCTCGCGGACGCTCTTTCGCTCCCTCTGTCGTTCATTCGTTCGCGCTACTACATCTCTACTCTTCGGGTGTAGACACGCGAGAGTGGCCACGAACGAACGCCGGGGCCAATTCATACAGCCTCGTGCGTACCCGCAAACAGCACACACACTCAATGTGTTGCGAGCATTGAAAGTTCATTCTTTTTTGGTATCTCCACACGACGACAATCGGCCCCAATTTGTGAGGGTGCCCGCGAATATATTTTTAACACGTGAACAAATTAAATTTGAAAAAAACAAAAAAAATATTAATTTTAAATAAAAATAACAATAATATATAATTTTAGTAAAGAAAAAAATATATAAAAAGAACAAAAAAAAAGAAGGAAATATTACAATTTTTTTTTTTTTTTATTGACAATGAAAATTTAATTTTGAAAAACGAAAAAAAAAATATATATATATATAGTAACAATAATAATAATAAGGAGAAGAAGAAGAAGGAAAAAAAAAAATAAAAACAAAAATATGAATTAAATAATTGATTAAATTATATTGAAAAAATGATTTAACACAATGAAACAAAAAAAGAAAAAAAATTCATTGATTCCATTAGATAATTGAGTGATTAAGTGCCAAAGAATATAAATAAATAAATAAATAAATAAATAAATAATCCAATAAATAAATAGTGTGTGTGTATGTGTGTGTGTGTTGTGTCATTTAATATTCAATTACAAAATAAAAAATAAATAATAAATAAAACTAATGACAATTGTAAACAAAAAATTTTATTATAAATTATCAAACAAAAATTTCAAAGTGAATAATAAAAAAATGGACAATTGAGTGGGGAAAAAAAAAAAATGAATTAATAAAATCATGAAAAACTATAAATTCTAAAGTCAATTGAAAAAACAAAAAAAAAAATTACTGATTATCATACGATCAATTATTTCAACAGTCATCCAAATAATCATCTATATACAATACATCACATATATAAATTTATAAAAAAAAAAAAAAAGAGGACAAATATATACACATATTTATTTTATGTGTGTATTTACATCGTACACGAATCCATAACGGTGAAGAATAAAAAATAAAAGAAGAAAAATAAGAAGAAGAAGAAGAAAAAGTGATCATCAAAGGCCGATCAGAAATTTCTAGACTCGTAAAAACGATTCATAAAAAAAATTACCAGGTACGTCAAATTTATACAGCAATAACCAACTACAATCGTACGTACATATAAACATCTTCTCTTGACATTTTATACAAAAAAAAAAAAAAAATAATAATAATAATAATAATAATAATAAAATAAGATAAAAATTACACATAAAAATTAAAAATAAAATCTGACAATTTTTTTTTTTCTTTTTTTCTTGAATTCTACATAATTTTTTTCTTTTTCTCCATTTTCTTTTGATCTACGTTCGCTGCAAAAATCGTCAATATTTCTAATAAATCATAATAAATACACAATTAAAATGAAATATTTCGAGGGAATATGTCAATAAATAACTCGAACTTATTAACGTTGAGGAGGAGAAGATAAATATGAAAGGTTTTGTTATAAAATCACATTTACCAATGTACATATATATATATATATAAATGTATATGCGTATGTATGTAGTATAGTGTTTCTTGCACGCCATCGCTTCATTTAAAATGCAAATTCTCATCGTCGGGTGGCGTGAACCACAGCGCCACGGCCGGCCCCGAATTATTCTAATTAGTTTCAAACCTGAAATGCTTAACCCCGTACAGTAAATGCCCTCGACAATACATAATCAAAAAAAATCATTTTGTAATATATACATACATTATGTAACAGTTTTTAAATCTTCCTTATACATCTAGACACTGAAAATAAAAACAAAAAAAACAAAAACAAAAAAAAAAAACAGAAAAATACGTGACAATTGATACAATTGTTCGATTAAAATTTGCATCAGTAAAAAATATATAAATATTTTTTTCATTTTTAAATCTCAATTTGATAAATTATCAATATTATTATATAAAATTCAAATTTATCGCGACAATATAAACTTTGGCGCCACAATAAATACGATAACAATCATTTATAAAGTAAAACCATGTGAAGGGAGAGGCAGGAGAACTTCCCCCAATTGCCGTGAACCCGATCCTCTCGTTACGTTCTTTATTGCGTGACGAATATATAATACAAAAGTGTAAAAAGATCGTTGGTGAATTGCTACTATCGCGCGCGTCATACATAAACACGAAATAATAAATATATACAAATGTATAAAATTATATTGAGAATGAAAAAAATAAATAAATAAATAAATAAATAAATGATAAATAAATAAATAAATATATAATAATGATAAATCAATAAATAAATAGATAAATAAATGAATTGCATAAATTTGTGCACAGACGTTGAGCTTGTGAGTGAATAAATATAAATATAATTGTAATTTTTTTCTTATAATTAATTATACGAAATTGTAATATATTCGGATATTTTGAAGCCAACATTTGTATCAACGAAGTCGATGAATAAAAAAAAAATTTTTTTATCGTTTAACTCTATCCCAAATAAAAATTTTTATTTCCTATTTGTGGATATCCACCGAGGCCACAGGCACGAGACCATTTCAACGCATGAGAGTGCACTTATTACACAATACACGATCCCCCTAAACAAAAAAGGATAAAAAAAAAAAAAAAAAAAAAAAAGGATAAACATTTTACACTTTAATGCGTAACTCTCAACACAATTTATCGCGGGCATACAATTCTCAAAGTCATGACAATTAAACAAAACAAAAAAAATAAAAAAATATATAAATTTCTCATAATACAAATTATTTTTGTATGAAAAATTTTATATATAAATTTAATTGAATAATAATTTATTTTATTTTTATTTGCATTGTCGCGGCAAAAGGTGTTTTATCATTGCTGCACTCTCGTTGCAACGTGACACAACAAACAGGTGGATATTTCGATTTAATTATCGTTCCCTCACGCCGCAAAGAGTAGACGATGAAGAATAAAACGAAAACGAAAAAAAAAAAAAAAAAAAAAAAATTATAAAATAAAATAAAGTAAAAATAAATAATAATCACAGAATGTATATGAAATGTGTATTGGTGTTGTATTACTGTGATACATCAACACACACAACACACACGCACACACCGTATGGGATGTAATTCGCGCCTGAAGGGGGTGAGAGAGAGAGAGAGAGACACGGAGAGTAGAGACATATAAGAGGACACGTGTTCGTAAGAGTAACATCAGCAAAAAATATCGTGGAGAACGCGAGAAATGCGCGCACGGTCAACCGTTTGATTTATAATAATCGCTCAATCCTCTCATTACTGGGATATTTCATTGTAAGGACACACGGCGGCCGCAACCAACTTTACTCTTCATACCCACATATAACTACACATATACATTACATATTTATATATATATAAATATATATATATAATAATATTTTTTTGTTTATGTAGAAAAATTATGTTTAATGCATTTAAAACATGAATTTTATTAATTTTTATCTCACATTTGAATTATCAAGGAAAAAAGAAAATAATTATAACTATAAATAAATAAATAAATAATTTATTTAATGAATTAATTTAATAATTTCTATGTATCATAGATATTTTTATAAAAAAATTATAAAATTACTATAAATAAAAAAATTTATTAAATTAAATAGTTAAAAAAAATTTTTTATATTTTTATTTAATTGATTAAATAATATTGATATTGATATTGATTAAATAAAATAAATAAATATAAAATTGGCCAATGATAAATCAATATAAATTAATTAAGTGAAAATTTAACATTGAAATATTGTGAATTATCATAAATAAAAGTGTATATTTATATATATAAAAATAATAGTTGGCGGATAAAGCTCGTGACCGCAGCAAAATATACCGCAAATGTGGGATTATAAGTCGACACCATCACGTAAAATTGTAATGAGGGAATGGGAAGTCGTCGAACGACTTATACCACCACCACAATCACACACCACAACGACGACGACGATGACGATGACGATGAGGACGAGGACATTGAGCGCGCGCTCAAGCGTAGAGGGTTGCTCTGGTAATCGTGCATTAATTTGCATCATAAAGTACACGCCACCCGGGCCCACAAATACATATATTATATATATATATAAATTCCACATATTTTTCCGCTCTCTTTCTCCCACATATCAATCTTGTGTTACAACTCGATCTCTGTTATTATAATCATTTTCATATTTTTTTTTTCTCCCCAAGCGATGCCATTTAACGGGTTATAAATTTCTCATGTGCATTCATGACGAAAAAAAAAAATTAATAATAATAATAATAATCATAATAAATAAATAAATAAATAAAAGAAATAAATGAATTAATTAAATAAAATCGAAACACTTTTTTTTGTATCATTCCTGAAACAAAAATAAAAAAAAAATTTTTAATTTAAAATAATAATTTTCCTATTCTATCAATGATATTAATTAATTGAAACACTTTATAACCATGAACTAATTGCAATTTGTATTATAATATTACATTAAAAGAGAAAAAAAAAATAATAATATAAAATAATCAATTGATATAGATTTTTAATTGCGCAAATGGATTTAAATCAATAATTATAACCTTATGAATTTTAAAATAAAATGAAAAGAATTAATTAATTATCAATTCTACTTGGATAATTCTACTATTTCCACATATTTATTTTTCCATTTTTTTTGTATTATATACACATGTAGATACATAAAAATAATAGAGAGAAGAAAAAAAAATCAAGCGAATACTTTTACGATGCCGACGGATCAAATTCTTTCTTATTTTTTTTCACCCCTACACAAATTTAAGTCACGGCCCATTCCCACTTATATTCTTATATATACATATATACATAAATACATACACATCCACTTATGTACATATATATATATATATATATATATATATATATATATATATATATATATATATATATATATGTAAATATTAATAGGTATATGTGTGTTATATGGTATGTGTACCATAATACTTTGACCGCGCTTTTGCTTATCAGTTTGGTTGCGCATATTTAAGGGTTGCCATGTCAAGCATCAAGCTCGCCCTTTGAATACATTTAAATTCATTACACGATACCGTAGCGAGGCCGTATAATGCTACACTACATATATATATATATATATATACCCATAGTTCTTGAATAGGATAATCGACTTTTGTACAGTTGCGCAAAAATATCAATCGTTGCACTAACCAGAAAAATATTAAATAACCAATAAAATTTTCTTCCATATTTGTTTCTAATTTTTTTTTTCTCTTTTTCTTCTTAATTTTGTTTCAGAAACTACACAAACTAATCATTATAATCAAGAACAAAAAAAAGTTTGATAAAATGCCACATACGGGTAAGCAACGTAATTTTATTGTAATATATTTTTTTATTTATTTTTTATTTTTTTTCGTTCTTTCAATTATAGAAATAATATTATAATTATTGTTATTATTATTTTGTATGAATGTGTGTACATATTTGTGAAATTTTGTGAGAGCAGGTGAATTGATAATTCTTTATTGTTCAATGATCTCATTCTCTATTGTGTTTTACATTCTAACTCATCAAATTTCGATAATAATCTTTGGGCTGTCTGAAACATTAGTGGGCTAATTTCCTAAGCTCATATTTATTATTATCGACAATTACGTGTGTACAAAATTCAATATATACATGCAATTTCATCACTATATCTCACGACATAACCTTTATAATACCCTGTAGTGTTTATAGTTTAATCATACGATCGTCCCTTTATCGAGTGTTCAATGTCGTCATATTGTAAATTAGAGTTTGATAATTAAACGGTTGGTTTATAGATGGAAAATATTCTATCGTTATCAATTTATTACTGGTAATTTGTGATAATATTGAAAAAATAATTGGGAAAATAAAAATAATAATAATGAATAAATAAATAAATAAATAAATAAATAAATAATAATTTTTCTAATTGTAAAGTAAACCCGGAAGACAATTTTTTTATTTATTACTTTTTCAGCCTCTGGCAAATTTTTGTTTATATTTATATACATAATTTCAATCTCATTATCTTTCACATCCCGACTGCTGATTTTTATCCAGAATATTAAAAGTCGCCCTACCAAATTTTTTGCAGTAATAATAATTTAGAGACATGTGTTACGAGTATCTAACAAAAAAAGAAAAAAAAAAAAGAAAGAAATTGCCTTGTCCGTACATGAAGAAATTATATTTGGTTTTTTTTTTTTAATTTTTATTTAATGGAATAAAATTTATTCGAAATTTATCCTCGAGTGATCTCAACATTTCGCGATATTTTTGAAGTTCCTGTATCCAAAAAAGTGAGTTATCCATTTATTTATTTAACATTATTATTATCATCTATCTGTCAATTTGTGTAAGTGAATTTTTCTGTAAAAGAATAATTCAATTGCGCATGATAAAAAAAAAAAAAAATTTCTCATTTCACATATTCATTTTTATTAATAAAGTAAATAAATTGTAATTTATTCGCATTATAAATAGTTTATATCCATCGAATTATGTGTGGGATAATTGAGTTAATAGCGTAATTAACCGACGCTATGGATAATAATTAGTTGAAGTTGATCATTTTTTCTCACTCATTTTAGTGAATTTCACTGTACTTGTTTCTCTTTACTTATTCATTTATATATTTATTTATTTATTTATTTTCTTTTCTCTCTTCTTGCGCCATCTTTCACTCTTCTTGTCTTGTATGTACGTGCAGGCGCGTGCATTCGAGAATTATACCAGAAGCCGCCCCGTAACAATTTCATAACACTCAGAAAAAAAAAAAGTTTTTTTGTTTTTTTTTTTTTTTTGGTCGTCAATCTTTACCACTTTGTACGATATATTTTCCAACCAATTTACTCACACAATCATTTCCAAATATTTTTGTGAATTGTTTCTTGTTTTTTTTTACAAATGAGAGTTGAAAAAAAAAAAAACAATTACATAGAATTTTTAACTCGTACAGATCATAATTCTGCAATAGTAAGTAATTAAAATGAAAATATTTCTAGGCAAAAGCTCATTAAAATCAGAATTGTAAAATACACATATAAATGGCGTGAGTTGATTTTCAGGTTATTAACAAAATTGACTCTCTCCCTCTCTCTTTCCTATATCGCAATTTATATATACATATAGTTATGTATCTATGTATATATATTTCTCACGGTTGCTAAAATGATTTACCGCAAATTTAATCCGCTTGCATTTGCCAATTTACTATTACACTCGCACAACTATTTTTTTAAATACATGAATAGTTTATTCATTTCCGCATCATGATTTAATATAATTAAGAGCAGTGAAGAGATATATAATGAAATTAAATTCAAAATTCATTAGAAAAAAAAAAAAAAACCCCAAAAAAAAAAATTATTTCATCTTCACATTTTATTTTATTTTTTTTTTCATTTTTTAATTTTTTATTTACGTATTTATAAATTTTATTTATCAAACAGATAATAATCAACAGTTGGTGGGTTCTTAAACTCTTGGCAATTCGATACTGATTGTCTTAAAAAATTTCAATCACCATCAACAAATGTATCCTACGAAAATAAACTGACGTATGTGTGTACACAAAATTCTAATAGGACTCACAGTCACAAATAACTCGCACACGTCAAAAAAGCAGGTGAATGAATGAACGGTTAAGTGCATCTGTATATTCGTGATGAGCATCATCCTTAGAAAAATTCGCCTCATAAAGATCCAGTTCGATGGTACCGCATTTCGCAGGAAGCAATTTTGGTCTAGGGTTTCTTCTTCGTTGTTTTCATTCCATTTTTGTACCCCCATCACCTCAACCATCGCCACCAATCTACCAAGTTTAAAATTCTCTTTATCTTTCTCTTTCTCTTTCACTAAACATCATTTCTCTCTTTGGGTTTGAAATATAATTACACGTCTCCATGGGAGACACGCGAGGAAAGATCCGCTAGGAGTTTTGGCCGATGTCATTAGAGCCAAAAACCGCTGTGAAAAACACCTGCCCATCCCCTAATGTCATTCAGAGGCTCATGGCAAATAATTTTTTTCTTTTTTTTTCCTTTTGTTTTTAAGTATCTATTATTTCCCTTCCCCTTCCCACCTCTTCTCGTCGTCATCGACCATTAAATTTCACGATAAACGACGACACTTGATTAAATATTGTGAAATAAAAAAAATATTGGAATTGACATTAAAAAATCATCATGGATATATTTTTTTGTTTTCGAATAAATATTGAATATATTTATGAATTTCAGGTCAAGCAGGAGTAAACCAATTGGGCGGTGTATTCGTCAATGGTCGACCATTACCCGATTGCGTTCGACAGAGAATTGTACAATTGGCATTAGTTGGTGTCAGACCATGTGATATATCTCGTCAATTGTTAGTGTCACACGGTTGTGTATCGAAAATTCTCACGAGATTTTATGAGACTGGCAGCATCAGACCAGGAAGCATTGGCGGCAGTAAAACCAAAGTAAGACAAAAACTTATTTATTTATACAAATATAAAATATCAATGTAAATATTATTCAAGACTCGTGTATATATATAAAATCTTTCGACTTCGTGGTATAAATATCAAGTATATACATTAGCTGAAAACTTGGTCATGGTGGTCCTACTGATGCGATAAAATAATCGTAACGTGCATAAGATAGCTGATGTGATTTTAAGTAACATCCCAGTTATGGGGGACTGTGGTTGTTGACCGTAGTCGCAATTATCCAAACACCTTGCTCCAAGGCATTTGCATAATTTCATGGCTCTTGCCACGGATATTTTTATGTGTTGCGATACGGTGTGAATAATTTTATTTAAGTATTGAATTAATAAATCCTCATTCTTTTTCTCTCGTTGCTAAACGACATCATGATGTATTACAAAACAACCTCGACAATTCATATTTTCTATTTGATCAGTGAAATTCTTCGTGATATTTTATTTCTGCCTTTTTTTTTTATTTTTTTTTTTCTTATATGTAATATATTTTATAGCGATTTTTTTTTTCTTTCTTTCATTCTATTGAATATGAACGACAAAAAAAAAAAAAAAAAAAAAAGGATGAGGAAGTTTATACGTGCTGCCACTAATGGACCAGGAAACTTGGATTCATTGCACAACGACACATAATGTATGACACTAATGATAATATAATTATACGATACGTAGACATTAAAACTATAGTGCAAAGTATTTTTACGTTGACTCGGCAAAAATATTTTTCAACTAATGAATTTATTGTGTACATCTCCTACCTAACAATATAAACTGGCAACAATACGTCATGAAAATATCTTTGATGATTGATTCATTTTTTATTTTTGACTCTTAACACACAGTGAAATTCGATTAATTCTCCTCCCATCGATTGGTCCTGTAAAAAATTGGACAATATCAAGTCACAATATAATTTAAAATTTAAATACAAAAAAAAAAATATAATATGTTTGATAAAAATTAAATAGAAAACAATGGAAATAAAAAAAAATGAATAATAATAATAATGTGTGACGTGCAAAACAAGAGTTGATTACGACACAATTTACGATCTACTACTACTACTACTACTGCTACTACGCAGTTAAGTAAAATTAATTACACTTGACAGTAATACAAGATACAATATATGTTTGATAACACAATAGACAGAGTGATACATTATATGAATATTCGTGTGTAAATATTGGCAATATGATTGTTAAAGTTGATATTACTCGATAGACATTTACAACGATCGTACTGAATACATCCAACACAATTTGGTAATTGATTCAAACATTAATTGGTATTTTTATCCAGCGGACAATCTACACGTGTTCCTATACGCAATGTTGGCTATTCGTTATTGTTTTTCTCTTATTTCTTTTATTTTTTATTTTTTTCCATTCTTTTTCTATGTACATCGGTATCCTCATGACAATACAACTCTATAAACATCAAATGTATATTCATGATCATCCAACAAATGAGTTCATAACACGAAATATATTCATGCGAATATACATTGAATAATAGAAACAATCGACATAGAAAATTGTGCACATGAAAGCAAAAAAAAAAAAAAAGGTGCAACTGGTGCAATGTATACGTAATAAACCTCGTAGTCAATAATTTTCTTTCAATGCTCTTGACCGTTTTGTGAAAATTATCCAATACCACGAACTAGAAATCAATTTTATGATTGTATGAGTGCATATATTATACATATAAATATATAAGTGTGTAGTTAACGTGGTATAGTCGTGCCATGGAAATTATTAAATAATAAATATATTTCTCACGCAATTGAGTGAAAAAGACAAAGGGACGAGTATATGACGCACATGTTTCAAAGTTTTATCTGGCAATTAGGATCTTTCACTCAACGACTGGGACGTTATGCGAAGCGACACACACTCAAACACACATAACCGTTAAAAAACCGTCGACAAACATAAAATGACTACCAAACACTCGTATATATACATCTTTAACAATACTTTATAGTTTTTTTTTTTTTTTTTCTATTTAAACTTAACATCCTCAAACCAGCCAATCAATGATTTAATATGTTGACGTAGAACCGAGGACGAATGGCGTTTAAAACAAACCAAACGATTTTTCTCATAAATCGATGGATAAAATCACCAACTGGCAAACAGTACAATGTGCCACTGAAACGAAAAAAAAAGAATAAAAAATATATGTATATATATTGTCATCACTGTATTTACCTTTTGGCGCAGGTGGGAATGAGAAGGATAACGTAGATGGTGAAAACGGTTATCAGTGATGACCACGCAACAGTGAACTAGGGTCTCAATTGGAGGGACCTAGTAATTAGTGAATTGTGGTAAACTTGTCCGAAATGTTCGGGTTATCTGAACATTTAGCACCAGATGTCCTCATATTCCATCTACCCGGCCAATATTATATACATAACCCTCGTATTCCTTCACTCTTCACTGTTTCTCGTTCCTTCTTCAATGTAAGTAAGTATTATTATCGTATAGATTATGTGAGGTTATACTGACGAAGGGCATTTTGGGGGCGTGTATCGTCGCTTGTCCCTTTTGATCGGTTCAAACATGAGAACGTGTGTGTATTCAATAACGGATGACATTAGGAAACCAGACCACCTCTACACCACCACTTAAATTGTCGTCGTCGTCGGCGTTGCCTTGTGCCACAGGTCGACACAAGGGTAATTGTCGTCACGACGGAAGTGCCAGATTAGAATCTGAGATGCTCCCGGGGTCGCACGCAACGTTTATAACCCCCATATAGTTATAGACACCCTCCAATATGTTTATATATACATATATAATCGTATTTCAATTACACAAATGGAAATTTCCTATTACAAAATATGTAATTGAGTAATATTATTTAATAATCAATATTTCAAAATTTAAATATAATACTTACATTTGATTTATTGGAAATAAATTTAATTCAATTTATTTTATTACACATTAAATTGCGAGGTTATTATTTTTCGTTTTTTTTTTTTTTTTTTTTTTTCTCCAGTAATTTCAGTTTGGATAATGTAATGAATCATTTTTTTTTCCCCTCTCTCATACTTTTTTACATAATAAATAATTTGATAAAAATAAAAAATATATATATATTATAATAATAATAATAAGTAAAACAAATTATTATTTGAATAAAATTTGTGCGCGCGCACATTAAGTGTTCACTGCGATAATTTCATGTATACTATTTAACGAGATAGTTGATCAAAAAATCTGTCTGGCACGTATACCATTTCCATCATGTTAGCATAAAATTATCCGCTCATGGGCATAAATACACCCGGTAAATTTTCATTAGCAATTCAAATTTATTTTGTTTTTGGGGTTACTCACTACTACTGTGATTTTGAGAGCCACTGTCGTGGTGTGTGCTTGGAATCATGAATGAAAAAAATAAAAAAAAAAACAAAAAATGAATAAGGGGGAATCCTCGAAGGAGGAGTATTAGTGACTGAGCTATAGATATAAGACGCAGATGACGGGGTGTATTAAAAAAAAATTACCTGAGTACGAGTGGCACCCTTCTTAAACTCTTGAAGAACACCGCAATGTGTGATATCTGATTACTGGGTGCCCCGTGTACCCAGGACAGTTTGCAGGACACAATTCACCTGTGAACGACATGTGTATATACTTTTCTTTTATTATTATTATTTTTTTTTTTTTATCGCTGGGGGCCCCTCTGTCGTTGAATTGGGCGTTAATTTGTCAGGGCCAATGGTTGATGTCGTTAAACAGTTAAAAAATGATTGGTAATTTTTTTTGTGTTTAAAATAAAATTAATTCCAACAATAATCAATTTGAATTTATATATAAATAATTGAATTAAATAGTATATATACATATATTTAAATAAATAACTCATTTTACACGAAGTCGAAAGAATATTTTGGAAATTATGAGGAAACTTTTTTTTTTTTCTTAGCTGTAACAAGTGTAATATTGTTGATTTAGAGTAATAATCGGGGTATGGCGTTGCAGCAAGTAGCTACACCAACAGTTGTGAAGAAAATCTTACGGATGAAACAAGAACAGCCAACTATGTTTGCATGGGAGATCCGTGAACAATTGGCAAGACAGGGTGCATGTGATCCACAAAGTTTACCTTCTGTTTCATCTGTCAATCGGATTCTCAGAGGTGGTGGATTGCACACGGATCATCCGACAATTGACACTGGATCATCCTCTTCATATCAAATGCCATCAAATCCCGATGCAAGAGGTTGGCAATAAAAAATTAATATTTATTTAAAATAATCCTACCTGATTTTTATTTGGTAGGAAATTTTTTAACAGTTTATATTTATTTATTTATTATTTTTTTTTTTTCCCCATAGAAACATTGATGAGGACGGACTATCAGTTATTTTATCCCGGATCACTTGGACCTCTTCATATATCTACGAGTGGATCAAGCAGTGGTGGTAATGTAAATGGTAGCAATGGTGGAAATGGTGGTGGTGGTGGCGGTGGTGGTACTGCGTCAACGTGGAATTCTGGATTTTATTCTTCACTGTATCAAGCCACAACACTGCATTTACATCATGGAATGCAAGCTTTTACGTAAGTAGAATTGATATGAATAATTTGATACTGCAAAATAAAATAAATTATTTAATACAATACAAATTAATTATTACAGCAGATCGTTGGAATCTGAAAGATTGTCAGAACAGCAAAATGGACAAAATCAAGTGGAATTAAAGTCAAGCTCGAGTTCAATGGCTGGTAGCGATGATTCACTAGACAAAAGTGATTTAGATGACAATACTGAATCTCAAGATAATTATAAATCATATCAAAGTCCTCCAATTATATTGGAATTGGGACAAAAAATTGGCAGCGATCGAAGTGCATTTGTGCGACACGGTGTGTCCAATTCATTGAGTGCTTTTGATTCACGTTGCAGTCCTGTATCATCAACAGTTGTTGACATTACAACATCATCAAGTGGCACTACAAGTGTCAATGTAAATCAACATACATCCGCTATTTTAAATAACAGCGATGTTAGTAATTCAACTAATGCAAATGATGATCATGATAAGAGAGAAAATTGTGTCGCACAACCACAAAAAAAACGTAATCCATATTCAATTGAAGAATTATTGAAAAAAGATGAGAATAAAACACGAAGTAAAAGGCCACGATTGTTCGATTCAGGAATTGTTCAACCGTGCGGAATAATTGTTGGTAAAGAAGGATGAATTATTTATTGGTAAAATGATATGCACAAAAAAAAAAAATTATCCAATTTAGTCTGTCAGTAAGTCGATCTTTTCTTCATCGAGTGTAAATCAAAGTAAATAGTATATATAGCGCTAGTCGCATTTGTATTTCATATATATAGAAGTAGAGAGCAAAAAAAAAAAAAAAAAAAAGCCGAAAAAAAAAAAGTAAATGAAATAAAATAATCGTTAAATTATTATTAATATGTAGAAATATTCAAAAAACTGATATCAGTATAAATAATTATCTGTCGCTTCTATTAATTATATCTACTATTGTGTGAATAAAATTTAATAGAAAATAGTAGAGATGGAATTTGATAAGAATAAAACCCAACTCATCTGCATTTGTACATATGAAAACAATTATAATAAAAGTATTCAACAAATTCTTTCTCGTTTGTAATACACACACACACACACATATATACATATATATATATTACAATTTGCCATCATGCAAACACCCGCGTGAGCAAAAAGTAATTGCAACATATTAAACAATTTAAAAATATCAAAATTCCAACATAAAATTTTTTATTTTTTGCTTCATCTTTCGGTAAAGATCAAATAAAAGATGTGATATAAACCGCGCTACGTGAGTAATAAAAGGCGAATGCGCACTTCAAAACGCAAAATGACTCCCCCTCGCCGCTTCGCTCATAAAACCATAAACGTCCCGTATATAATATATACAAATACATATGGATACATATAGATATATATATATATATATATATTCGATAAAGTCAAGTGCAACAGAAGAAATAATTAAACAAAAAAAATAAAGAAAAAAAATCAACAAAATCGCCATCATGTGAAGCATTCATTGCCATCCACTCCTTTACAACGTTATAAATATTTATTATAATTATTATAATTATAATTATCATTTACATAGCGATCTTGGATACAATTAATGTACTATTAAAATGTAATCGCGTGAAATTTTTTTTTTTTTATGCGACCGATGACCACCTTCAACGTCTCTGTCAACTGTGTATAATTCCTGTTAGTGTATATTAAATTTCTTTAAACGTGTAATTCAATTTATCAATAATAGTTATATATACGTAAATATTTATTCTAGTAATGGAACTAATTATAAAGTCATTGCTGTATAAAAATATTTGAAGATTTATTGCGCCTTTGATTTTTATTTTTCCTTAAATACAATAATTATAATAATAATAATCATTAAATAAATAAGAAAATAATAAATATCAAACGATGTGAATTTACATTACTTTTTTTTTTTCTACCTAAAGATATTGCTCTACCACAATTTTATTGTGAATAAAAATATAATTTTTTTTTTTATTCCGAATACAATTGCAAAATGAATTGAACTAGTTTATTCTTTGTCAGACAGTATCTTATTATCAAATATATTCAATACACTTTTTAAAGTCTTTTAATTAATATACAAATATATACTTATGAAACACCAATGATTCTATCAAATTAATTTGTTTGGATATATATATATAAAGGATAGACTATATATAAAAAAGTTAATTTAATTAAAATAATTTTTTTTTTTTCATCTTAACTTAAACTGTGGAAAGTAAAAAAAAAATAATAATTAAATTCTAGAGGTAACAATTTGTTGTTTTTGATATTAGTTTAACGATATTAGTGGCGCGTCACTTGGCAGAATTATTGTCATGTCAATTGGTTGTACTGTAATTATTGCAATTTAATAATTAATTACAGTTGAAAATTACGTTGAGAATGATTGAGGGTATTTGTAGAAAGTGTATGAACTTGATGTGACCCAGGTGGTCCGGGTGAATATAAACTGTGATGTGAATGTGATTTGGCACGTGACAATTCACTGTAACGATCTTGTTCGGGTGGTGCTACAAGTAATACTGGTCGCAATGACAATGATTTTCTTGAACCAGCAACACTTTGTGCTTCATTTACGTATCCTGGATTCACTTCACCTGATGGCAAACAAATGATTATTAATCAATTACCACAAATGAAGAAAAAAATTATAAACTTATAAAATACAAAACGTCAATTCACAATCATTCACCTTTGTAAAGGGATCCATTATTGAATGGTTCAGGTTGTAAACGAACGTGTCGCGATGCCAAAATAAATGCAAGTGCGGCAAGAGTTACGGCATCAAGTGCAGCAATTGCTGCCAACGGTATTGCCCATCTTATTGCACATGCACCTGGGTAATATCTAAAAATAAAAATAAAAATATATATATATATTTTTTTTTTCTATTCTACATCATTACCATAATATAAAAATATTCATTAAATATGTAAATCAATCACCGTGATGCAGAAACTCCACAAACTGCTCGAATCATTGGCGAATCCCAACCTAATGGATAAACACCAACACCAACTGCCATACAAATTGCTGAAAAAAAAAAAGAAAAAAAAGTGAAAGATATTTTTTTTCCTGGTACGTAATAATAGGAAGCGTTTATACGTTTCATTGACCGAATACAATTCGCATGCCATTTTAGTGGCATTCAAGGTGTATTATAAACAGAAAGAGTAAAAAAGAGGAAAAAAGAGAGAGACAAAGAGGGCGAGGTTGAAGTTTAGTGAAAGGCAGCAAATACTGAAATATAGACGGAAACGCTCTCACTTTACAACATTTATCTGTAACTATAATTAAATATTTATTATATGTGTAATAATAAAATAAAAAAATAAATGATTAATTATGAATATAGCACAATTTTAAATAAATTATAATGAAAATTAATTATTAATATTTATTTATGCACGAATAATTTGAATGATTTAAATTTGATTTAAAAGTAAAATAATAGTGAAAAATTTGGCGTTTCTCGTATAATTTACAAATATAAATAGTAATATTGAATTATCATTTACCAGAAATAACTTGCATCCATCCACAAATATAAAACACTGTTGTACTTTGGCAAAAGAAAAATAAAAGCATAGCGCAGATTGATAAGAGTGAAATTATTACTGCAATACCAACGAGAATTGTGCTGGCTTTAAATGGCACATTTGCTATTGTTGATAAATCATCAAGTCTTCCGATACATTCTTCACGTGCATCTCCTGTAAAATCAGAGAAAATTATTTTTCAATTAATAAAAATTTTTATTTTATAATTTATTTACCATTTGATGCAAAACGACAACGTGACCAAAGTCCAAATCTTCCGGGATTTTCATGTTCAATATCTGCCAGCCACTCAGGTGTAATAAATGCCACAACTCCAATTATTGCATAGCATATTGTAAATATTCCCCATAAAACACCAATTGCTTTTGAATTACGAATATAATTAGTTGCATACATGTGCGATGATTCAACATATTCAATTTTAGATCCCATTTCGTTGATTTATTTTTATCCTGTGATAAAAAAAAAAAAAAAAAAAAAAAACAATAAACAAATAACATTAAAATAAAATCAAAATATTTTTTTTTATTACAAATTTTTCTATCAATTTTTTTTTAAATAAATTTAAACAAAACAATTTCAAGTAAATTCAATTGGAAAATTATTCATGTTCATAATACATAAAACATTTTATATTTTATTTTAATCTTGATTGAAACGAGAATTATTTGTCTTCAGTTTTCACGGCTGGGTAAATAAATATATTGCGTATCATTTTTACATCATCATAAAATATAAACATATATATTTTACTTCTCATTATTCAATCATTAATTGAAAAAAAAAAAAAATAAACTTGTACGACATTCAGTTTCTTATGAAAAAATATTCCAAATAAAAATGACTGTCATTGTTTGTTGCACATCAACTCATAAAAATTCAAATCACCACATTATTATAATATGTACTTACATTAATATATAAATATCACTGTTACACAAGATAAAATATAAATATCAAAATTTTAACAAAAAATACGTAGTGTAAACAAAACAAAAAATTGTTACGATTTCATTATCTATGAGAAAAAAAATATATATATGTGTATATATATATTTATCACAACTTTCTTTGAAATATCCTCAAATATCTACGTATTTATTTATAACTGTTTTATTAAGCATAACGTGATGAGACACTTGGATACGTGTACACTATTTTATTTCTGTTCGTACTGTCATTTTATTTGTACTACAGATAAACGGAATAAATATATACTTGATATTATAAAAAGAGGACACTTGGGGAACACAAGACGATATCAAGATGGCGGCGTAGAATTAAACGTGAGAGAGATTACCCCATACAGGTAAGTGAGGCCCGCGTAGAATGGGGTCTTGCAATGGCCTCAGGCTTATTCAGGCCCAGTCAAACACCAGCACTACGAGTTATACAAAACGGTATATGTGATGGTGTGTGATTGTGTATATGAAGTAAATGGCATGAGGAATGACGACCAGTGGAGGAAAAAAGTAGGGGAAACCCCTTCACTCTTTATTGACATTACCCACAATGTAACGTAAAATTGTGCATGTAATTTTTATATTTAAAGTAAAAGTCATGTTTAACTCGTGAGAAAATAGAAATCAGATTTATTTTCTATTTTTGAGTTATTTTATGTTTTATATTTTAATATTTCTAAATTATACACAGTCATAATTTTATGTTACATGTAATACATATAAAAAATAAAATTCTCTTGTTTATTGAATCGTCAAGTTTAGAATAATAGAATAAATACAATTAATAAATTGAATGGGTATTATTATATTGAGTATTGAAACTATAAATCTGTAGACCTATTCAATAGATTTTTTTTTTTGTGAATGAAAATCCTTTCAGGTTAAAGGAAAGAACTTCACTATCAGCTGTGACTAATATATCAAGTGAAAACATCAGTGGCGTGGAACTTTTGGCATTTAACTTTGTCGATAATCTGCATGCCAGTTTGTGTACATTTCATAATTATATACATGTTATATTAACATGGCGAATCGAACAGTAAAGGACGCGAAATCAATTCGCGGCACAAATCCACAATATTTAATAGAAAAAATCATAAGATCTCGTATTTATGATTCAAAATATTGGAAAGAAGAATGTTTTGCATTAACCGCCGAACTTCTTGTTGATAAAGCAATGGAATTGAGGTTAGTGTCAACATAACCCAACTTATATATTATTATTTGAAAAAAATTTTAAATTATGTTTTGTTTTTTTTTTTTTAACAGATTTATTGGTGGTGCATTCGGTGGTAATGTTAAACCAACACCATTTTTATGTTTAATATTAAAAATGCTACAAATTCAACCAGAAAAAGATATTATTGTTGAATTTATTAAGAATGAAGAGTTTAAATATGTACGTGCATTAGGTGCACTATATATGAGATTAACTGGCACATCATTAGACTGTTATAAATATTTAGAACCATTATTCAATGATAATAGAAAATTAAGAATACAAAATCGTCAAGGTCAATATGAATTAATACACATGGATGAATTTATTGATTCACTTCTCAGAGATGAACGTAGTTGTGATATTATTCTACCTAGAATACAAAAGCGACATGTTCTAGAGGAGAACAATGAATTGGGTATGAGTTATAATTTATATATTAATCCAAAAATTGGTAAAAAAAATTATTGAACTTATTATTTTTTTTTGTGTTTATAGAAGCGAAAGTTTCCGCGTTGGAGGATGATATGGATGAAGGAATGGAAACATCAGAGGATGAGGATGTACCTCCACCAAAGGAAGACACTCGAAAAAGAATCGATGATTATGAACGAGATCGTGATCGTCATCGTTCCGATCGTGAAAAACGTCACTCAAGATCAGATAAAAAATTAGAGCGCGATAAAGCGCGATCACGCAGTCGAGATCGTGATCGTGAACGTGATAAGAGGGAACGAAAACGTAGTAAATCACCAAAATTATATTCTCATAAAGAAAAGGAACGTGATAAAGATCGACATAGACGTGATGACAGAGACCGTGAAAGGGATCGGGATCGAGATAGAAGACGAGAACGTGATAGAAGATATTAGAAATTTTATACATTAATTATTATTTAATAATTATTAATATAATGAATTTTTAAAAATAAATAAAATGAATATGATTCTTCATCCTTATAATAATATGAACATATCAAAATTGTATTTATTACGAGATTATAAAAAAGTAGCTGAATTGAATTTTTTTTTTTTTTATTTATATTCCAACAATCAAAAATTTTCGCTAATATAACAACGTAAATTTTTCATTATAATTATAAATGATGATGACAAAATTTGCAGTCAAAAGTAAAAATTAAATGTTTCATAATAATAAATTTCACTTCAACGTTCTCTTAAATCGACCACTGAGTTTCATAAGCTCCGAAATTACCCGGTATACGAGACACGTGAATTTTCCGGGCATCGCAGTTTTAGCTTTTAATTGTGGTAGAGGGATATGTTCAAGGGATTTTCTAGCTTTTCCTACCGATGATGATGGCGTGGAGAGTAAAAATACCACTATTTCGTGAAAAATATATTGAAATTCCTTATAATAATGTCGGCTTGATAAAATATATATTTGTGAGAGTGAATAGAGAAAATTAATTTAAAATCTAACATCGATAATGGTGCACCGAATGTTGAAACGTTTTATTTGTTCAAACATATTAAATTGTAGTTCAAAATTTATTGGAATTTTAGCACCATTAATTATTCCGCCATTACATATATTATTTCTATACTATTTCTGGCAAGATTTTTCACGTGATGTCGACAAACAATATTGCTCGTGTTCATGTTGGGATACAGTATTTAAAGGTATAACCTAAAAGTATCTATTAATTTTCATACCTTTAATAACAGATAGTAGAAATAATTTTTAATATTCTTTCAGGTTCTTATGAATCTGGAGTGGCGTCATATAAACACATGTACTTCAATGCAACACGAAATACATTAAAAATCTGGGCAATAGTTGTGATAGGTGTGATAGCATTTTATGAAACAACAAAATATTTGGTATTATTGGCATTTCGTAGGCGATTAAGATTGGGAATGTTAATATTATTTATAAGCTCAGTATTTTCACATTATTATTCATGGTGGGTTTATATTAATTATTGGAATGACGACTTTTATTCACAATGGTATCATCAATTATTTTTTTCAATAACTGAACTCATGTCAACAATAATTGTTATACTTATTGCTGACAATAAAAGTAATGTTGGTCATAAAAAAGCATTGACTATTTCTGGTATTGCTTTGTTACATATTTTTGCTGGAAGTTGGGATCAATTTATCAGAAATGTAATCAGAGGTGAAGGCTACGTTCATCAGGTAATCTCATCGTGATTATTTAGACATTATTAAATAAATCATTACTTATTATTATTTGATTTGATTTGATTTGATTTGATTTTTTTATTATTTTTTTTTTTTTTATGTTGAATATTAATTTATTTGATTTTATCTTCAGGTTATTCGCGATTTAGGTTTCATGATACCTGATATTCTTCATGTATTGATACCATTGTGTTATTTAAAATGGAGAAATAATGATGATGATGATGATAATGTGCTTCTCAAGTCTCCGTTTAAGGATTCAACAATAAAACGTGATGTTACATGTATGTTGGGATTGGTACTCGTGGGTCTTGGTATGTGTTCAGTGCTCTAAATATTTATCAGAAAAAAAAAAAATGCAAATCATATCTAACACATAGAAGAGATTAATTTACAAAAGATGATTAATCTTTGGATATTTAATATTGTAGATGTTTTTTTGATTTGTTTTAAACAAGTATACATTAGAGTGGTCCGTATTTTCAGTATGAAAATTTAAAGAAATTAAAAATAAAATTGTAATTGTTAAGGCGTAGAGAACTAGAGAGATTTATGTTTTAAAAAATCTATAAAGATTTTTTTTTGCACCCTCTTATTGTTTCCATCAATTGTGTAAAATTTTTAACTTTTTTTTTTTTAATATTATTAATTTATATACATTAGAAAAATTATTAATTATTAAAATGAAAAATACATATCCATGAGAAATTAATTGAGACTTCATAACAAAAAAGTTATACAGAAAAATATAACTATAAAATGTTACCAAAGAAAATTTTCCCTAAGTTATTTAATAATCAGTGTGTATTATTTTATAGAAGACAAAAATGAGATTATATAATCTTAGTGAATATTAGAAATTATAGAGTACCTTTACATACTTATATAGAAATTATTTCAATACAAATTTATAATTTGATATACGTATTTAAAGTGCCTGAATTCGTTACAAAGTATTTGATATAAAACGTGTGATATATAAATATTGTATGATAATTTAATCATATCGCTTGGCATTATTTAGACATAGAATGTTTTTAAAATTTTAATTTTCAATCTTATTTTGAAAAAAATAGTTCAATAAACATGAAAACAAAAAAATTGTATTGAAGATTTTACCAAATGCCATCAATGAAACATTTGCTCATTATTATTATTATTTTTTTTTTTCCTAATAATAAAAAATAAAATTTTGTTCTTAATTATATTTGGTGTGTGAATTATTTATACTCCCACGGTATACATATATGAATACTCCTCTTACTGCAAAAACACACAAAGAAACGGTTGCATCAAATACTGTATAATAATAAAAAAAAATATCTTTTCTTCGTTTGGTGGTGGCCACGGGGTGGTAATATCAAAGTGAAAGAGGAAATGGAAGTTGAGCGCATGCTTGAATCGATTTTTCCACTCATCTAGACACAAATACATATACACATTGATATTAAAGTGAAATTGTATTTGTTGAGGGTGGGAGAGAAAAATAGAAAAAGAGAAAGAGGAAACGTTAGCGACCCCCAGGCCGACGACACTGAGACGACCCAACAACAGTTCAACAAGCACCACCATAGCATTTAGTATCTTAACATCATTTCGTATTTTCATTAATATTTGTGAATATGGCTCTTGATTTTGCTGCAACATACAAAGTTCTTGTTCTTGGTGATTCAAACGTAGGAAAAACTTGTATTGTTCATCGTTATTGTGATGAACGTTACTTTGACACTTATATATCTACAATTGGTGAGTCAACATTTCCATTGTCTTGCTATTCGATTAATCGTCATCAATTTTATATCAATTCTTGCTATTAAAAAAAAATGTTTGTGTCAATAAAACAACTTTGTAGTTGAATATTTGAATTATTAACTCATATCGATTCTCCAATTATATTTAATATCATTTTATTTTTGGATTACATGTTTAGGTATTGACTTTAAGCAAAAAATTATAAATCTAGATGGCACACCAATCAAATTGCAAATTTGGTGAGTTATTATTTTTTATCTTGAACTTATTAAATATTTTATATTAATCTGATATTTAATTTGGTTTTATTTCAGGGATACTGCAGGTCAAGAACGATTTAGAACACTGACAACAGCGTATTATCGTGGTGCAATGGGAATATTGTTGATGTATGATGTGACGAGCTTGGAGAGTTTCAATCATTTGTCATATTGGCTGAGAAATATCCAGGAGGTAAATTATTAAATAAATTACTTTACACATTTTACTTATATTTTAATTCATTTATATTGTATTATTTTATTTAATGATATTGTTTTATAGAATGCATCGCCAGATGTTGTGAAAGTATTAGCGGCAAATAAATGTGACGCAACATATCACAGAGCAGTGGATGCAGAACGGGGACAAAAAATTGCTGATAATTTTGAAATGCCATTTTTTGAAGTTTCATGCAAGGAAAATATTAATATTGAATCGGCATTTCTTGCACTTGCACGGAGAATACGTGAACAACGTGGACGAAGAGTAAATACAAAAATATTTAATTAGTTAAATAAAAAAAAAAAAAATTCCCAAACAATTCGTTTATATATATATATATATATTTATATTCGGGATATTAATATAAAATATTGTCTTATAATTGAGAAAATATTTAAGGAAAAATTGATTACAGGCGAGTTTATTCGAGGCATCAGAGCGAGAAGGCGCTAACAGTGTGATAAAAGCTCAATCGCCATCACAACAAGGCGATGCATGGCGATGTTCATGTTAGCTATAGATTAATAATTGTTTTTCAATTATAATTTAGATTGCGTGTAAATTTAAATGTGATGATGATAACGAAATATTTTAATAGCTACCAGCTCGGTTAGATTATATAATCGACAGACCAAAAACAAATTTACTCACAAAAATAACAACAAGAAAAAAAGTATAAAATTTATTTCAATGTGTTTCTATTTATTGTGTAGAAAGCAAAGGCCTAAAGATGGAAAAAATATGAAAAATTATTGCAATTCGTTTATATATTATTATATTTTTTTATTTATTCGATTTCATTCATTTCTGAATTTAATTGTGGAATTTTTTTTTTTTTTTTTTTTCTACAATATATAATGAAATAAATCACTTATTATATATAAAACGGATAGAAATGACTGATTATAAGGTAATCGATTATATAAACGCTGCAGAAAGATATGTGGTATGCATTAAAATATAAAACGATAAGCGAGAAATAGTGTAAAGAAATAATTAACAAATGTAGAAATTTTTTTATTTATCTGTCTGATTTTTTTCACTATTATCATGATAATCAGCATTGATCTCATACATTAAAAGATGGTGCAATCACTCGCACAATTTTATAATAAATATAGAGTCTTAGTAAAATCATTTTTATCTATTTGCTCTTTGTATTTCAAATATATAAGTATAAAATAATTGAATTTGATATTAAAAGGCAAGAAAAAAAATTTCAAAAAAATTATAGATAACTGTATACATGCGCTGTCGCTATTATACTCGTAATTCTCCGTTTATGCTGGCGGTTAAACAAAAAAAAAAGAAAAAAAAAAGCCTTTATTGTGCCTATAGACCGATATAAAGAGTAAAAACATTAGAGACGAACGGTGATGTCGAGTTATAAATTTAATACCGCTTTGTACATTGGGATGTTTTTCATCGTGATTCTACGTTGTGTAAGTCCGTGGGAAAGGGAGCGAGTGAGTGAGTATTTTTTTTGAGTGATAAAAATAAAAAAAAATAAAAATAAATTTTATTTTATAACGTGAACAAAATAATTTGTTTTGATAGTGAAGTTATTGACATAAATTATTGATTTTATATATATTCATAATTATTTAGTATAATTTTTTCATTTTTTGTTTTTATTTAAGTGAGTTGACAAACGCTGGATCGTTAAGTCTGTTAGGATATTTTAATATTTATATGTTTATTTGCTAGAAATAAATTTTTTCTATTTATAATTATTTATTGTGATTTTATTGTAAGAAATTGGTTGAGGAAAAATTGTAAAATCCGACAAGTAATGACCAAAATAATTCACTTTATATCTTCTATAATTCTGCGCAGTATTTAATTTATTAAATTAATTGATGTCGTTTGATAATGATATTGTATCGATTTGATTCGAATACAATTATAAAAATTATCTTCTGTATCAAATAGAAATATAATTAAAAATTTAAATGGATGAATAAATAATACCATGCAATAGTATTGATAGTTTTTAAGTTTATAATTAAAAATAACTGTGAAATCCGATGTGTTTTTGAGCCAGTAATAAATTAATGCACACTTTTTACCAATTATTCATCTTCAGTATTTAAATTTATTATATTAACTATTTATTTCACGAATTAGAATTAGTAATTTTCCTTTTTTTATTTTTATCATAATCAATATTTTTTTCTAAGTCAAATTTTGTTCTATCATTGAAACTTGAATGACACATTGATAATATTTCTTCATATTGTTTGAATTTGTCAGGTATCCATGCACTTACATCAAAAGGTTTAGTTTCAATATGTTCTAAATAAAATTTATATTATTTATATATTCGACTTTTTATAGTATAAGTAATTAAATTTCATTACTCACCCCGTAATAATTTAGCTCCATTTGCCTTGTATTCGAAAATTTCCTCATCTTTTCTTTTGACTTCACTAATTAAATCATTAAATTTCTTCTGTAATTCAGCAACATAGCAAATAACAGGCTGCATAATTTGCTCTTCGAATTCTTCATTATTAGCACGACTTAAATTAATTATAAATTTAAATACTCCACCATCAATTACGGTTTGCAATTTTATTTTATCTATTGATATTTCTGTAGCATATTTTGGAATATTATCAAATAATTCATGAATTATATTGTCTAATTCTACATCTTCAATGCTCAATAGTGGGTTTAATATCTGGAAAAAATTTTTTAATTAATCATCAATTAGACATTTTATTTTAAAATGAATACAAAATTTATTATAATAAAGAACAGATTATTATCAAATTTTATTTTAAAATCTCTAATAACCTCACATCTCTCCACAATATTTTGACGTGATAATTTTTCTATAAATAATTCATTGATATTTGTCAATAAAATTTTCCAAATTTCATCCACTAATTCACTTGAAATTACATATGATTTTTCATCTATTATAATTGGTTTTCTACAATTTGAATTCATCTTAACTCGTAATAATTAATTCATTAAATATTTACATAATACAAAATATATTTATTACACATACACGTATGCACTGTACAGTGTATGTAAATATCGAATGTAAAAAAACGCGGGAAAAATAGTTGAGTGAAGCTGTCGCTGTTGAACAACATAATTTGAATTATATTGCGTGCGCATTATCATCATATTAAAGTCAAATGTGAGAAAATGTCTGTTTATCCAATAATTTTAATATATTTATAAGTATAAAAATATGTACTAGCTTCGGCGATACATATATATATTGAATAAGAAAATATTATTCTGTTAAATATATTATAATCAATAATTCTGTTTGTTTTTAATAACAGAAATATTATTTAGCACTCAAGTTGAAAGTGCTCAATTTGTTTAATATGGCGGCTGCATGGCGGGATTTGCTGCGTTGGTTTTTGTTACTTGTACTTTCATGTGGGTTTATCGTGATGAGTTCGTTATTCTAAACAGAAAATTTACACATAAATATGTGGTTAATCAATATGAAATTATAGTGATATATATTTGTGAGAAAAATTATCAAAGCAATGGCAATAAAGTCCAGAGGACATTCAACGTCACCGGTAAGTACCCACACATAATTTTTTTTCACCAACAGTGATATCACTGCTTCTTTTATTCATAGAAAATAAACTGTTTAATGATGATGATTTATTATGATTTATTGGCATTGGTGGAAAAATAACTTGTAATTGTGATTGAACATCAATTTCACCAGTTTTTCCCAATGAATTTGTGGATTGAACTAAAATTTCATCAACATCATCCACACTGTGATGTTGTAATTTCAATCCTGATTGTTCATCATTATCCAAATATTGTGAAGCAGTTGACATTGGTTCAACATTAAATTTTTTATCATCAGAAAATCGTTTTTTGTTGATTTTTATCGTTATATTATTCAATATATCTCTTGTATATGAACTTAATCGTCTTGTGATTGATGAATTTTCATTGTAATGATCAGATTTAACACGTCTGGCATCATAAGTTTTGATATTAAATACTTTTTGATGATTTTTCGAGAAATAAAATTTCGAGACTTTCAATAATTCACATGTTATACCAATGTCTTTTACCAGCACTGAATCATGACAACAATTTCTGAAAGTTCTGAAAATGAATAATGAAAAAAAAGTACCACATCTATGAACTTCATTGAATTTTCAATAGGTAATAAAATTTATTGAATTGTTAACCTGTAGTAGGGAACGGTGCAATCATGAATTTTTAGAATTGGCAATGATAAATTGTCATCAGTTTTAACCTCAAATTTTGTTGATGTCTGATGATTATTCATTGTCAATTCAGTAATGATTCGTGAATGAATTATTGACAAACTAATATAATATTGAATCGAGATATAAAGTTTGATAAATAATTTTAAGAAATTATTTGTACAATGTGAACTACATTTGATATGAAATTACATGATTAGCAATTGTTTTCATATATTATATACAATAATGTGTGATTTTTCTGTTAGATTTTGGCTATTAGAGAGAATAATAATTTGAATATGCAATATATTTTTAGTAAATTTCTTAGGTCGCCTTTTAATAGGTCGCGGTCGCCGAAATTAGATTGGCGATAGACAGAATTGTAAACCAACTTCTTATTCTTCTCCTTCTTCTTCATCATCTTGTTATTCTTATTCTTATTCTTGTGTTGTTTTTCATAAAACTACGGCAAAATCCCAAGAGTAATTTATTTTTTTATTTTATTTTTTTTTATTTCAATGTTAACTGATCACTCGAGAAACAGACGCGCCACGCACAACATCAGAGTCCAATAAATCTTCAGAATCTTTATATTTAGCAGTCGAAACTTCGTAATGTTTAAAAAAAAATTGTTCAATTGCATTTCACATAACTCAAGACAATGATTTCAATCAATAATTCATATTGTTGAGTTAATCTTTGTCAGTAAAAGCCCACGCGGAATGTGTGGGCTCTCTATTGAAGAAGCAACAGGTTGAATCTTCATGTTGAACATGTTACTTCCAGTCATTGAGTCATTCACCTCTTTTAAGACGACATTTTGACTGGTGGACTTGTCTAATATATTTTATATACAGTTGATGTTGAGTTCAAAAATAACCTATCCATATAGAAAGTCCATCAGCAACCGGCTGTCAATCTACAAACATGTCAGACTACCGGGGTGTAGGACATGTAGGAATACTCCAAAAAGTTGCTTCGCCTCTCTTCAATAATCCGGAATGGAAAAGCCCCCGAGTTCTATTTTTATTCCTTCAGAGCTTAATGCTCCTGGGCGTTGGTGGTGGCGCTGATTTGTTGCTTAGCTGAAAAGCCAGTTCACTCAATATCTTGGTAACGGACAGTCGGAAATCTCAACAGGGAATTATTTTTTTCATTCCGATGGGTCTATCCAAGATTTGAATTTAAATTATATCCGCGTTTAATCATTCGTATATTTGTATATTCAATGGTGTTTACCATTATATCATACAATTAGGATAATCCTAAATTGTGTGTGTTGACGTTTGATGGGGTGTTTTTATTTTCATTAATGAGTTGAATAAGATTTAAAAAATTATTTCTATTATTATCACGGAATACTTTTTTTTTTCTGTGTACAATTGGGATCAAAGGTGATAAGTTATTTTTTTTTTGTGTGAAAATTTGTGGAGGCTGACACAGAAAACGGAATGGATGTAGTGGGAACATCCTTGACAGGGGACAATGATGTCACTCAGGAGGTGAATGATGATGGTCAAGACGTCATGACAAATAATAATGTTCAAGATCAAAGCGAAAATGTGAATAATGATGATGATGATGATGATGATGAAGAGCCTAAATATGACGAAGAACAGGATGTTAAAGAGGAGGTTGACGTTAAGGTCGAACCTACGGACAAGGTCGTGGATGAAAATGGTTCAACAGTTGAGGAAACTTATGAAATTACAACAACAAGACGTAAAACTACTACGACAAGATACAAAATACAAGAAGTAAGTTGAGTTTTATGTGAAGAATCAACAATTAAATTATCAATCGAGCCTTTGTTTTTTTTTCTTCTTCTTCTTCTTCTTCTACTCATTTTTAGTGGAGTTTTATGAATTGAGGAAATTTGTGGGTGTGGTACTGATTCGTATATGTATCCAGTGGCGGGAAAATTGAATTGAATACATTTTTTTTTCTTTCGTTTAAATTTTATGAATCAAAAAGTTTATAAACTCAGGATTAATAGACCAATAATTTTAATCAGATAAATCATAAATATTCCACGATAAATTCATCAGATTCGACAAATTGTTATTCAAGATTTTCCTTTGCTTCTTCTCTTTTCGTGTCATCCTCCCCTTTTTATTCCCCACGGTGACTTGAATAATTATGAGATGAATGAAAAATTTATCACTGTCGAGGATACTAAACACACGAAATAAAATCATTTCATTTACTTTTCTTTGACAGTATCATTTTTCTTCTTCTTCTTCTTCTTCTTCTTCTTCTTCATTTTTTATTTTTTATTTTTTTTTAAGAATAGATAAATTGTCACTGAATTTTCTGATGTTGTTGGATGTTCACACGACATGTCCTAAACTGTCTCAATGACGACATTCATGTTATTGCACTTTGTATGAACATGAAAGTGTCTCGAGTCAAAATTATATATTGCTTTTGATGTGAATCTGCTGTTGATGAAAGCAACATTGTGAATAATCAAATAAATTTTTATCATTTTTTTTTTTTTTTTTTTTTTCACATATTCATTATTTATTTATTTATTCATTTAATTTTTTTATTACTTTTATTCTGTCGTTCTTTCTTGATTAATTGAGATACACGTAGTACATTAATGTAATAAGTAAATGAAATTAATATTATCTACACTGCAATTTTCACGATTTAGTTGGTATATATATTTACGTCATTGTCAAAAGACGATTTTAGATTCTGGCAAACGTATTCATATGAGTGTTATATACGTATATATATAATATACAATGTATATATATACAATCATTTATTTGCTAGTGTGTAAATATACGTGTGTGTGTGTGTGTGTGTGTGTGTGTTGAATTTTCTCATCGACGCCGGCTTGGAAACGCCGATGTGTCGTAAATTCGGCAGATGTTTACTGGGTCCAATATTGCATTTGCATAACAACTTCCGCTCTGTGGCGTCATCCAATCATTATTATTCATTTTTTTAATTTTTTTTTTTTTTTATTCTAACTCATAATTTATTTTTATCATGAAATATTTCCGCTGGTAATGTGTTTTAATATCGTATAATTTTATCAATGCAATTGATGAAGTTTCAGGATGAAAATACAATTTTTATCTGGTGCTTTTTTTTGTTTTTTTGTTTTTTTTTTTTTTTTTTTTTTTGGTTTTGAAGATTACAATTGCGGATGACGATGCGATGTCAGCGGGATTTTTCCTTTTTTTTTTTTCTTTTTTTTTTCAGTAAATTAATTATTGGGTAGTGTCTAGAGGTATATAGAGGTGTTGGGAAAAGAGTGAAATAGTCACGAGAACGTATGTCGATATGAAAATAGCATCGAGGTCGTATATAGTCGTGAGAGGAGGCTTTTACGTATGTATCATCATCAACAGGCTAAAGTTTATTTCCAGTACCACTATACCAATCGATTTACTTTAATAAATATATATATGTATGTATCTATCACATGTGAGAATATTCTATAATACATTATGATACACACAATCACATATTAACGTTTAGTAGTATGAGAAAATTATTATATTTTTCTTTTCTTTTTTTTGTGCCAAAATATTTTTTTTATTTTTTATTTTTATTTCGATGCATTCTCAAATAATTTTTTTAAATATATCATGATTCTAAATATTTTACAACTATTTCAATGGATCTTAAATCAGTGCATGTGGAATTTTATCGGTGAATTGATTTAAAAATAAAAAATTTAATCCGGAACGTTCAAGGATAGAGATGGAAATAAAACTTTATATATTTTCCCACTCTTCTTTTTCGTCTTTTTTCTTTTCTTATATGTATATATATATATATTTTTTTGTTTCTTTCTGATCTGATATACTTTTATTGTTTTTATTATAGAAATTTAAGGTCACACAAATGACGAATAAAATAAACAATGTGATCAAAATGAGTAAATATTGAGAGAAAAGAGGAAAAAAGAAAAAACAGAAAAAGGATGTGTTATTTTTTTTATTGTTTTTTTTTTTGACGTTGACTTGTCGTTTATTCGCGTTTACGAATTATCGTATTATTTTTGGATGACATTTACGTTTTCGAATCGTCTGTATTCAAAAATATTATGTACAATTTAATGTGTGATGTGCCCCGGCTGTATGCAAATGAAAAAAAAATTATATAAGGAATAAAGAATAAATTTTTTTATATTTTATTAGAATTTATTTTATATTTATTTAATATAATTTATCCAGGAAATGTTTGATGATTGTTGTGGGCAGACGGGTCATCTACCGCGCGTGTAACTCAAAACAGTGACTGCATTTTGTCACATTAGTGTACGATATTTGTACGAGCAAAACGATATAATGAAAGTTTCATGAAAATTGTGTATTATGCATCATTAATTGTGAACAAGAAGTTGCTTTGATTCGACTCGTGTTAAAGATGGTTTGACCTGAATAAAATACATATATACATAGATATAAATTGGTATATAAAATTTATTTCCGTTTCCTCAATTGCAATATATATAATAAAAAATAATAATATTAATTGAATAAAAAATATAAATAGACATATCGAAGAATTAGGATGAAAACGTCATAAATTATTTTGACTTATTCAAAATTGATTTTCATTTTTCTTTTATTTATTTTGCTTCATAGTATCACATTAAATATTATTTTAAATGGGAAAATGTGGTTGTAATGTTTTAAGTTAAAAGATGACACAAAGAGAGTGACAAAATCGACAGCTGGCGTTTTGCTGGCGCGAAACTTTAAACAGGAAGACGAGTGAAATAGTAGAGAAATAGATGAAAATAGAGAGAAAGATAGAGAGTGAAAATAAGAAAGAGAAAGTATAGTTGGAAATACACGTTGAAAGTGTATCCCGATGTCGAGTTGCCAGAGTAACGTGAGAATCGTTGGTCTTAATGTCACTTTAACGGCGTATGAGAGCCAATATAATGGATAATGAAGTGTCGTCAGCTGTTAGTAACTTATCGATGTCCTTTTATTGTTTTTCTCCAAAATTGTATTCTCTCAATATGTCTATTATCACATTGTATATCATTACAAAGAAAAAAAAAAAAAAAAAAGAGAATTGTACGAATATTTCGTACTATAAAAATAGTAGAATAAAAAATAAAAAAAAAAAATAATAATAATAAATAATAAAATAAAAATAAAAAAACCTTTTTTTTGTTTATTTTTCTTTTATTTTTGTAATAATTCTCTTTTTTTTTTTTTAAACTTTCTTTCTCTTCACACGTGTCACTGAGTTAATGTCTTTTGTGTCGATATATGTATATGTATTTATATATACAGACAGACAGACAGAGAAAAGTGCGCTCAAAATAAAAATATTTCGTTCTCATTATTTATTTATTTATTTTTTTTTTTTTTTCTCATATTTTTCATAAGAATTTTTTTACTGTTTTATTATTCACTTTTTTTTTTTTCTTCTTCTGTTTCTCGGTAGAATAAACGAAGTTTTTTTTTTTTTTTTTGTTTTAATTTTTCCCATATTTTATTGATACATCAAAATTTTTTCAATTAATTTATATCTAAATTTAGATTCACAAATGTTTTCTTATTGTAATGCGACGTTGTCGGAAAATTTAAAGAATTTCTCTTGACATCCCTTTGTCTATTCTCCTTCCCTCCTCTCCCCTACCCACCTACCCACTCCTCCCTCTTTTTTTTTCACTGATTGCTGTACGTAGTCTCACGAGCCACGAGTGCCGGAGACAATTTTTCATTCATGGAAATTCGTACGTCTGCCAAAAAGTGTCTTCTTGCCTTGCGCTAATTTATATATACTCACGATATATGAACTCACGCGTATACATATAAAATATAATTCAATCATCCTGACATTAATTCATGTCAATTTCAATTAATTTCAATTATTACATCATAATGAAATCGAAAAAAAAAAAAAAAAATGTTTTTTTTTTTTTTCAATTTTACGGTAGAACGAAAAAAAAAAAGATTAAAAAAATTTCAAAATAAATTTTTTTTATCTCATGTTTAATTGATTTTGATTAAAATTATTGATAATATCGTATGAATATTTTATGATATCAACATCATCTGTATATTATAACCTTGAGTAAAATGAGCTTTGAGGCCGTGACTCTCTCATGTCTCGTATTTATCACGAGTATATTAACGGTGTGCTAAATGGTCTATAAATTTAACCTCGTTTTCGCCTTCATCGTCGTTCTATTCGTATGGGTCAGAAAAAGAAGAAGAGGGGTCGTACGGTGTCAGATGAACAATGTTGCATTAAATATATTAGTTAGATAATTCATAAACGTAAAAACAAAAAGAAAAAAAAAATTCATATATATCAATTCATTTGATTTATCATTACTGAAAAGACAAGTTGAATATTTTATTTTTAATTTTTTCTTCTTCATTTATTAGACAGATGTATTATACAGACATCAACCGTTGGTAGACACAGAACGAATTTGATATTTAGAATAGAAGATTTGGATGAGCTTTCAGTTTCAAGCGTCATCTTCAGTGAGCTTGACGAACTCTGTTTTCATATTTATAAATAAACCAACCGATTTTTAGTAGTAAATTTTCTTTTAACTTTTTTTTCTTTTTTTTTTTTCTCTGTTTTGTTTTTATTTAGACTCATCTCCTGTCCATCACTCTCTTTTTTTTCTTTTCTTTTTTTCTTCTTCAATGCCTGTGAACAATTTGAAAATTTGGGCGTCATTGAAAATTTATTTCTTATTTGAAATTGAAAATTTTTTCGATTTTTATTAAACAAAAAAAATTTCACTTCACTCACGTACCCATTTATTCGTATTCATTTTCTATTATATAAAGAATATTCGGTTTCTTTTTTGATTTTGATTTTTTTTTTTTTTTTTTTTTGTTACTATTGAATTTTTATAAAAAGAAAAATGAAATATCCACGGTTTATTTATCTAAGTGTTATATAAATGAAAAAGCAACATGGATGAATCTCTACGTGCCAAAAATATTATTTTAATGTTGAACAAAACATACGCAATGAACCGATTAAATTGCGCATCAATGCCGTAGATAATTTTATTATTTTATTATTATTACTTTTCGTTTTTTTTTTTTTTTTTTATTCGTATTTCCAAGTAAATAATAGACTAATGCAAAGTTTAATTGCAAAGAAAATTTTTTTGACATCCATCAAACATCATCACATTACCAAAGAAAAAAAACAAAGAAAAAAATGTTAAATAATAAATAAATAATAAAAATTGAAAAAAATATTGTGCTTGGACATTTTTGGCATAAATAATTATACATGTCTAAGAGTAATCATGTTTTTACCACCCACAATATTTCTTTAAGACCATCTTTCACTCACATTCGTCACGCGTGTTCATCCAAGTCTGCCTAATTATATCAGATCTTTCTATATTTCTGGAAACGGTTGATACAAGACGTGTGTGGTGGTGCCGTTTGGCGGCTCCACTCATCTCACATTGGGGGCTGTTTCCCCAGCGACTGGACCTCAGTCTCGTGTGATCCATTCGCCAGTACATGCGTGAATAAATGTTGTACTCAAATATTAAACAATCTTAAAAAATAATTATCCAATATAAAACAAAAAAAAATCTTTAAATTTATTTTTTGCACAAAATTTTTGTTCAGTTTGATATCTAAAAATGATTAATTTGAATGGCAATAATTGATCAAATGTTGTTGAAAAATTATTGAAAGTTCGTACAAAGTGATTTACAAAGTGTGGAATACAGTGAAATAGTTTTTACGTTCTTTTTTTTTTTGTTTTTAATTTGAAAAATTGGATGATCACTGATCAATAATAAAAATGACTACTACCGAAGTATTTCAGGATTGGGATCAACCTTATGAAACTATTTCTAGTACTCGGAAAACAACAAGAAAAACAACAACAACAACGACAACTAGGGCATCAAGGCGTGAGATTAAATCACCGCCATTTAATAATGGGGTGATTAATAAAAATTTTTAATTAGATAAAATTATTATTTTGTGGTTTTTAAAAATTTTTTTTTAATTTTTTCATTTCATGGAAAAATTCGTGATTTATATATAATAATTTCTGCAAGGCCACTGATGATGCAAATGATGTTTCTGGTTTTATTTAAAATTTATTTTCATTAAATATGTGCAGAAATTTTATTGGTGATAAAGTATTGATATTACAGCTGCAAAGGATATGATAATAAATGATAAATGATTTGGAAATGTTTGGATGGCTCTTGGTATTTGATGTTTGTTGAAATAGACTGGATGAAGTGAATATTTATCAATTTCATTTGATAACTTTTGCCCAAACACTGATGATAAAAAAAATTATTATTCCGTGATACATATTAATTTTCCAAATATGTCATGAACAAAGAGAAATTTGTAGTTACAAAATTTATAAATATGAATTTATTACGAAATATTTTTCATTTAATCTACATGTAGGATTGTTGCCAGAGTCATTTTTCAAGGTTATTGTCTTGATTTACTTCTACAATTACACGATATATGATTCCGGAAAACATTTTCTGTTTAGAAAATATTTCAATCCATCTGTTTTTATTGTATATATTCATAAAGATCCTGATATGGGCCAAGAAACCATCAACAATAATAGATATTTTTGTTTTGAAATAAAATGAATAAAATACAACCCGTGAATATTTTGTTTTATATTTATTAAAAACTTAAATATTCACGTGTAAATGTTGAGTTGACACATGATAATTCGATGTGAATGTTAAAAGACAACGTGAGTGATATGATAAAAAGAAAAATACGTTGAATGAAATTTTTGGCATTTGATATTTCTCAAATATTTATTTGGCACAAACAAAATATAATTATTTATTTCCTGCTAAATATTTTTATCCACATCACCTATCACTATTCATTATTATGATAAAAAATTTCTTTCAAACTTTTTTTTTTGTTTCTTTAAATTGTTTATTTCTACTTTCATTATTATTTTAACCTTCACACCCTTCTGATATCTTTATTTACATTTGTTGAGAATTTTCATGGCGCCAATGCTATATATACAACGGAAGTGTTTAAAAATGGTTTTGAAATATAAATTTAAAGTCCCTTTGTTACAGTGAATACGCGTACGACGGAGATGAAAGAAGATGAAAAACTATTTATGGATATACATTAGCACGTGAGGTGAAAAATAAGTTTTGAAATATTCAATTCTTAAAAGGGACAAGAAAATAATTTGGTAAAGGTCAGTGAGCAGTTGATAGTTAGAAACTTTTGTTAAAATATATATCACAGAAATCTTTTTCAAACTGTGAATAATGAACAATAGGTGAAATTGTGTACTCAAGTTAATTTAGTAAATTGTTGTTAAGTTTGTTGAAAATGGGCCATAATTTTTCTCACATTTAATAGCCCATACATCCAACTCTTATTCATCAACAGGTTGATATTGTTTCATTTTCTCACACTGAAAGAATAGAGAAAATTAACTGAGTAATAGAATTAGTATCATTAGAGAGTTTTTTATCAATTTTTTAAATTCCATGTCCTTAATAAAATAATTTTTTGTGATTATAATTCAAGATTTTGATAAAATATCCAATACACACCACAATAATTTTCAAATATATATGTTTTCTAGGTCTTTTATAATGATTATTTATTTATTTTTTTTCCTTTTTACTGAGCGATAAACAAACTTGGATAGGATTTAAGCCTATTGATTGATACAGAGTGATGTCATCCAATCTAATATGGTATATGACATCATTTTACATTTTTATTCAGTGCTCCTCTCAGTGTGGAATATTAAATAATTATTCTAATATGGTTATTTTGAATTATAAATTGATTTTTAAATATTTATATCATGATTTTTATCAATTTTTTCAATGGGTAATTCTTTGATTTTATTGATGATTGGTTAGTTTAGTCTGTGAATGATTGAAGTGAAAGTCGTTTATGGCAAGTTGAGAGTCATATCTACGCCTTTGTGGGGACAATATACTGCTATTCACTATACAACTATCTTTTTTTCTTTCTTTCTTTTTTTTTTTCTCTCTTTCTCCCGCTCACTTCTTTAACCACTCACTCTTTTTTCCTCGTCATCACCCGAAGCCTCTTGATTTCCAGCACAATGTTCAGTTGTTGGATTAACGTCATCGCGACTTCAACTGGCCAGTTTTTCAATACATTTATTCCATCGTCAATATATATAAAAGAATAATAAAAAAAAAATTGTTTTTTTTTCATTATTAATTACAAAAATTTCATTATTATCGTGTATTGTCTTTGAAATTTATTCTCAGTATATCGGATATTTAATTTATCAATTATTCAAATTCCGGTGAGTTGTAAATAATATTTTTATATAAATATTTATTATATGATAAAAAAAATTTTATAAAATATATTTTGCAATTTTTTAATATTTTTTGTTTTTGTTTGTTTTGTTTTGTTTTGTTTTGTTTTTTTTTTTTTTTTTTTGTGTGTGTACGTGTGTTATGATTATTCTAACGGTTGAATCATCGATGTTGGAACGTTTACTGACCTGCCGTGTCGTAAGAATATTACGACACATATACAAATACACGTATGATTATATTTGCATACAATTGATTTTTATTTTTCACTTTGGTACGCGTTATTATAAATCATATCGTGTCGTTCGGTAAGATTAAAATAAAATTTTAATGTATATAAGAAAATAATTGACACAATGTTATGGTAAAAAATATATGTATATGGATAAAATTATTTTATTATCATAATATAAGTGTTTGGTTGTAATTGTACATTTGGCCAACACTCGCAGACACTCATTCTACTGATGTTATTAGTGTGTTAACACCGCGCGTCACGACACTTTAGTTTCATTCACACGCTCGTGATCTATTTGGGGAGTTGAGTTCTCAAATTTTACATCAAACAATGCAAAATTAAATGAACTAAAAATAGATATAAACAAAAAGAAAAGAAAAAAAATTACCTTACGTGATAATCAATAAATAAAAAATTATAAAATAACGAATTAAATTTTTATTTTTCATACTTTTCTTATCTTTATTCATTTATTTATTTGTTTATATTTTTTTATTTTTTTTTTTTTAAATTTTATGTTTGAAATTTGAATCATCAGCAGTAATTAAATTTAAAATATGTACGTGTGTAGATATGATTAAAAACTTCCGGGAAATTCGTTCCACGTGGTAGATAAAAGAAAGAAAAAAAAAGAGGGGAAAAAAAAATTTTAAACAAAAAATAAAAATATGCCGCAGTGAAAGAGAAAGAGGTCAATGACTTAGGAAATGAGAAAACAAACAAAGAATATGTGAAGTCGGGTTATTAATGGTTCATTTGTAATGGTTCATTTATTAATAACTATTTATGTTTGTTGAACAATTTAATTCTATATGAAAATTTATTGAGATTAATATTGCAACAAAAAAACCAAAAAGAAGAAAAAAAAAAATGCAATATAATTTATGAATATAAAAAATGATTTTTTTTTTTTTTTTTTTTTCATATTAAAAATTTTTTTTTTTTATCATTCAGTTTCAATTCAATATCATCGGAGTAGAATTTTTCCTTTTTAATATCTATGAATATATAAACAGCAGGAGCACAAAGCGGAACGTGCAACGCAAGGATTCACACGTGGAAAAAAAAATTTCAATATTGAATATTTACATATTATTATTATTATTTTTTTTTTCTGTTTATCGTAATGAATTTTTTTATCTTAAATAAAAAAATCCTTTTCATTGTTATACATTCAAATTTTCCTTTTCCTTTTTTTCTTTTTTTTTTTTTTAATTTGTGAAATAAGTAAATAAGATAAATATTTCTAGTGTGAATGTACACAAATGGATTTGAGAAATTCACATTGAGAGAATTTGCGAAGAAAATTATTGTGACATTTTATGCAATGTAATGACAATGATTAATCACAAAATATTGTTAAAGAATTCCAAATCACGTTCCGACATTCTAATCTATGTCTATTGCTTGCCAACTTCTTTGGCCAACCATTTCAACAAGCAATCATCATCATCATCATCATCATCATCATCATCATTATCATCGTATATCTATACATGCGTGATCTTTCTCCGCCCTTCACTTACATCGTGCGCACATGTTCAGTAAAATAAATCCTCTTTGTTCTCTCAAAATTATTTTATTTCTTCCTCTATGCCATTTTTTTCTCCTTCCACTTTGCTCTTCATTTCTATTATTAGAATTAAAAAAGAAAGAGAAAAAAAAAAAAAATTTTCTTTCGACTTCTTTATGTCTTTGAAAATTACTCGATTGTCCCTTGACATTGACACCATCTACAAATAATTGTCGTCAAATAAAATAATTCAAACAAAACAAAAAAAAAATTTGTATTTTTTATCATTCAATTTATTGAATAAATTTTTTAATATTTTTAATATCAAATAATAATAATAATAATAATAATAATAATAATAATAATAATGATAATAATAATTGATTATTTGCGAATAAAATTCAATTTTATTGGAAATATAAATAATTAATCTAAATTAAAGTGTAGAAAAAAAAGAAATTACTTTTTTTTTTGTTGTTTTTTTTTTTTTTTAAATGGCCCAAGGTATAGTCATCATTTTATACGGGCCTAGGTCACGGGCGTCTCGATTCCGTCGCTGGACGTCGGTCGTCGTTGACGTTGTATCGTGTGTGGTCGTCGTTGTCGCGATGTTTCCACGCCGCACACGTTCGCCCAATTGTACCGGCAAATGTTAGTTCACAAGAAGGCCAGTGGCCGCGCTGGTGCTTACTATAAATAATCGTAGCACAGGCGATGTCCAAGTATAGACTGTTGGGCGTTTGCCAGACGAATGAGGAGGCCTCAGGCTATTTTCTACTTCACTCTCCCGTGTGTGTCCGTCGGTAAAATGCGCGCTCTAACAACGAAAAATAAAAAAAAAAATATATATATATATATAAATGAAAAAAAAAAAGGAATAAAAAATTATCGCTACCGTACGATAGATCAACATGAAGATCATTGTACAAAATATAGAGAAATAAAAAAAAATAATAAACAAAAATTCCCCAAGTTTTTGGACACTGTCACACGCTCACTCTTCCACCAATGATGAAAATATAACAAGTAGATTGAGTAGAAAATTAATAATAATAAATAAAAAGACTTATAGGGTTAAAATAATTTTTTTTTTTTTTTTTTTTTTTTAATTATTTTAATAATAAAAATTATTATATGTTTTCTATTATTTTTTAACTTTCGTGATGAATAAATTTTCGATTGCTCAATGACCTTGTTATAGAATAGCACATACATGAATTTTTTATTTCTCCTACTTTTTTTTTTTTTTTTTTCAATTTTTGACCTTGATGTCAATTTCAATGTTTGTCAGAGTTTTGAAAGAATTATTTTTTTTTATTTTGAATAAAAATTAGAGGGAATCGTGATACGCAAAGATTAAACTATTAAAAAATATTAATTAACATATGAAAAAAAAAAAAAAAAAAAAAAAATTAAGATAAATATACAACGAATAAAAATAATTGTCGTGGTATTTTATTATTTTATTTTTTTTTTTACAGTTGGAAATAATTATCAAGATTTTCGTTTGTGTTCATTTTTCTCACTGTCATTGCGATTATTTAACATCAAATTTAAGTAGCGCTTTTTCTATGTAACATTCCAATGGTGAGCGAAGTAACTTGAATAAGTATATATATTAATGTAAATGAGTTAGAGTAGATGCGAGGGCCAGCGATGATGGATTTAGGCGACACGGACGTTACAGGTCACGGTGAATCCCGTCTGGCAATTCTTACCGTCGAATAGTTGGCGCGTAATGGCGCCTAGAGTCGAGGCCATGTCATTTAACATTAAAAAAGAAGAAAAAAAAATGATAATTGAGAAGATGAAGAAAAAATTTACATCTCATAAATTCATAGGAAATAATTCCAAAAATATATTCTCATTGCTATTTACATATTATAATGGAAATAATATGACAATTGTAATAATAATATTTTGGAAGAAATCATCAGGTGTCCATTGGATAATGAGCGCGACGATATTTGAATTTAAATTCCGCGCGATACGTATAAAAAAGAAAAAAAAATTGTAAAATGGCGGTAGGTGCGCGTTCTATGCGCACTCGTTTTCCCGCCACACTCCATCCGCCATAACTCTCAGTAAAATCAATTTATTTGCCACTTTTGTGTATACACCTCTCCAATCATTACTACCACTTCCACTACAGTACAATACACAATTTTATCTGTTTAACTGTGTTGAGTAATATAAAAGTTAGGTTAAACACAGTATAGGCGTCAAAAGGGCGCTGGCGCGGTATCGGTCTTCAGGACAGACAGGGACAGTTCAGTCTGACTCTTTTGTGTGTTACAAATATATATGGTGAGTGTATAATAAAAACAAAAAGTAGGTGAAGTTGATTAGAAAAAACAAATTTTATCATCAATTCCACTATCCAAAATATAGAAAGTTTTTTTTTTCCCCAATATTTTATATATTCTCATTCACTCATTTGATAAATCAATATTATTTTTCATTTTCGATTCTGTATGTACATATAAAATATATTCATATTCATCTGCATATATTGAAGGTTAATTATGAATACAACGATGATGAGATAGTAAGTGCTATAAAAGCAATTTTGCCTTGGGGAAAAAAAAAAAAAATAATCAGGAAGTATAATCAGCGGCACAACGCACACATACATATACACACAACACTTATGTTCGTATACATACTCATTATACATACATGTACACAATGACGCATCTTTTGGGCCAATGAATTGTTGCACCTCCCGGCTCTTTTTTTTTTTTTTTTCCTCTTCCTATATCGTAACTCATGCCAATTTGGCAACACTTGTTGTCAATGAAAATCGATCCGGAATTAAAGGGGGTCAGGGGGGTCACCTGAGTTGGATCATTGCCGGAGAGTATTTTATTTAATTTATTTCTTTGTCATTTAAAATGTTATTATTGCCCATGGTGTTGATAGAGAAACGTTCAGTTGAAGCTCAAGCTTAAACTCGGATTCTTCATTGTGTTATCCCGGTCTTATATTACACGAAAAAGTACACAATTGTATTTCAGGGTGTTTTGTGTTTTGTTTGTAGACGTCAGCATCACATAAAACTACAACAATGACGACGGCAGCAAAGATGTTTGGAGACAATCCCAGTGATTATGATGATGTTGATGTGGATGAGCTTTTGTCACAATTAACGCCAGAAGAGATCAATATATTAGCAAAAGAAGTTGATCCAGATGTAAGTAAGAGGTTATGTTATGTTTTTTTTTTTATACAAGTGAATGTACGATTTCTTTTTAAATATTTTATTTGTGAACTTTCCGTTGAAATAATTAATTTGATGAATTATTTTTTTTTTTTTAATTTTTTTTTTATTTTTGTTTCATTTATTTCTTAGGATAGTTTTATGCCACCATCACAACGTTGCAATTATGAGTGTGACAAGAGTCCAACGGGACCGCTAAATCGTAAAAAACTCATTGAACATATAAATAAGCAAGCACTTGAAACACCAGATATTCCGGAATTGAAGCCATATGTACCCGGTGTCATTCGAGGCAAAAGGGTTGGTTTTGAAATTGAGTAAAAAAAAATTTTTATTCAATCAATAATATATTTTCATGATGGTTATAATTGCAGTGGGTCCCACCATTGCAAGAGAATGCAAAAGAAAAAGATGCTGAGGAACAAATTGCGATAGATCTTGGTGAAGAATATGAACAAGCACTTTCATCAGCAACACAAGATGAAATAATTGATTTAGCCGGTGAGGAAATTTTTTTTCAATATTCTGTTTGTTTCATAATTAATTCAATTTGGAATCTTCATGATGTGTGGTGTTTTTTTTTTTTTTTGTGTAGCTATTCTTGGATTCCATTCGATGATGAATCAAGATCAATACCACGCGTCATTATTAAATTCTGGACAACCAGTTGGCCTTGGTTGGGATGGAATAACAAAAGCAAGTCAACCAAAAGTATTTCCCATTGATCCACCTAATGACACTGATGTTGACGCATCAATTAAACAAGTACGCGAGAACGATCGCACGTTAATTGACCTCAATTTGAATAACATCAAAGTGAGTATTTTATTATATTTTTACATTTTATATTATCCCAAAGATATTTTATTTCATAATTTTTCAATTTACGTTTTGAATTTTTCACAGAATATATCAGAAGAAAAATTCTTACAATTATTTGAAGCGTTGGAAATTAATACGCATTTGGAGTCATTGAGTTTAACGAATGTTGGACTCAATGACAGGACCGCACTGAGATTGGCTGATGCCATGGAAAAAAATTCTACATTGAGAGTACTCAAGTAAGTGTCACTATGAATGAAAACAAAAAAACAAAAAAAATAGAATAAAAATATTAATATTTATCGAATTAATTTTATTTCACAGTGTGGAAACGAATTTTATTAGTCCAACCGTGATGGTGAGGCTGATTCGAGCATTACTGAATACAAAATCCATCGAAGAATTCCGTTGTTCAAATCAGGTAACAAAAAATATTTTATTTTGAATTACTAATATATAATGATAGAGATGAAAATATTTTTTTTATTAACATATTTAATCAATTCATTATTTTTACAGAGATCACAAGTCTTGGGTAATAAAATTGAAATGGAAATTACACAGTTGGTGGAACAAAATCCAACGTTATTACGACTGGGACTTCACCTTGAATTTAACGACGCGCGACATCGTGTTGCAGCTCATTTGCAACGAAACATTGACAGGAGTAAGTTATTTTTATTTCAATTCAAAATTCAACGTGTCCTTATCAATTTGATCAAACAAATTATAAATCAATCAATGGATATAATATGTAAATAATTTAGGAAAACAAAAAAAAATGAATTCAGTTGATTAAAGTGACAAAAAAAAAATACTTCACATTTTCGACAGTGACGATGACTATGAAGAAAAGAAAAAAACCGATTGCTTCTGCTTATTTTTATTTTGTTTTTATTTATTAATTTGTTTCTTAGATGGCAGCCAGTGTATGAGAGATTGTGGGGATTATAAATATTACTAAAGCTTCATTTATTCATTTTTCTTCGTAGTCTTTCATATAGAGCTTTTAATTAATTAACAATAAACAAAAAACAAAAAAAAAACTCCACCATATCATTACGGAAAACAAAAATCATCCTATTATTTTATTTTATTTTGCCTAGCGGTTTTGAGGTAAATATAGAACTCCAGCTTCATGTATTAATTTCATTTCAAATTTCATAAATGTGTATTACTATTATTATTTCTTTTTTTTTTTTCATTATCTTATCATTACGTAGTCCCATTAATCAAGCAAATAACACCTGGAAACTTTTGTTTATTTTTTTCTTTCATTTACTCAATCATGATTTTTCTTCTTAACAATATTTTTCGCATGTTTTGCACTTGATAAATTATTTTTCATTTTTACTATACATGTAGATGCTTTTTTTGTTTATATAATATCTATGAAATAAATATATTTCTTTGGCTAGTTTGTCGTGTAGAAGCTTTGGCACGTGCTAAAGCAGTTGCAATTGGTGCTGGTCCGAATGGTGTCTCCGTAGTCAATTTAGATGATGGCAAAAAACAAATTGAGCAGATTGCGCTTTAATATTATTTCGCGCAGTGAGTAGAATAATAAAAATGACATTCCTTAGTATTTGAAAAATTTGTTTTTATCGATAATTTTCCTGTTGCTTTTTTTTTTTGCTTGCATTTTTATTTTATTTTAAAATTGCTAACAAAATACTCGACAATTTACTATTATTATTTTTTCCCCTTTTTCTACCTAAAAATACAAAACAAGAGACAAGGAAAAATTTGTGTTTTATGTTTGTAATTGTGTTTTTAATATATATTATTCCTTTTTTTTTTTTTTTTTTTCTTTTTTTTCAAGGACAATTAATTATTTATAATGGACATTGACAATATAATTATTATTTTTCCAAACAGTACGGAAAGATCTAGAGTTGCGGCTACAATTCCGATTCTTTAATATGAATCACAGGAAACCTGCCTTAATTCAGTAAAGGTACAAAAAAAAAAAAAAATATGAGCTGATGTGTCATCACATTGACGCAGAGTGATCTTGAAATTTATATATTGAAAAGCATCATCTCAAGTGTGTGTTGAACGCAAATCAAACTAACCCACAAGCTTTCATTAATTAAAAAAAAAAAAAAAATAAGAACATGAGCGGATTGATCTAATGATAAAAAAAAAAAACATTTTTTTTGTTACTGTTCTTTCTTATCTGAATAATTTTACTTGGTATCTTGTAAGTAAATTCGACCAAACTTTAGTCGTATCAACACCTCCCCATCCCGATGAAGAGGTTGACGCGTTAATTAACACGCGAGAATACAACGCGCACCCTTCCGTTAGTAGAACACGTTGTTGCATTTTGTGTGCCCGACCCCCTGACGCCAACTCTGGAGACTTCACGTGTGTACATACAAATATGAATATATGTATATTACTTAATCTGACGTGTATTGCGTGACGTTATTTCGACGCAAACGTCAACCGTCCGTCAAGTTGACGTTAACCACTACCATGAAAAATCCCACTCATTTATTTTACACTCATTTAAAAGAATAAAAAAAAAAACAAGAATTTTATCTTTTCACCATTGAAAAAAGTTTTTCTTCTTTTCATTACTTTCTCTTTTTTTTTCCTTTTATCTGATAAAGTTTTTTTTTTTGTTTTTTTTGCACGAACTATCAATAATAGATGCGAAATTTCGGTATGGCATCGCGATTAGATTTATTAAAAAAAAAAAAAAAAAAATGAAAATGTTTTCATATATCTCGGATAGAATATAAAAATAAAAAGTATAACTATTTTTCTAGTTTATCTTTTTTTTTTTTTTTTTTTTTACGGTACGAGAGAAAAAGAGAACTAACAGTATTGGTAATGATATTGGAGCGGACCAATGGAAATGAACAGAAAAACAAAAAAAATATATATATATTCCAGGGGATGCGAGAGAGCAGATGAGTTCAAAGGAACTTGTTTCAATTTAAAAGAGTGGCTGAAAATAAAAAGTTCACGCGCACACATATACATTAATGAAATATATAAAAAAAAAATAAATTCAATGCTCATCTGATGAAAAAATTGAGCAACAAAAAAAGAATGATAAAACAAAAAAAAATTAATTATCTTCACAGGTTGAAAAATTAATTTTTTGATTGTGCATGATGATAAAAAATTGAATTGTATTTTAAATAACTAAATTTCCTTTCGTGCACCGATTTTTATTAGTGTGAATTGATTGAATAAAAAAATATATATTAATATGAAATGTTTATTTGATTATTAATTATTAATATTTAATATTAATTAGAAACAAGTGATAATTATGTTTAATTCGTTTGTTCACAGTACGACAGTCGAGACTCGGGGTGACATCCTCATCCGACGTCAGGCGCTTGTCTGGGTAACGTACAATGTTTCATGATTATGTTATCAACCCCTTTCTAACCCCCATGCATGTTTAAAATCCCTCTTACATATATGCACCTGATCTGTCATCACGCGATGGATTAACTTGACTGTATTCAGTTTATAATTTCCACCTTCCACTGTCGATTATCTTGTCCAATTTTTTTCTTTTTAATTTTTTTATTTAATATCAAAAATTTACACAATTTATCAACACTCAGATAAAAAGCAAATTAAAAAACAAACGCGTAAACACAATGAAAAAAAAAAAAAAAAAACAACAACAACAAAATTAAATAAATAAATAAATAAAAATCCATTCGCAGAAGACGTTATTTTTATTTTGAAATTACAGAGCGCCGAGTCTATCGTCGAGGGAAATCTCGAAAGCGTATAAACAAAAAAAAATATATATATAATATTATTTTTTTTTTTCATGTCAAACTTTTTTTCTTTTTTTTTTTCCACTGGATGTGTGCGTGTAACTTGATTGCAGCACCATATTCACATCAGCGAATGGGTATTTAGTTGCATGCGATAATAATGATGTTAAAAAAGAAAATGAAGCAAAAAAAAAAAATTATATTTTTTTATTCATTAAATACATAGCGAATAAAAAATATTTCAAATACTTCATATATATATTGTCTGTTTATTATACTGTAATTCACATGGAGAATTAAAATTTTTTATTTATTGAATGAGACATCAATGGTGAGAAAAATAGGCGCGAAAAGTAGAGATAGATAAGGGAAGAAAAGAGCAAAGGGACTGTGGGACACAAGAGAATTCGTGAGTTTCGTGAAAAGCAGTATCGATCACGACATTGAATACAAATGGATTCATTTGCAAACTAGACGAAGAGTTGGAAGCCAGACAAACAGACTGTGAAGCCACCACCATTTTCTTTATGTATATATGTATATATCATTTTTTTGTTTTTTTTGTTTTTTCCTTTTTTTTTTCTTCTCTTTGTGGTATTTTCGGCCTTGTGTTCTTGCATTCGCAATACATCTCTGACGGCTCTTCCAATCGGTAATCCTCTTAAACTGGGTTAACGGATCGATGAAAATGTGAGGGTGAAAAGCAAAAGAAAAGGGGAAGGGAATATAGAAATGGTTTCGCAAAGCAAAAGCGGATTTTCTCACATACAACTATCCAATGATCCTGTGTGTGAATTCAGATTGAATTCATTATCGTTCAATTTCAAATATTCCGCTTCTATTCATTTGATTTTCATTTTCATTATTTATTGTGATTTACCATTTTTTTTTTTTTTTTTTAGATTTTATATTCAATTTAAATAACAAAAAAAAAAATTAATAAATAAATAAAAACGTTAGTATTTTATATTAAATCAGATTGGGCTACACATTCATGTTTTCTCTTTTTTTTTCTCTCGATTATTGACTGGATGGTCAAAAAAAAAATATATATATATATTCATATATATATAATATATATTTATGAATAAAAAATATTTTTTAATAGCCGTTATAAATCCGTCGACGTTCAAAGTTTGTGTATGCTCCAGTGAGGGCGGCTCTGAACGTGACATTCAACGATTATGATTTACGATTTTTATATACAAATATATTTATATATATTACACTTTGATATTACACGACAAAACTTTTCATAATTTATATTCTAAAATGAATAAAAAATAAATATGTATTGAAATACAAATAAAATAAGAGTAGAAGAAATAATTGACACATCTGTATGCAAGTAATGAAAATGAACGTTGAACATTGAGAATAATTTTTATCCTATGGTAAGTCAATTTCCTTTCCTTATCCTAAACAATTATTCTTTACTAATAATTAATATTCCTCTAATATTTCTTGATCAATGATATTATTTAATTAATTATAATTTTTTTTTTGTTCTGTTTTTTTATGTTTGTTTAATAATTATTTTTGTTATTGTTAGATCGTCGCAACAAAACAATTGGGATGGCCATGGCGATGAGACGAGAAGGGCGATGAGTAACGGCGAGGATGGACGATTAAATGATGATCAACAGTCATCGGAATAATTTTTATTTATGTAATTGATAAAGAATTAGGTGGTTTCAAAAAACACAAACAAATAGATATATACACGTACACACATACAATACACAATTACAGGCAATAATGAACTATAAAATACAAATCAAATAATAAAATCGCCAGTGATATCCCATGCTTTTAAAGCTTTTTGTCAAACAAAAAAACAAAAAAAAAAAAAAGGAAATAGAAACAAACGAAACATATGTCATTAGTAATTGATTTTAAAGAACTCGGATTATTTGTAAAAAAAAAAAAAAAAAATATTATTTTTCAATTTGATTTTAATGTTTTTTATACATGGATTTTTTTCTTTTATTCCGTGATATTTTTATTCATTTGTCGTTTGTTTTCATAATCAGAGTGAAAGCAGAAGAAATGAAAAATGAAAAGGGTGAGAGAGGTAGAGGGAAAATTATACAAAAATAAAGAAAATAAATGATGCGGCAACTGTAAACGTCATCTATCACGTGCGATAATCCAAAGGGGAATGAGAAAATACGGGATTGACATGATAAACCGCAAAATCAGGTGTCACACATTCACAATTGCGGAATAGAAATATAGGGATTCCAAAGAATGAACCGCGAAGTTGAAGTAAATAAAAAATAAATAAATAAATGAATAAATAAATAATATGAGGAGACAACAAAGATTTTTTTTTTGTTTATAATTATAATTAAATTTTTTTCTTTTTTTAATGAGAAACACCCCGAGATAAATGACGTGACCATTTTTTTTTGTGTCTATGGTTATAATTTTTAAAGAATAATTATAATATAATTATTACATATAATAATATATAATTAACCGCTATATAATATTATAATTATAATTATCTGTCGATCAATAATAATTAATTAATATTATTATTACTATTATATTTAGGCACCAGGTATGAAAGTATATTTGTACATATTGTTCGTTTAATTGTCGCTCGTTCAGAAGAAAGAAGAACATAAACATCAAAAAAAGAAAAAAAAATTTACGATTTTTCGAATTTTTTTTTTTTTTTGTTCTTGTTTTTATTTTATGGAATAACTTTAATTCAACAGACAATTGATTATGTACGAAAGTGAAATATGAAAGATTGTATTCATTTTCAATGACATTTTAATGAAAAGAAAAAAACAAATTATAATCACTTCATTTTTCGTCTTTTATTATAATTAATTAATTTTTTTTTTCTCTCTTTCTGTATCTCTATCTTTTGACTCAAATGATATTTTAAGTACAATGGTATGAATGATTAGATTGCATGTATGTAATAGAAACAAAGATATAAAGAAACAAGAAAAAAATTAAAAAAAAAAAAAAAGTGTTGAAGAATAAAAGAAATCGAGAGTATGAGAAAATTAATTTTTAAACATTAAAAATGCTGAAAAAAAGTAAAATGTTAGTAAATGTTTATTTTACGCCTGCGTTTTATCGCTATGAAAAAAAAACAAAAAAAAAAAAACAAAAAAAACAAAAAAAAACGAAAAGAAAAGTTTTTTCGATGTGTAGTCGACATTGTATCGGACAAATAATAAATGGAAAAAGTAAAAAATAAAAAATAAATAATTAAATAGATAAGTTAATAAACGAATACACAAACACAAACATATATACATTGTAATATGGCAAATAAAAAGTAGAGAAAAATAATAATAATAATAATAAATATAAAAAAAAGAAAGAAAACAAATATAAATATAAACAAATAAAAAAATTGCACGCGCACGATGAAAGCCTTGCTGCTAGCCTTGTAACACGAGATTTGAATAAAAGAATAAACAAAAGTATATCTACATACGATTCTTTTTATTACCACAAAAAAAAAAAAAATTAAGTAGGAAGAAAAATAAAAAAATTTCCCACTTGATAACTTTTTTCTTTTTCATCTATTTTTTTTTTTTTTTGTTCTATTTCTTTTATACACGTACGTATTATACTTGTATTAAAAAAAATATATATGTGTAGTTGATCGTTTTTTATACACGTTATCGTGAGTAATTTTAAACGTTCACGAGCGTGAATTAATCCCTTGCGATCTCTCACGTGTTAATCATGAAAACTTGGCGCGACTTCGAGGACCAATAGCAAAAATTCCCGATGGGAAATGCCGTATGTCAAGAGTCGTTAGCCAAGATTATACAATATTATAAATAAACATGTGTACGTATAAATACCAATGAATATTGAACTTAAGAAAGTAATTTATTGTAGATAATTAATTACAAAATATTTATAGTTAATTTTCATTGCTATTATTTTTCTGTTTACTCTGGAATTAAAATACGAATTGAAATTTTTTTTTTTTTTTTTTTCGTATCATTTTCAATTTATGACAATATTCATCAGAATGATATTCACGTTTAAATTTAACTCTTATCGTCATTATTCAATACATATAAAATGAATAAATTATATCACTTATTTGATATACATTTGATATTTCATAGACGAGAATTGAATAATTTATTATATTTAAATTCACATTTGAAATTTCAAGTGAGTGATAACGGTTATATTATTTTATATGAAAATTCAAAATACCGAATCTAAACGTTTTATAACTATTTTTACACATTGTTAATTTATTTATTCAACTTTCCATTTATATTTACCAATAATATAATTTTTTCATATTAAAAAATTAATATTATATTAAATTTAAAATTTTGTAATGAAATTTACAACAGGAAATATCATTTTTTGATTTAATTAAATAACACGATTAATAATTAATAATTAATTAAATAATTAATTAAATAAACACGAATTAAATAATAAAAAGTATCTCAATATAGAAATTAATTTTTTTGTTTTCATTTTTTTTTTGTATAAAATTGATATAAGAAAAATATTTTAGATAAAATAATAAATATTATGATATAGAGAGGGAGTGTTTGAAATAAATAAAATTATTTTATGGTATATCAAATTTATATGAATGATGCAGTGAAAATATAGATAATATATAGTGGGTCTCAAATCATATTCATTACGAGAAAAACAGTGAGATAGACTGGGAATAATAGTACACTTGAGCTTGTATAAAACCTCTCCTCCGTCTCTGTCTTTCTCCTCTCATCCTATATATATATATTTTATTCTGCATATACTAACTGTATTATATGTCAGTATTTGAACGTAAAAGCCGTACACCATAGTCAGTGGATTAGTCTTGAATTTCACAGGATCTCCCCAGATTATATTTGTGAATTTATATTAAGTCTGAATAAATATTTATATGTTACACAGAAATTTAAATTTATCAACGATATAAATATAGTTTAATAATTTTAACTCAATCTACAAATAATAAAATATATTATTTGTTTATTTTTTCCTTTTTCTCCATTTGATTTTTAAATGTTACTACGTAACTTAATCAATAGTTGATATATAAATAAATCGTTTTATATGGGGATAATAGTTAAATAACTTTTGACACTTTTTGCATATTCTTTCATATCAATTCTTTTTCTCCTTTTTTTTTTTTTTTTTCTCTTTCTTGTGTCTCATGCTCACCCAAGCCATTTCAACTGTTGATTCATGTGATAAGTTTTCTCTACTGCAAAAGATGATGTACTGGTGTATTGCACATGAGACTAAGGGGCCATTCAGGGATTTTCTACTAGCAAATCATTCTCTCTTTTCTCTATATGTACGTACATTCTTTTATGTCTATTATATATTTACTTGAAAATTCATATGATTTATTTTTCATGTATTTATATTAATGATAATTTTGAGGTACAAAATAAAATGTTGGGAATACATTTTATCTTGTTATTATTTTTTTGCATTACATGAAAAATCATAAATTCAATGTTTCATCATAAAGAGTCGAGAATGATAATAAAAATAAATGTTTTTATATATAAAAAGTCTTTCCAAATCGTTTATATTTATATGTTTAAATAAATAAATAAATAAATAAATAAATGAATAAATAAATAAATAAATAAATATAAGACGTTTCAATGTTCAAATGTTACCATGGCAAATCATCCAGCAGTTGTGTATCATAAAATGGATTTTCTCAAGCGTTTTAAGAGATATCGAATGAAATATATATATTTTTAGGAATACACTTTTGAATAGTATATAGTTATATGCATTATAAAAATCATTTGAAAAATGGAGTCGATTCAATTTTATGTAGAAGATGAAACTTTCATTTTATTTTATACATCAACTTTTTTTGTTTATTGTTATTTTTTTTTTTTCTTGTTTATTTTAAAAATATAGTGCGATTGTTTTCTTTATTTAAAATTTTATAATCTTTTAAAAATAACTATATATATATTTATTTATTTTTTGATGTAGAATCCAATTGACAGTCTCTTTTACTTGGTGAGTCTCTGAGAGAACGTTTTTAAGCTTATGAGCTGTAGCAATGCAATGGGTTTTCTTTTCTTTTTTTTTTTTCTTTTCGCACATTTCGTCTCTTGAGATATGAAAAATACGAAGGAAAAATAAGAGAAAGTAGATGGACCAAGGGGGACTTGGGGACACAATATTATTCCGGAAATAATCTTATACGTGTTTGTATTGATTGTATATAAATCGATGTAAATTCAATATCTACACTCCAATAATAGTGAAATAAAATTAAAAAAAAAAAAAAAAAATACTTTGGCAATATCAAATAAATAAATGAAAAAAAAAAAAGTTTTTTTTTTTTTAAATTATTTTTTTCGTTCAATTGCACTTTAAAATATTGGGAATTTAATATTGCCCATGAAGTGGAGTAGGAAAAAAAAAATGTGGTCACGTAGTGACTGAAAATGAGTAGTTGAAAAAAAAAAAAAAAAAAATTTTTTTTTTTTTTGGTTGTTTGGAAAAAGTGCCATAAAAGTTTTGAGAGAGGATGGAGGAGAGTGAGTTCAAACGTATGCGATAGGGATACAGACACAAAGTTTTACTATGAAACAAAGGACACAAACCGCAAGGAGACAGATAGAATTGCGCGTACTATACGAAATATGAATGTTAAAAAAAAAAAACAAAAAACCAAAAAAAAAAAATAAAAAATAAAAAATGACGGAAGGAAAAAGAGGAAGATGAGAGGGTGGGAGAAAAAAATAAAATAAATAATATAAAATGGTTTGAGTTTGTAGTGGGAAAAAGTGTAAGCCCGTGAAGTTGGAGAATCTCTCTGTGGTGTATATATATATATATATATATATACATATATATTCTCCTGAGAATTTCGGACGTTGGCAAAGAGGAAAATGGGGTCGGTAAAGAGAAAAAAAAAATAGTAGAAAAGAGAAAAATAGTTGATATATACATATATAAAAAAACATGTACGAAGATGAGCTAGGAAGAAACATGATAGTCGGTTTTAAGGGGATGGATAGAGGAAAACGTGTGCGCGTCGCTCGTGGCGTATTAAATGGTCGCGCTTCTCGTACTTTTACGACGGATTTTCGAGGACAAAGCCATGATACTAACGTTCTATCCTGTTTCATAGTGAGAAAGCGAGCGATAAATTGTATGAAGAAAGAAAAATTCGCAGTAGGGAAAAATAGACGTTTTGTTTAGTTTCCCTCTTATTCTTTTTCTTTTTTTTTTTTTTCTTCTCTATTTTATTCTATCCCCGACTATTCAAAATTTTTACTGAATTAAACAAAAAAAAAAAAATAATAATAATAATAGTCAACTATGTGAATATACAAATTTATTAAATTATTTCAATGATGAGACAACAGAAAAAATTGTATATGTACAGATAAATAATTTAAATAATTTAAATTGTTTCAATATTATTATAAATTTTTATGTAATAATTTCTATTTGGAAAATGATATTGAAGTTTTATATAACCGCAATCTGAAATACATTGGGAAGTTGAATGGATTCTGGGCCAAGTCAGGTGGGTCGGGATTGGTCGTTGAATTTACCAACGAACTCGCAATTGTCGAATACAAGCCACATGTACATAGAGGACAGTTTTGTGCAATTGAGCATTGACAATTGTGCAATGAACGTTAAACACAAAATAAATTACAAACTTTACCACTTTAATTTATCTCGTTTGATTTTTTTTTTTCTTTTTCTTTTTTTTAAACTTCATTTCTTAGTTGATGAAAATTGTAAGGTAAAAATTCTATGAGAATTAATATATGAAAGATAAAAACAAAAATAAAAAGAAATATCTTGTGAATTCACCTGTACAATTTTATAAATATACAATTGCATCGTCTCATATCTTCATTATTTCAATAATACACAGGGAAAAATATTGAAGAAGAATTTTTTATTAATTGACAATCTAAATTCAAATTCAAATATTGAATAATTATAATCCACATTTTAATGAATTTTGTTTGATTTATTTTTTTTTTTCTTCAAATCTTACAACTAAATTTTTCAAACATTTTTACTTTTTCTCTTCTCTTTGAATGATAGAGAAGATGAGTAGCGCAGTGCAAACAACACACACACACACACACACACACACACACACACACACACATATACAAATATACATATATATATATATATATCTGTGGTTCTTGCACTTTTTGATTCTTCCCAGTTGCGTCAGCTGTTTTATCTCTCATTTTTCCATTTTCATTTTTATTTTACTCACTTTTATTTTCTTTTTATTTTTTTATTATTATTATTTTTTTTTCTCTTCATGACATCTAGACTACGACTCGTTGATTCTCATGGGAATGTGACATCTAGAGAGAACATAAAAATAAAGAGAGAGAGAGAGAGAGAGTTACAGAGCATCACTATCATCACGATTTTTCACTTCATATTTTATTTCACGATATAAAAAACTATTAGAGCATAATAATAAAAAAAAAAAAAATTTTTTTTCATAAAAAATTATGATAATAATAAAAATAAAATCCTAATTCAATTCAATATTTATTGAAATAATTAGTATTTTGTTTTTTTTTTTTGTATATTTTATTGGATTTTTTTATTATTAATATAAAATTTAAATTGATTTATTTCCAATCGATATAAATAGGAAAAAAAGAAAAAAAATTAATAAATAATAATAAATAAATTGAAAATAAAAATAATAGTTAGATTGGGGATGGTACATCACAGAAAGATAGAGTGAAGGAGAATAGAGAGAAGGCAAGAGAGAAACTTGGCGATTCGAATTTATAAGGAATTTCAGTTTCACGATGTCGCGAATGTATAACGACGTGAGGGCGACGTTGCGAAGGAAATAGAGAAATGGGATGGGAATGCGGATGAGAAATAGTAGTACAAAGGTACTATATAAAAATAAATATATACCAATACGTATATAGTGCTGACAGTACAACTTATGTCCGTTTGATATTGGATTTTGTCCAATCGATCCTTTTCAACCCTTTATTTTTTTCTTTTTTTTTCTTTTCACGACAAATATTTCATCATTGAATATATTTAGTTATTATATTTTATATCTCCTGTCAAATTATTCAATAATATAAATATAATAATTTCAGATAATGATAATGATAACGATAATAATAAACCAGACGACAATAAAAAACTGGAGTAAAATTTTTTTGTTAAATTTAATTCGGGTATTTAATTAATATCAGTAAATTTATATTTATTACTCTTTTGGAGTTGTCTCGTCACTATTAAACACCCGAAGTTATAATAAATTTTATTTTATTGCATAAGACAAAGGAAAAAAAGATAAAAATAATAATAATAAAATAAACTTACATTATTAATTTATTTGTTAATACTTACAATTGTATTGCAAAGTAAATTAATTATAAATTTTATTATATTATTTTTTAAATTTATTTTTATAAATTGAGTGATATTTCATCAAAGAAATGACTGCAGCGTTTGTTAAAATTTCTTTTGTTACTGTATACTTAACAAACTAGATCTCTGTCTCTCTTGTGAAAGATCAGATAATTTGAGGAATTCCAATCACGTTCTCTGGCTATCGTTAGCGCCTGCGGGAGTTCATTTTATCTATCATACTAAACATACACACATACATATATATATATATATATACACACACACTGAAATTATCTTTGATTCTTCGCATTTCGACTGGTAATTCGGTAATTTACCCCTTGGATTTATATTTTTTTCCTTCTTTCTATTTATTTTCGTACTCTATTTTTGTTCTCTGTTTTTTTTTTTTTTTTTTTATTTATTTGTTTAATTTTATCCCGCTATCAGTGGAACATGGAGAGAAAATTCATCGATAAAATGTTATAAATTACATAAAAATACAAAAAGTTTTAATTTTTATAAAATGAATTAATTAATAAAATTGAAATATAAAAATTGAATCAATCAATTTTCATTATATATTTCAATTTATTCTTTTTATAATCATAAAAAAAAAAATTTACATCATAACAAACGTCGCTCATAAAAATTGACGAAAAAAAAAAATATATATATATATATAATAATAATAATAACAAGGGAATGTGTGAAGGAGAGCAGGATAATGGTCAAACGAAAATGAGTTTAAGCTTTTGTGAGTCGCGTGACACAACTTGGATTGGATTAATGTTCTAGAATAGCAACAGTATTAGTGTATGTCACGTTGTTGAGAGAGAAAAACAAAAAAAAAAAAAAAAAATTGCGAGAGAAAATGTATTATCAGACGCGGAGAAAATTAGTGAGTGGCCTGGTATAATTGTAGAAAACCGACAGACATCTGTCTCTCGCTCTTTCGTATCCTAATGTCATTTATTTTATTTTTTTATCCTTCTTGTCTTCCTCACCCCTCATCCTCCCTCGCTCTATTTCTCTCGTCCTTTTTTCAATGTCCCACGGGCGTTTGTCAGCAGATCCAGTTCAAGCTGCGGCATGAAAAATGCATTGACAACGCGACGACGTTGACAATATAGTGACGGAATAATTCGCGGTATCATTTTTTTTTTTTTTTTCTCCTTTTTTAAATTCTCTAGGTTTTTTTTTTTGCTATCTTTTTTTTTTTATTACGCTTCTACTCCCCTAGTGGGTGCAGAGAAATTGTAATAGAGGTGAGAAAAAAAATTCTGTGGTTCAAAGGATGAGGAGGAAAAGGTAGAGGAGGACGGTATCCAGAATGAATGTAGAGATGAGAAACTAAATCCTCATTGAAACCACATGAAAGAATAGAACGAAAAAAAAAAAACTCATTGACTTTTTTTCACTTTAATGTTTTATATTATTTATTATGTTTTTTTTTTTTTTTTTACAATTACACAGTTGTATTATGCACACGTTAAGTATAATAGGGGATGTTGAAGAGTGATAATGAGTCTGATTGCAAAGATATTGAAGAAGAGAAATATTTTATTTTTCGCAATGATGAAAAATTACAAGAGAAAAATTTCATTGTTTTTTTTTAACATTTTTTTTATTTTAATTAAGCTTTTATCGTAAAAAAATAGGAGTGAAATTGAACAAACATGAGGAGAAATTACCAGGAAAACAAAACAAAAAAAAAATTAATGTGAAAAAAAAAATTTTCTAAAAAAAAATAAAAATGAAACAAAATGAAAGGGTTGACGGGTGTTTTCATGACGACGTAGGCGGAGAGAGTAAGAGGAGCCGTGAATGTTATCTTGTTCTGGTCCTACACTTGACGAATAAGCAAAAATTCTTCGTCGACGTCGCGCCTTTAGTCAAGAATCTTCTTCACAAGCTCTTGAAAAAAACGCAACAAAACAGGGAAAAAGTATAAAAATAACATTATTTTTATTTTATTCTCTCTTGATCTGCATTCTCAATCAATACAAAAATTATTCCCACAATTCAAAAGACTTTTTAATTAACATCAATATAAAGTAATAGATAAAAATAAAAAAAATTTTTTTTTTATTATTCCACGAAAAAAATTAAAAAATCGTGAATTTTTAATTTTGACACGATGCAATTAGTCATGTATCTCATATATAAATATATAGATTATGTATTATGTGGATGAGTCAGAGAAAAGTGAATTTATTTTTATTTATACATTTTTTTTTTTTGGTTACTTCCCTTTGGGGTGACTTGCATCATTTACCAAAGAGGAATAAATCGAACAGGGTTATATATACGTATACACGTTATTTTTCCACGCGTTGTAGTTTATAACCGACATCCATGTCGGATCTATGCGTCGTCAACTTTAATTTCGATGATATCCCCCTAAAAGAAAAGGGAGAGGAGGGAAAAAAAAAAAAAAAACAATGAAAGAAAGAAAAGAATTATCGCACAATTCATCGTCGTCCATAGATTCATCTGTCTTGATTTTACTCTAGTGTTGCTGCCATTAAATTTATCATAAAATTTATATCATTTGATTTACAACTTTTATTACATTAAAATGAGATGAATGAAAAAAAAAAAAAAAAAAAGATTATTTTCCATTATTACATTGTGTTTTTAATACAACTAAATAATTCCAAAAAAATATTATATTTTTCGAAAATATTTAAAACGGTTCAAAAGAAAAAATATATATATATAATTTATAATATGTAAAGAAGAAGGAAAAAAAAAAATCTATAATGGACCCGTCTGTCACAATCTTACATTTAAAGGAACGGCAGAGGAATAGAACTAGGGGTGGAAGAGGGGAGGGGTGGTATTGGAATGGTAGGGGGATGGATAATCTTATCTGTGATGGAAGGCGCTTACACGAACTGCGATCGTCGCGGTTGGCATTGACATTCAATTTGCCCGGAGTGTTGTGTTACGGAGGAAACGGGAAGTTTTGGGGGAAAAAAGTGTAGGAGATAGGGAATATTTGGTGGGGGTGTACATAATATGTGTATATATATATATATATATATATATATATATTCATATAAAAGTGTGGGTTTGGAAAAATCCCCGAGGGTTTACACGAGTGGAAAACGAACGCTATACCATAATCTATTTTACTCATCTATATCATACCACATGTAAGAAAAGTGCGAGGCAAAATGGACTCTCTTATATTCGATACGTTTTTTTTTTTATTATTATTATTTTTATCCTTTTTTATATGTATATCAAAGACTTTCACGGTTATCATTTGGTTTTTGGATATAAATATATTGAAATAAATAAAATTTTGATGTTAATTTTAGTTATTATTTTTTTTTTTTTTTTTTTTTATTGTAATCAATCACTTGAGCATAATTTTTTACTCACTTAATTGACGAAAATATATATATATTTTTTTAAATTCTGTAACCTCTAAAATCACAAACTGTTTATATAATTGTTTAATAGTCTGTTTCTTCAGTTTATTTTTTCATTCAAAACGGTAATGCAACGAAAATAGAAGACAAAAAAAAAACTGGGGACAAGAAGAAAAAAATTGAGGAGATTAAAAAAGCTTCAAGATGAATATGTTCGCTGTGAATGAAAAACTCTGCGACTCACAGGAAAAAAAAAAAAATACCTCTCATGTGAGGATATACAAAGTAGTGAAATAAAATAAATGAAAAACTTTTGTTTTCACGGTATATAAATATTATACTTAACAATAAATATATACATGAGAAAAAGAAAAAAAAAAAAGAAAATAAATAAAAGAATTATTCTGGTTTTGAAGAGATAAAATTTACTGCAGTTGCGTTTGTGTTATATTTTCTCTTCTCTCATTCTCTTCATTTCTCTTTTGTCTTTCTTTACATTTTCTTTTTTTTTCCCAATCTCTCTCTTCTCCACTCTATCCTATTTTTTTCTGTGTCTTGGTACATTAAAGGCGACTCTACTGTGCTAAACCAAAAAAAAAAAAGAGCGAATAGTGGCCACAGTGAATGAGAAAATAATATTTGCCGACTAACCCACAGACGCTTTTACTCTCTTTCTTTACTCTCAATTTTTCTCATTCTTTTTCTCTTGTCCACTCTTTTATTCACTCAGTATTTTTTTTTTGTTTTTTTTTTATTCTTTTTCTTTTTATTTAAAGATCAAAGCAAGACGCAATGGAGATTTTTCACCTCACAATTCACTGCTATTTTATCTTTTGAATAAGTTCGTTTCATTAAGTCATTCATTTACAACGAAACAAAAAAAAAAAAATAATAATAAAACATTTAATTTTGTCATGGAAATTTTTATTTTTTATTTTTTTCTTTTATTTTAAATTGCACTGATTTTTATTGTCGTTGTAAGACACTTATGACAAAATAAAATTAAATTGAATTGAGAAAAAATAATATAAAATATACGTGACATGTGTCATGTATTTAATAAAAAAAAATATATATATATATATATATATATATATATATATATATGAACAGATTGGACATAAATTTCTATACATTCACACGTAGATATGTCTCATACAGTATTTATTTATATACAATATATGTGGTAAACAGTTGTGTTCTCTAACCGTAAATTTGATTCGTTGTTTATAGGATTGAATTTTGCGAGTGGAATTGTCGAATGCGACTCTCGGATTTGCCTCCCGGAAATAAAGCGGATGCTACTCCCTTTCTCACTCGCACTTTGCATCCTCATATTCTTCTGCACTATATTCCATATCACTATGCATACAATTCTGTACTCAATTTACAGGTATCCAAGTGTATATATATATACAGAGTACAAAGATGTAATTACAACAGTGAGTGAATGAATGTAATAGTGGAAATACAGTGCAATACAATTGTTGGTTCAAGTCTGGGCAAAGAGTACAAGAGATGGAATTGATAAAGAGCACAAGTGCGATCATGACTGTCTGTTCTTTTGTAAATGTTTGGATTAATTTTAAATTGAAGTGACAACTCGATGTTAGATCAAATCTCAATGAAAATTTATTCGTACTCAAACAACAAATAAATTTCCTTTAATTATAAATAATTTTTCAAATAATTTTTCATTGGATTGAAATAAATTATATATTTTTTTCATCAATTCACATATTTATTTCAATAAAATTCACAGAAATAATTTGCCATCGCTTTTAATTTCATTATTTAAATTAATTAATAAAAATAAAAAAATAAATAATAATAAAATTCTAAATTTATATTGAATTAAATTCAATTCAATTTAATATTATTGTGATATAATTTAGAAAATGTCTTTGTCAAATAAGAGAAAATGTAAATGAAAATTAATTTTTTAATCTCGTCATTTATGAATAGACGCGTCAAATTAAATCATCAACTGCTGCTGCTGCTGTTGTTTTTGCTACTGGGGGTAACACAATTGTAATAATATCACTCTAGTTTAGTCGAGGTGAAATTTAGTTAAGTGTAGTTTACACACGAGCTGTGGTTTAAGTGATCGAGGAGAATAAACACATGTATATGTATATGTTAATTGAATTGCAGTAGAATATATGGGGGTGGGGGTTGGTTAAGGTAACAAACTAACGTAGACTGTGGAGATGCTTCACTGCAACCTTTGGGGTATTGCACTTCGATATAATCTATATAGATATTGCGTGGAATGGTCGGTTGTATGAGGCAATCGTGTGTGTGCTCTAGTATAATCCAAACCGCCACTATCAAGTCAAAACCCAAAACTCAACTAAACATCAACTCATTAACGTTTTGGTTTCAATATATTTTCAATCTGTTTCCATGAATATTAATCATGTGGAATATCAATATTGATATTTAAAATTATTCTTCATTTCTTTATTTATTTTTTCTCCTTTTTTTTTTTTGCTCTTGTTAATTTTAATTTGAAAAAAAATTTTGATAGTGGATTTAATCGTAATATTTTTTTTTTTTTTTTTTTATAAAAATATTGGAATTTATTAATGAGGAAAAGAGAAAAAAAAATGTGTGAATTTATTCCAAAGAAAAAAAGTCGATAATTAAAATTCTTTATTTATTTATTTATTTATTAATTAATTTTTTTTTTTTTTTTTTTTTTTTTTTTTTTCATTGATGATGTGCGATTTACGAATCTATTGAAATTCTATATTAATTTGGATAAAATTCCGGTCCACCATACGAAGTTTCATTGGCAAAATTAAAACAAAAACAAAAAAATCTAATGGATCGTCTCGTGTATTTGAATCACATGAGAATATATCACCATATGGGACTGTGTCACAAGGGAAAAATAATCTAATACACATGTATATATATATATATATGTATGTATATAAACACATATATAGTATATTTACATATATGCACTTTGCGCACGTTGTACCAACGGAGCTTCAAACTATTTCGTCTACACCCGAAGACGAACATTAATATTAATGTACAGGGATTTACAGCGACACCGCGTTACCACGTTCGTATAATATAACACACATATATTCACTCATACTAATATACGTTAGGGATATATGTTTACAAATACACTTCTCTCAACACTCCCTCTTTTTCTCTCTATTCATGTCTACCGTACGTATTTCCTTACCACCTGCGCGATAGGGTCGTAACCCAAGAGGAAAAGAGAAAATAAAACTTTGTTTCTACTCACGCGTCTCCTACAGATGACGGTATTCTCACTGTTTTTGTATATATTTCATATATACACGTATAAATACACATATACGATGTATCTGTCTCCCCCAGGAAGTCAAACGTCTCTGAAAAAAAAAAACAAAAAAAAAAATTATTTATACAAAAAAAAAAAAAAGTAAATTTTATATCTAAATTTTTTTTTTTTTTTTTTTTTTTTTTTCATTCCTGAGAATGTATTTTATAGTTGATATTATTAATATAATTATAATTATTATTTATTATTCTTTTTTTTTTTTTTAGCGTTTACGGATGTATGTGTAAAATTGGTTGGAGTGAATGGGAATAAAATGGAATGAGATGAATATTTTTATGTGAATAACTCAAAAAGCAGAGGAATTTTTGTAGAAAGGAGTAGATAAAAAAAAAAAAAAAAGGAAAAAATGAAAAATTAATTACTACTAATAAGTCGTGATATGGGAGATGAAGTCATTTATTATTTAGTTCACCGCCAACATTTTATTATCTCTGCTTTCCTCAACTGTCCCCTCGCCGCGAGTTATTATTCGATTTTATATTTCCAGACAAAATCATCTACTCCCCCCCCCCCCCCCCTCTTTCTCTCTCTCTTCATCTTTACGATTCATACCGTAACCTTAATTATCCCAGTGACTTTATTACCACACAAACTATCTCCACTTATATATATATATATATAGATAGATATTTTGAAAGAGATGACCGACTCAACGATGTTTTTTTGTTTTTTTTTTTCTACTTTTTTTTCACGACAAATATTTCATCATAAAATATATTTTGTTATGATATTTTATTCCTCCTGTCAAATTTTTCCATGTTATAAATATATTTATTCTAGATAATAATAATAATGATGGTAAACCAGACTACAATAAGAAACCGGAGTACGATTTTATTTTTTTTTTTTTGTTGGATTTAATTCGCGTACTTGATTAACATCAGTGAATTTATATTTATTACTCTCTCGATGTTGTCTCGTCACTATTTAACACTCGAGCTAATAATAAATTTTATTTTATTACGTGAGACAAAGGAAAGAAAGAAAGAAAGAAAAAATAAACTTAGATATATTATTAATTTATTTGTCATTACTTACAATCGTACACGCGTACACAAATGTAAATATTGTTTTTGAATTACACTCCCTTACGAAAACAAAAATATATATATATATATATGAAGAATGCATGAAATTAACAGTGCAAATAGACGAACAAAAGAAGAAGGGAATAAAGAAATTTACCTAATGTTTTGTATATATATATATATATATATATATATATATATATATATTTTTTGTTTTGCTTTGTTTACAGGAAACATCAACCGAGTATTGTTACTACTATATCATTGCGTGTTGATATTTAACGACACAAGAGCGAAGAGACGAGGGAAAGAGTGTGTCGCCAATGTTGTTAGACGTACACATTTCTATGTATACATAAATATAAAAGAAAAAAAAAAAAAAAAAAGAAGAAAAAAAATAGTGACAATTGTTTGGGAATTTTTCTATATTCATTTAATCAATTGTTGTTTTTTCTTGATTTTTTTATTTTTTTTTTTTATTTTATTGTTATATATATATATATAATATATGTTTTATATAAATCATGTCAAAATGATGCAAATGAAACGTACGAAGTTATCCAACGAGTGGTGCTCACGTGTACGTATCTTGTGATTGTATGAGTTACCCCCTCCATTTTTACTGCTCACTGCTCGGCCTGAAATCTTGCCACACTGATGGGGAGATGAATTGAATACAGTACGTCGCTAACTATCGTAGAGTTAACATACGTTTTAATTTTTTCAGGTGTAATAAATATATTACTCTATACATATTTAATTACACACATATAAATATATAGATAAATAATCACAAATTGATACAGAGAAAAAAAACAAAAATTTTTTTTTTTTCAAATAAAAAAAATTAATGACATAATTTATTTTTTTTTTTTCTTCAATTTATAAAATATTTACGTGTTTTTAATAAAACTTTTTTTTATCGTATTTTTATATTTTTTTGTTTTTTATTTTTTATTGTTGATTTTATTTTGTGCGTGGAGTGAATTTTTTTTTGTTTTTTTTCTTTTTAATCTGTGGACACTCGATGATTTTTGAATAGTTAATTTGATGATGATAATTACAGTATGGGGAAGAAAAAATAATATAAAATAAGTTGGGTGTGTGTGTGTGTGTGTTGAATACGGTGTGAGATTTGTTTGGCTTTGTGGTGCGCGCCGGTGAAATAGCTCAGTCGTTCGTTGGTCGTCGAGCTGTTCAGTCGCGTGAGTTGACTTCGTGTTATTACAATACAACACTTGTAATATAAATACATTTGAAATAAATTCCATAATTATAAACATTTTAATAATTATCAATGATGATTCATTGCGTGCGGATTAATTAAATTGAATTAAATTAAATAATTTATAATTAATTAAATATAAATATTTCAAAGTGTTTTCCGTGTGTTTAATAATAAAAGTGCGATAAATAAATATAAAATAACTCGTAACAATTTTTATATATATATATAGTGAAACAGTGATTTTTATTTAATAAATAAATATATTTTGTTTTGTTTTGTTTTGTTTTGTTTTTTTTTTTCTTTCAAGTGCTTTATTTATCGAACTTTAATAAATTTTTCGTGAATATAAAACAAAAATAAAAATGATTAAGTGTGTGAAGATGGCGGTAATTATTCAAATTGCATTGATGATGATTCTTTATTGGCTGCCAAACATCGACGCAGAGCCTGTCACTGTCAGCACGAGAATACGCGAGGATACGGATTTATCAGAGGTAAATTATTTATTTTATTCACTTTCATGCCTTATCCAGTTATGCATGTGCTAGAATAATTTTTTATTTCTCCTTTTTGCTCTCTGTCTGTGTTGAGAAATTTGTGCCTTCTCTCGCTCGACATTTTCGAGGTCACGCTAAGGGGAAGGACAGGTATAAAATTGCCGTCGAGTCAAGCGTATCCTGTCTCTTTCTCTCCCGCATCAGTGTCCTTGAACTTGTTTAAAAATAAAAAATAATAATATACAGAAATATTTATTGCATAATAAATTATGAAATTAAAAAAAAAAATTATTTATTAATTTATTATTATTATTTTTTTTTTTCATTTTGCATTCCTAATATTTTTTATTTTCCAATGAAATTCAATTATATTTTTTCGTTTGGAATAATTGAAATATTTATTTTTATTATTATTGTTTATTGTTTATTTTTTATTGTTCTTGAATATTTTCCGATTAATTTTAATGAGTTACGTGTTATTGAGTGTAATGAGACAATTTGTGTGAATTTAATTTGAAAAAAAAAAAAAATGTCCAAACGACATTGTAAAATAACTTGCGATCTGTATTTTATTTTACATTCATTTTTAATAGTGATAGTTTTTTTTTTAATATATATATATAATTAGAATAGTAGTATATAACTGAGTGTCATTTTGTCGTTAATAAAATTGATAATTAATTTTATTAGATGATTTTAATGGAGGAATTAATAGTTAGGAGAATAGTGTGATCGTAAATTTAACATGAATTTTATTATAACATAAAACGTCACTTGTGTGTCATCTATAATTCTCACTTATTCTCTTCATTTCAATGATCATTCATCATAAATGAATATATAAAGGGAATATATTAATTTATCAATTAAAAATTTCAAATTCAATAAAAGTCATTTTTACTTGTAAAAAATTCACTTTTATAAATTTTTTTTTTTCTTTTTCGTAGAGTTAAAATATAAAATTTTACAATATATACATTTGTAGATATTCATTAATGATGAGTAAATCGATAGTGATTTGTTAGTCACATTACTCATGCATCACGTATTTTGTATATTTTCTCTTGATAAAATTTTCGATAACGCAATTCAATACACGACACTCAAACAATTCAATTGGTTATTTTTACCTATTATAAATTCGTATAATTCAATTTATTGTTTGTAAGAAAGAAAGAAAGAAATAAATAAATAAATAAAGAAAGAAAAAACAAAATTGAAGTGGTTAGAGACAGACATACATGATACATACATTTATTTTTGTATACGTGATGTTCATTCATTAATTTACGAACAGCACGAATGCGTCATGAGAACAGAAAAAAAAACATTCTCCCCACCATTTCCGGTGTACTGCCATTTCACATCGTCACAATACACACTGGCAAATGTGTGCAAAAAAAAAAAAAAAAAAAAAAAAAAAGTCCACCCAGGCACCCAAACGAAAATTTCATTTTATTCATTTTTCACCACTAAAGATTTTTTTTCGTTTTTTTTTTTTTTTTTTTCGTTTTTTCATGAACAAAAAAAAATTCTTCAAACGCTCATACATGCAAATTATATATATATATATTTTTTCTTCGTTCGCTTCAATATACAAAAAGAAAAAAAATATATACATATATATTTTTTTTAAATATTTAAATCTGTTGCGAGTATTGCGTTCCATTGAACTCTGGGTACCCGCACATCTCTCTCACTTTATCCTTGTATTTTCTGACGATAACTCTTACCATCGTCTTCGTCGTCGTCGTCGTCGTCGTCTCAATCCCGCAGATATTTTCAACAAACGTCCCAATGGTTTATATATATATATAAGACGATGTGCTACCACGTTCCCATTGTCCTCGTTTATTCTGTCTGTCCCATGTTATAGTTTGAATGTCGTGTATATATACGGGCGCTTAGATACAAAGGGCGCATCATGATATATCACATATATATATTTATATAAAATTTATATGAAAGGATTTCCTTCGTAGGATCAGTCTGTTAAACAGATTTGCCGGAAACTATCTCGCCTCAATGTGACATTTATCATTTTACATTTGTATATTATTTATTTATTTATTTATTTATTTACTATAAATATTTATGAAAAAAAAAATATATATATATATATATATATATATATGTACAATTACATATGAATATATAAAAATAATTTTCTCATATTAATTTATTTGTATTTTATTTTATTTATTTATTTATGTATTTTTTTTTTTTTTTTTTTTTTTTTTTCTGGGTGTGAAGTGGGAGTGTATTATATTTATTTATGGGTGATAATAAAAGAAGAAATTGAAGAATTTATGTGTGTAAAAGTATGAGGAAGAAATAATGGATGAAAAAGTGAATGGTGATGTGGGAGGGATCGAAAGAATGAGAGAGAAATAGAGAGAATTTAAAATGTAATTTAGGCCAATCAACACAGAGTTCGGGACAATTGACTCTGACATGATGACGTAGTAATGGAACAATATTAATTGGTTAATTGACGTTAGCTGTTTTTTTTTTTATATATCCACTTGTTTAGCTTTCTTATTTACAATTTTTATACTTCAATTTTTGTGATATTTCAATTTATTTCTCTATTAAAAAATTTTGATTTTATTTATTTATTTATAATTTTTTTTTCCATTCTTTTATTTTATCGTATCGATCGTGTGATATTGACAGTATAAATAAATACGACAAAAGTCATGACAGTGATGGAGAAAAGAAGTGGGAAAAAAAAAAAGAAAAAAAAAAAAATGTAGAAATGAGACGATGAAAGTTAGAAAAATGTGTGTTGGTACGTCGGTTGTGCACTGACACTCGTGATTTTTATGATATTCCATAGGTATATCTGTATACATCACAGTGAAAAATAAAGTACGAGAGAACAATTTTTTATTTTTTATTTTTGGATATATATATTTTTTTTTTTTTACTTTGTTTTACTTTATTTTATATTATTTATTTATTTATTTAATTTATTTTTGTTTGTTTGTTTTTTTTTTTTTTTCTTCACTTCTTCCACTGACTGAAATATTGTTCCGGTTTTTTTCACGAACGAAAAAGCGTTTCATTGTCACTCGAGTTTTTCCACTATTTTTTTTTTATTATTCATGTACACTCTTACATATATACACGAATATACCCGCACTATTTACCCACGATCCTAAGGGAATCAAATAAAATTCGTGAGCAATTCTACAAATAAATTTATTATTCATCTTTTTTATTTTATTACTATTATTATTATTATTCTTTTTTTTTTTTCTCTGAGTTGGGAGAGTAGAAAAAAAATATATATATATATATATATATATATATATATTGCACGTAAAAAATTTTTCTCTATTTCAAAATTTTGTATCTGTGGTTTTTACATTGTACATTGAACGGATGAAATATCGTCTCATCGACTTGTCCAATTGCGATATGCACTTGCATTTCACCAGAGACACTTTGAATGTGGTGATTAAATAAAAAAAAAATTTCAGTTCCAATGGCACAAAATATCGCATTTCACTACGTGTACATTTTTTTTTGTTTTTTTGTTTTTTCCCTCGTGTGTGCTACAATTTATTTTCAAACATTCGTGTAAAATCAACCTTGACCTCATTCGAAAATCCTGACTATTATAAACTGAAAGTGAAATTCATATGTGTGTAAATGTCTACAAAAAAAAAAAAAAAAAAAAAAAAAAAAAAAAAAAAAAAAAAAAAAATGATAATTCAAAAATTAATAAAGATAAAAATAATTTCTCCATTTGATTTTGTGAATAAAATGAAATAAAAGAAAATTTATATATATATATATATATATATATATTTTTTTTGTTGCAGTAAAAATGCACATCACACAGATCTCTATTTTCATTTTTATTCTTTTTCTCTCCTTTTCTCGTCCTCTTTCATGTCGTTTTCTATTATTTTATATAATAGTGCAATTTAGTGTCTCTTGAAAAATCATTCGATCCTGTCAATCTTTATTTCTTTCTTTCTTTTCTATCCACAGTTCAAAGACATTTTTATGTATCAAATTGTGAATTTATGTACTCACACTCATCATATAAAATCGATACATATACATATACGAATAATGTAAAATATTCTATATTGAATCGTTTTCATAAAATGGCAGCTGTCATTCACGGAATAATAACCAATTTCATCTCGTATATTGTCATAGAAAAAAAAAAAAAAACAAAACAAAAAACAAAAAAAATAAATATTGAATCGTTGCGCGATAATCAATTGATATTATTCAAAATCTTTTACTATTTATTTATTAATTATCTTTCGTATAATATATGTATAATATTTGTAATATCACTTAACAGTTACATATTACATAATAACCACAACGGCAATCAATAGCCAAGAAAATCAAGAATAAACACCGCACACTATTGACAGATAATTATTTACCGGTGTAAACCCAAGAAAGTTGATGGAGAGATGCACGAAATAAATGATATATCACGAGTTAATATCGGTAAAGAAGAAAGTTAACACAAGACAGAGATATAAATTGATAGAGAAGTAGGGAGAGTACAGGGTGTACCTAATATTAAATAGAAGTAGAGTAAGTGCTACCGTGTTCAAACTTTATCGACTGGAATACGACTCCGTTGAATTGTCTGGTTAACCTTCTCTCGCTTCACTTCTCACATCTCGCTTTTATCCTCTCTTATAACAACCATCTTGTATTCACTATTACGTCATAACGATATCGCATCTTTATAAGGCACGTTTTGTTTTTATATTGACGGAAAAAAATTCAATTCATTTATCACCATGAAAATTATATATTTCATTTTTTTTTTTTTTTTTTCATTTATTATTATTATTATTTTTTTTCATATTTTACTGTTCCAAGTGTTTAATTGGTTGATTGCACTATCGTTTACTCACTTGATTTACATATTGTGTGTGTGTGTTGGAACGTGGATGGTGTCAGATGAGGATGAGCGGTGATTGTCACTTCAATTGCAGCTCAATGACGCTCTTGCCTTGTTAATTTTTTTTATATATATAATATGTGTAAAAGGATATGGATAATGAATCATGTAAATAATCTATCATATAGTGAGATGATTTTTTTTTTTTATATTCAATTATTTAATTTATTTATTTGTTCGTTTTTTTTTTTTTTTGTTTTTGTTTTTATCATTTTTATTTTATATATAACATTCATATTCAATTATTAATATTAATATTCATTTATGAAAAAAAAAAAAAAAATGATAATAATAATATGATAATAATAAGAAACAACAAAAAATTATAATGATAATAATAATAAAGAGAACGTGTACGTTTTTTTTTTTTAATCTTGTGAATTTAGATGGAAGATCACGTGCATTGTTGGCGTGTGACCTCTTTCACTATCGATTGTCCTGCAGAGAGACGAAAAGAAAAAAATTGCATGTGTATATACATGTGTGTGTGTGTGTGTGTGTGAGGGGGAAAATGAGGATCAGGGTGATAGAGAAAGAGAGAAAGAGGCAAGAGGTACGCGCGACAAATCCTCTTGTATATACATCTCTAAATGCGGTACAGTGTGTTCGTTGCCGAAAATTCCAAACGTTGTCCAGTTTAGTTTGGCTTTGCAAACACGATCGTATTACCGAGAATGGATAGAAAACGATCTAGATATATATATATATATATATATATATATATATATATGTATATACGCACACGAATTAGAATGCGTGCGTGTTAAATCGCGTTCCCTACGTCTCATGAGACCGATAATGTATAGGAAAATAAAGAGGGACAGGAGTGAAGAAAAAAATAAAAAAATAAAAAAAAAAGGAGCAAAAGCAAAAGAGGGAACAATAATTCAAGAATTATTTATTTTATCCCTTGCGCGCTATCCGATCTCACCACTTTTATCACGTTAATTAATTTTCTTTTCTCTATTCTTATCCTTACCGTCTATGACAATTTTTTTTTTTTATATTTTTCTCCTTTCAACTTTTTTATTTTATCATTATTACTATCATCATTTTTTTTTATTTTTTTTTTTTTATTTTTATTTTTTTTTAATTGCAAAAATGAAAATGGTATATTTATTATGTAGACAGGGCAGTGTTTTATATTGTAATTCTTCATGCAAAGATGAAAGACGGGTAGGGTAGGAAAAAATAAAAATAAAAAAATTTGTACAAACATTTACCTTTTCATATATTCGTCTTATATATATATATATATTTTTTTTTCATTCTTTTCTGACTACATCAGTTTCCAACTAAAGAAGCAACGCGATTTATATGCTAATCTATACATTATTATTATTTATTATAATAATAATAATAATTATTATTATTTTTATTTTCTTCAAGTATTTACATACACATACAAATTACCATAATATTAATTTATAATAATCAATCTATCAAATATTTATATTCAAACTGTGAAAAGTAAGATAGAATTTTTTATGTAAAAAATTGTTTGTCACAGACGAATAATTATTAGTATTGAAATGAATTATAATAATTTTTGTTTGTTTCAATAGAATATTTATTGATTGTTATTAGATAATTAATATAAATATTGATATACACTAATTTTGTATTTTCACACAAAGTATAAGTTAATTGTATCTTTAAATATGAATCTAATGATCTTGGGTGTTGTTTACCTAAATTGCAATACCCTCAACGGAATTTAGCATCATCACACAGTACACGTTGCGTCTCTGATACCTTGGATAATTTCATCGCTCATCCAAATAACAGCAGCAGTAGCAACAGCAGCAGCAGCAGCATCATCTAATCCAACCTACACACCTATTCACTGTTCTATACTAAATCGTTGGATCCCTGATCCAGGATTGAAGGATGAATCTATATAGATCGTTGTGCACTATAAACAGTAGCTTGAGCTTTAGGAGTATGAGATTTCCTCTACCTCCTCCTTCCTGAATATATACGGATGGGTGTTTCCGCCTAGCTAAAATCATGATTACACCCAGTTGGTGGTCGACGTGGTGGTTTACTCACACGTAGTAATCGATTAAACATTGGATCAATGAATTTTCGACATTGGTGATACTCACTCTCTGATTGATAAATTATTACTCTCTGTTATGTGGTGAATTTTGTCTGCCAATCATCATATATGTTTCACATTCAAATGAATAAGTGTAATGATAGGGATTTTATTGATGTTACTTCCCTTCTATTCTTGGACATTGATTCATATTATTGTTTTTTTTTTGTTTCATTAAATACATTCAAATTTAATTATTGATCAAATATAATTTCCACTTGTTATATTCGCTATTATCAATTGATATTAGTTTGTTTGTTTGTTTGTTTGTTTTATTAAAAATATTCATCATTTATGTTGTCATTTCTTATGTATATATATTTTTCATTGATTGTGTTCCTGTTGATAGAATTTTCCCAGACAATTTTATCCACTCTCAAGTAAAATGAAAATTTAATATTTACTCTTGATGTAGGATTTTAAACTCTTGAGACTTGATCTGATGGATATAGAATGGGGAGGTAACAGACGGTTTTCTATTCACTACGATGATGACGATGAAAGAGTGAACTTGGCCAAAAAAAGACTGTCGACAAACTTGAATTGGTTGTCCATTCAATGTTGCACGTTTTCTATTCTAGAGTTATTCAACCGGTTGAGTTTCTTTTTTCTTTTTTTTTTTTTTTCTTCTTTTTTCTTTCACCCATTTTTTTTTATTCATCAATATCAACTTTTTTTTTTTTTTTTCTGCTCTCGTCAACACGTGACCTCGATTTTGATATCTACCAAGTTGCTCGCGTCTGCCATCCAGTTAAAGATAAAGACCCTTTGGACGAAAAAAAAAGAGGGGGGGGGGGGGGGGGAGGAAGAGAAGGAAGAGGACGAACTTATAGGGCCAGAGGATGGTAGAGGGTTATATTGATCGAGTATGCCAGTTTCACTCCAATCTGGAGGAAAACGACAAGGTCTATATAGAAAACGATGGAAAAAAAAAAAAAAAAAAACGAAGAAAAATAACAAAGAAAAAAAAAATATTAAGACGAAGAATAAAAGTAGAAAAACACACGGGAACTACACCAAAATCCCGGCTTCCGCATCTCCAGAGGACATCTAATGGATGGCTTTTCGTTGTCTGGCCAATTTTCTTTATTTTTTTTTTTTTTTTTGTATTTATTTATTTTCTTTTTCTCGCCTACACTTTATTTATTCATTATTTTTTGTTTTATTTTGTTTCACAATAAAGAATTAAAGTAATACCAAAACCATTAGCAAAATAAAACTTTATATTAACTCGTATTCTGTTATTTTAATATCGAGTAATTAAACTTCGAATTTGACGCATCAACATCAAGTTGCAAAAAGGGCGTGGATAATAGAGTATTTATTTAACTGTTCCAATTGGTGGAAATGTACTTGAAGACACAGGCAATGATATTAAAGAGCTGTTTCCACACATTAACTTTGAGACGAATCGGAAACATCAATGTAAGTCTATGTGTAAGAGTGAAGAAGACGATGATGTTTCAGGAAAACGGCAATTTTCCCTAGAGACCTTGGTAGATTTGAGAAAACGTTGGATGAACGTTAAATGAGAGTAGCTAATGTTGAAGGGAAAAAAAGGATCTTGTGAGAGGGGATGATTATAATCCTTGGTGAAAACGCGTCGTAGTGGAAAATTTAACTTTACTATACCACATTTTGTCTTTATTCTTAATTTTTGAAAAAATTTTTTTTAAATTATTTATTTATCTTTTTTTTTTTTTTTTTTTTTTTTTTTTCCTGGACTCATTATCAAGTTAAATTAGCCAGAGAAATAAAAAAAGAATTTTCACTCAAATAATTATTTTATTTTATTTAATCTTTTTTTTTTTTTTTTGTTTCTGGTGAATGATGAAATTATCTCGTGTGGAAATTTTTTATTTTATTAATTCAATTTTTGATGTATTTCAACTATAATCCAACATCATTACTATCATGATCAATAACTAAGTGAGTTGATTAAACGATAAGTTATATTATTATTAATAGCATGGGAATTTAACCTTTTTAGTTGAGATCATTTGTTGGTTAGATTCAATTTAACTTATGACTCAGAACAGTTTGACATGTCGAGGGTACTTAAAATCACCTGGACACGATTAAATATTGGATCTGTTCAATTGGGTTTTTTTTTTTTTTTTTTTTCCTTCATTCATCGTTGTCTACCGTGACCCTATTGAATATATTTATATATAAAGGTTAGAAGTATAGGTTCAAAATAATCAAAAAAAGATAGACGGTGTTATTTTCCCCTCTCACCCACTGATTCAACAAAAGCACAAGGGCTGCTGTTGCCAACTGGTTGCACGCGTAAAATCGAAATTACCCCTATTTTCTACTGCCACTTGGGCGGGGGGTTCACCGTGTCTCACTGATCCCTCGAGAGATTTTCATGGAATTAGTTGAATGTTAAATACAGTTCGTCGTCTTCGTTGTCGTCGTCGTCGTCGTCGTCGTCGTTACGCTAATATCAAATTGATATTCTACGACACATTCATCGGATTATACGACAATATTACGTCTGAATATTTATGATATTGAGAAAAATAATTCAAAAATTATCTTCATTTATGTATATGAAATTTTCTTTTTTATATATATATATATATACATTTATATTTTAAAATATCAGCAATAATATCACATGATAAGTCGATATATTGCCCACTGTATATCCAAAATGGTTATATATGATTGCAATCATTTTTGAAAACGTGACATTGTGCAAAGAGACTTAACACAACCTGAGGTGTATTGAGTTCTATACGTGTATTTACCATCCACTCTGGCCACGTTTCCATCTTCACTTCCGACTCTACACCCTCATCATCGTACCAGAAATTCTCCCCGTTCTCCCCTTCGTCCTCTTTACTTTTTTTTTTTTTTTTTTTTTTTATACCACTCCCCAATACCACTTGGCTCATAAACCCCTCCTTTCTTCACACACACATATACGCGTACACACACATATATGCATTCTCTTTATTTCTTTTTGCTTCTTCATTTCGTCATGGTTGGCCATAATTTTTTACTCACCCATATATAAATTTCAACCCCTCGTACTTGGCAACTGACACGTCAATCTCCTTTTCTTGGCTCTTTCTCTTCCTCATTTCTATACTTTTTTTTTTTTTTTTTTTTTTTTTTTCTCTTTTCTTTCACTCTCTTTCTTTTATTCCCTTATGATCATATATTCTGAATAACGTTTTCTGATATTATTGAAATGTTACTCTTTATATATTGCGTTTGATTGTTATTTTCTTATCTGAGATTTATAATATTTTTTATTCACTCGCGTTATTTATGTGACAATTATTTCCCATTTTTTTTTTTTTTTTTTTTTAATATATATATATTTTATAATCGGATATTGTTTATGGGAAAGTGTTACTATTATTATTATTATTTAAAGTTTTTTTTTTTTTTTTTTTTCTATTATTTTTGGTTTTGATATCCGGAAGTTGGTATTACAATAATCCACACATCCCCTTCAGTTTTATCCTTGAGTATAAATGAAATGCAATATTCCTGGGTCATTTTGTCCATCCGTTATATGACACCATTACGTACAATGACGAAAAAATAATATATATATATTGTGTTAAATATAACTGCATTAACTGTCGCATCATATTACCAACAATTTCGATGTGAACGACCACCCCCATCGTCATTGATGTCGATTATCCCATGTGATCAAAAACTTTGAGTGCTTCATATTTGTCTCTTTCACTTGTTTTTTTTTTTTTTTTTGTTTTTTTTGTTTTTTTTGATCAACTCAAATTTCACGTATCGGGTTTGAAAAAATATATTTGTATAATTTTTTTTTTTCAATTTTTTGTATTAATAAATTGTTTGGAAAATTAATACAACTATTTGTGAATAAAAAAAAAATAATAAAGTGATTTTTATCTTATATTTTATAAATATTTTTGTTTATTTACGATATTATTAGGAAATAATATACAAAAAAAAAAAGTGATAAAAAAGTAAAAATTTAAAAGTTATTTGACCAGAGTTAAGTTTCATCCAGTTGTTTTTATTTCTTTTTATTATTATTATTATTATTATTATTTTATTTTTATTTTTTCTCTTTTCTTTTTATTTCTCAACGTTTTTTTTCTTTCTTTTATCGATTTGCTAAAAGTTGAACGGGTTTTATCAAGGCTAAGGGCGTGTACTTCTTTTCATCTTCTCATCCTCATCCTGATCCTCATCCTCTCTCTGAGTCTCTGTCTGTTTTGCCGCATTTCCTCTCTCACCCTCCGCAGTGTTCCAATGACGCTCGCAGATATATAAACATTATCTATAGGTAAATAGTTCAAGGTCGCGTTTCTGCTATTGATTTCTTTATCTCTCTTTTTTTTTTGTTTTTTTTTTTTCTTTCCCCCAAACTTGGCACGAGTATTTTCCCATGTTTTACGTCACAAATTCTCTCAACATATTTATATTCATATCTACAATTTTACATTAGAAATAAAAAAAAAAAAAAAAAAAAATATTATGAATATGAATAAATTTAAAATTATTAAATTCATTTATCTATCAATTATTTTTATATGAAAATATATTATATGTATTATAATATGTATATATTTGTTTTTATTTAAATTGTTATTTCATAAACTGAATCACCTGGAGGATAATAGTGGCCGGAAAAGTTTCCGGTATTTTGTCATTTGACTGTACGAGATCGGTAACTGCAGAGAGAATGATTAATATTATAGAATATCGTGGCATTAAAATGTATCGCGTACAGTGTGAGAAATTGAAGTTGTATATGAAAGGGTTAGATGAGGTGGGAAATAGATAGAGGAAGAAACGTGAATGAGTGAGAACGAATAGGATGAGATGGGTGTGGAAGTGGAAGTGGAAGTGAAAGAGGAAGGGAAGCCACAGGCTGTGCCATGGGGGGATAACCGATGGACCGTGGCTGGACTACGATGAATCATAGACTTCCGGATGACCTCAGGGTTCTATTGGGACTGCTGGCATGCTCTATATATTAATCTTCCTCTCTTTCTATTTACTCACACACAGACAGACACACACTCTTATATATATGTGTATAGGTGTTGGTATGATGTTGCGCAATATTCAACGGCTGCGCATATAATTCCCAAGTGATTTTATGTATAACTATGATAGACATTTGGAATTGTAGATATTGTGATGGAATTTATTTTATATTTACACAAGTGTGACTAACAAACTTTTATATTTCAATTTTATATTTTTAAATTATTTACTTATTATATTGTGCAGTGAAAATTTTTTTTTTTTTTTTTTTTTTTTTTTTCTTTTCTTCTTCACAGTTTAGAATAATTTTTAGAAATTAATTAATTCATTTTTATTTTATTTTTTATTTTGCATTGTCTACTGCAAGTTTGACATATAATACACACATTTTTCGTGTACTTTTTATTTTTTATTTATTTTTTTTTTATTTTTTGTTTTGGTATTCATATAGAGATAAAATAGATATATAAAATAAAGTTCAAATACCTTTGCACGTACTTTCTAACTGCCAAATCCCTGGCGTTTATTCGCTTTTCTTCAAACTCCTCATTCTCTTAGATGTCTCTTTTCTCTTTTCTATTTTTTTTTTTTTTTTTTTTTATTATTTCGCTTTGTCTTCTTCTTTTCCTTCATTTTTCTTTTATTCTCTTATATCTATCACGTACTCCAATATTTATATACGAACCCAATGAAGCACACAGACATAAATATTTGATGACCATAATTTCAAATTCAATCCACGAAATTATTCTGTTATTTTTTTTTTTTATCATTATTATTATCATCATTTTTTTTTTTTTCTTGATTCACATTGAAGCCCATTCCTTTATCTTGAACCCCATGTATTTTATTTTTTATTTTTTAAAATTCTCAACTTGTAATTTATACTCTTTCAATTTGAGTGTAAAAATTTTATATTTTTATTTATTTATTTATTTTTTTGTTTGTTTGTTTATTTGTTTGTTTTTATTCGGTATTATTTGAAAATTTCTTTGTGTGCAGAGAGAAATTGAGGAATAATTTTATTCTACACTATCCAATGACTATGAGACGTTGATTATTATTTAGTATGATAAGAGGTGAAGTAGTGGTATGTGGTAAATTGGAGGGGATGAGGTGGGGTATGTAGTTATACGTGGGGCCAAGTAAAAAGGGGTGAGAGTTATCAAGGAGTCCTTGTCACATTGTGACTTGCTTGAGGCATCTAGACAGCCACAACCCCCTTTTGGCTTCACCTTGAGGGGCTTGATGAAAGCGACTGGTTAATTAGTTTGTTGTGCTTGTTGGCTTTGTGTTGTACATTCAAGTATGTAGGTGTATATATATGTAAGTATAGATAGTATAAAAAAAAATTATATACAAAATAAATTATTCGGTATTGAGGATTGAATAGAAACAAAAAAAAAAATAAATAATATTAAAATAAAAATGAGAAAATATTATCATTGAATATTATTCAATTTACATTTTTATCTTCATAAAAATAAACAAAAAAATAAATATATTTGATAATTTTCAATGGAAAATTATAATGAATATTTGAAATAATAATAATATTATTTTTTTTTCTCTCTTATTTTGTGATAAATTGAGTGGAATTTTTTTTTTTTTTCTTTTTTTACTTAATTGAACGACATCAAATGAATGGGTGCGGGGGTGTAAGAGGAGAGGGTGATAACCTCGAAGCATCCTCCATTACTGTCAAACTCACTGTCATCGATGGACGTTTGTAAAGAGAGAAAAGAGGGAGAGAGGGGTAGGGGTGATGATATGTATATTTTATCCCCTCTAATATTATCATTCGTTGCATTCACTTGAAACTCCCTCAAGATATATATATATATATATATTTTTTTTTTCTTTCTTTTTTGCAATTTTCATTTTTCCTTTTTTGATGGGGTGACTATTATCGTCATATTTTTCCCTTCTTGCTGTCAAATGCATCCGGTTATATGTGCTCTCACTCTCAATTTCTTTCTATTCACTCTCAACTATTTAATAATTAATCGAAATAAAATTCATTGAAAATAATTATTATCAATTATTCATTTATAATAATAGCAAAAAAATAAAACAATTAAAAATTGAATAAATAAAACAAGATGAAAAATAATTCAATTAATTTTTATTTTCTTCTATTTCACTCTTAAATTATTGAATGAAAAAAAAAAAAAAAAATATATATATATATATATATATGCATTTTATGAATAATTTTCTTCGCTCTCTCTCTCTCTTTCTCTCTCTCTTCCTCTTCCTTTTTTCATTCTATTCGAGACTTTCTTTATTTTTCATTTAGTCGAAGGTGTTGGAAAATTTAGTTGGTGGAAGGAAATAAACGGCCACAGTCACGAGAATAAAAAAAAAAAAAAAAAAGAAAAAAAAATAAAGGAGAAAAGTGGGACGAGTTTCCGTCTAGGAAATAGTAGGTACAGGGTGTGTGATAAGGGGGTCGGGTTATGCAGAAGTAATGCAAGAGCGAGAGAGAGAGAGAGAGAGAAAGAATGAGTGAAGAAAGGAGGCGGAAAAAAAAAATATAATAAAAAAAAAAAAGTTTTATATACGGAACGACTATGAGACGATGTGGAGCTCGAAGGCGTACGCGCAAGTTGAAACCCGTCGAGGTTCGTTTACTGAAAGACACCACCCCCATCCCCCCCACCTCACCATCACTGTGACTATACGTCGGGTAATGTTTACTTGTGAAGCGCCACGATAAAATGGAACGACAATGTCAGTAGAGGGAGGCAAATAGTGTTGGATGTTAGTGGGGAAAGGTATCAGAAAAGAGGAGGAGAAGGGTAGATCAGTTGATGTGTGGAGGAAAGATGAGAAAGGGTGGATAGTTGAGTCTGATGAAAATAGTTGTACTGGGGGTTGGTTATTTCATTCACTCATATACTGTATCTTTATGTGTATATTCAATAGATATATATATATATATTTTTTTTTTATTTCTATTTATTCATTTCTTATTATTATTATTTTTTTTTCTTTTCCTGTTATTTTTATTCTTGTATTTATAGGCCACGTCATTTATTTCATGTTGCCTCACAAATTTATTTTAATTGGTACTTTGTGTATTATTTATATAATATTTATATTTTTATATAGTGACAATAGATATTTTTGTGAGGTTATAATTTTTTTTTTTTTTTTTTTTTTTTTTTTTTTCAATCATTAAACGTAAAAATTCAATTAAGAAAAATAATAATCTATTTTTTCATTTATCGAAGATTTTTATTACACTATTATTACTTTTTTTTTTTTTTTTCTTATTACTCAGAGAAATTTTATTGATATTTCACATTAATTTAATAATTATTAAGATAATTAATATTTTTTATTTTTTTTTTCAATTTTTTATTTGCCAAATAAATTTGTTTTCTTTTTTTCAAATTTTTATTCATTATAAAAAATTCTTTTGGTCATTAAATTCCTATTTCTACTCTTACATTTATTTATTTATTACTTTTTTTTTGTTTTGTTTGTTTGTTTTTTTTTTTTTTTTCCTACTTAACAATAGTTTTTAAGATGAGGGGAAAAAAGAAAAATATTTTATGGAGTAAAATGTAAAATAAAAAAGTATATTGTATAGATATATGTGTGTAGTAATAGAGAAAATAAATACAAAATTGCATGAACGTTATCATAAACAACAACCGAAGATCATCTCGTCGTTATCGTTACCCGTACGCGCTTATATCACCTTGGGAATTTCTCCTATACTTATAACCACCAGCGCAACCACCACCATCGCTATTGCCATCGTAATACCCATCGTCGTTGAGTCGCGCCATTGCCATTGCTATTTTCTCCATACTCGTGAATCATCCGTGAACAAAGTTATATTAACGGTAATTCACGCCCGAAACCGCGACAAGAAGCGTCGTCGCCTTCGCCACTGCCACTACTCGCGTACGTTATATGATCTTACACAGTCTCTTTCGTCTTTTCCCTTTATTATTATTATTATCATCATTTTTTTTTTTTTCCCCACCACTGTGTACAGTTGAAGTTTCAGTCGGGTAAATATGGAAAAAAAAAAAAAATAATAAATAAATAAATAGAAAGAAAAAGAACAGCAGGAAAGTAAAATTAATAATAAATATAAAAGAAAAAAAAAAAAAAATCTCGGGTGTTACATTCAATGTATATTTTTAATAAAGTCAACAATAAATTATTGTAATAATTCATTGTACACATAATTGAATATGCAAAGAGAAAAAAAAAATAATAACAAAGAAATAATAATAATAAATAACAGAATATAAATATTTACATATTAAAAAAAAACAAAAAAAAATAGAGAAATAGAAATTTTTTTTTTTTTTTGTATAAGTATGTGAGTATTGAAATGGTTTTTATATTGAAGAAAAATGACCGACATTTCACTTTTTAGATTCTTTTACAATATATACATTTATATATAACCGCACGTAAGAGATGAAAAAGTCTTTTCAATTTTTTTTTTTCCTTTCTTTCTTTCTTTCTTTCTTTCATTCCTCGGATCGCATTTGCACGCTTTGCTTGAATTTTTATTTGTTGTTTTTTTTTTTTGTTACTCAATTTTATTTTTATTTTTATCTTACGTTTCTGTGACCAGCTCAATCGTATTTTTCACAGTCGACAATTTTATATAGCTCAACAATTCTGTGTGTGGTTGCGCCACTTGGGTATCCTAGTGTCGCGTTTGTATGTGCTTTGGTGTGAGAGTCCAGTTGTATAGAGATGAAGTAGAAAAAGAAAAAGAAAAAAAAGATGGGAAAAAGCATTGAGCAAAAATACGAAAGAAAAAAAAATAAATAATAATAATAATAATAATAATAATAATAATATGAAAAGTTATAGTGTGGAATAAAAGTGACGAATTGCTTTGGGATTACCTGACCTGTATATAATGTCCGGAACTTTTCCTTAAAATGTTTCGACAGTTTATTTTACTCTGAATTATTCATATCATGAATAAATATTAATGATTAAAATATATATCAACTTAAGACTTTAATAAAATATATAAAAATATTTATATAATATATATATATATATATATATATATATTTTTTTTTTGTTTTGATAATTGAGAAAAAGAAAAATTATTTCGATTTGATAAAATTGATTTTATATATTCTATGAATTGTTGTAAATTTGCTTGTGTAAATTGTATCGATAATGAAGTACACACACACACACACACACACACACACACACACACACACACACACGTATATACAATACACGTTGAGTTTATAATCGCGATATTATATATTTTTTTATTCAACAACTAGACTTGAATGGGGTGCAGAGGGATTAACGGGCAGTTATTCTCTCGATGTATTTTACAAACACACACAAACACCACAAATTTTACGAACATATAACCCTCATATGTGGATTAATTTTTTTGTTTATATACACCGAATAACATGTATTTCATGTAGTTACATAATAATATGTATATATTTTGGAAAAAAAAAAAAAAATAATAAAAATTGAAATAAATCAACGGTAGTAAATATTAATGAGTATTTTAGGAATAAAAAAAAATATAAAAAATTATTGTAATAAATATTATATCGTTAAATATTAGAGTAATGTTGGAGGAGAGTGTGAAATGAACGAAAAAAAAAAAAATAATAATAATAAATATATGTATATATAATATATAAAGTGGTTTTGAAATTAGCCAGCTGGTCAATGCATTTTCGTTTATTTCCGGCTAATTAATCGGTCGTCGTGCCAGCTGCAGGATCGAATGTGTACGGATGACCAAGCGTTAGTCGTTCAAAATTATTCTACTATATATACATATCCTTCATACATATTGAATTTATATATATATATATATACTTTTTTATTTATTAAAAAAAAAATTGAAAAGAAAAAAAAAGAAAAAATAATTCCAGTAAAAAAATAAAATATATTCTCATATATCATCACGTTATTATTCATCACTCGACGATTATTTTATTTTTGTTTTTTTTTTTTGTTTGAAATATTCATTCATCATTTGGCTTCACTTCAAATTTATCTGAATAAAGATAATAATTAATTAAGAAATAAAGAATAATTTTATATTTATTCACATTTTATTTATTTATTTATTTATTTTTTTTTGTTATTATTATTTTATGAAACAATTCAATAAAAATATGCTTGGAAGTTACTGCCAACTGATATAGTGGTCGTTGAGTAAAAAAAAAAAAAAAAAAAAATATATCCCCTGAGAACTTGAAAGAAGAGTGAGAAGGTGATGGTGATGATTCTCGTGGCCATTCAGTCGTTTCTTAATTCTATCGATCCATTGGGAATGTGTCTCTATATTCATTTGATCAATTAATCCTCCTGGTCTTTCAGTTTGTAACAAATCGACATTCATACACACACACACACACACGAATAGATGAAAAAAAAAAAAAAAAAAAAAATTTTGCTTCAACATAAAAATGATCATAAGTAAAAACTCATTTTAAACCAAAGTTTTCTTTAATGCAACATTAAATCCCAAGTGATAACCACCAGTCTAACCATTTTCGTATCATTGCTGTTGTTGTTAAAGTCATAATACCAACATACACGATGAAAATTCGACGAGCACATAATATTTTTGTATATGGTTATTATCCAATATACTTGGAAGACACAGAAGACTTTACCCTAAGTCTTTACACTAAAGTTTCATCTTCAGTACTTGGTAAATAGACACACGTTACCAAAACCTCGATCTCTTCTTACTTCAACATAACTTAAAATTTAAACTTAAACCGCTTGTACCACATCAAGTTTCTTCATCTTATATAATATTGAATGTCATTTCATATTTACAATGTCAACAATGTTGATATTTTATTTGAAAATTCAATGTATATTTTCAGTTAAATTCCATATTTTATTTTATTATTTATTTATTTATTTTTTTTTCTTTTATATTCATTCTGTATAATAAATATCATTTGTTTTCATATGAAATTATTTATCAGTATAAATTTATTGTTTTATTGTTTTATTTTTTATTCTTGATCACGTATTTTATTTCTTTTGCATCGACCTATCCCATCAAAGTTTCTCTTGAAATATAATAATAATATAAGGATTTACCATGGGGATTTAGTTTCTCATCCTGGCAATTACTACATAAGATGTGGCTGTAACGTTGAAACACCATAGGGTGAATTGGGTGTTTTCCAGTGAGAAAGAGAAAACGTGAGTTTGAGTGTAATCTCCAATGCTTCCTTTATCTCTTTCTTTGTTCCTCACACTCCACAGTCTTTGTTTCATTTCCAGTCTGTGCTGGTATAGCACGTGGATATTTCACGCCATGTCTTACGCTCCGTATATCATCCTACCGTAACACATGGCGTTCTATCCCTCGAGGATAGAAAGAGCAAGATAGAGAAATTTGGTTGGCAAGAGATCTCGACCTATAACGCAAAGGTGCGTTAATTTATCACTACTGTGTTTATAGTCTGGTATGTGTGAATATATTTATATATATCTGTCTGTCTGTCTGTATGTCTGTATGTCTGTATGTGTGTGTTTGTTTGTTTCTGTCTGACCTGGCACGTCTTTGACATTGCTGAACGCCCTTTCTCTCGTTGTTTAGGTATGTCAGAATAATGTACATGCCAGTTTGTGTGTGATGGTGATGGTGGTTTAGCTGCAGTGAATTGAGTGTCTAGACTCTGTCACGTTATTTCTGTTAATGACTAATTGTTTTATTTAATTTATTTGTATATATATATATATTTGTTTAATCACATTATTTATATTGTCGTGAAATCATGTGAATATAATTCGATATTTTGTGTTAACAATTTCTCTATTTCTCTATTTCTCTATTTATCTATTTATTTTATATAAATATATATATACATGAAAATATCATTGATGGTATTATATTTGGTATAATGAAAATTCATGAACAATAAAGTCTTGGGTCATGAAGAAATTTATCTATCGTCAAACTCAACATGGGCATTACATTTGAATTCTGTCGTTTGGAAGTATGGAAATGTGAGAGTTAAATAGATAGAGATGTGAAGAGGTGAGTGATAGTAGAAAGGACGATAGTGTACAACCGATAATCCGCTTCCTGAGCAGCTAAAATAACTAGACCGAGTGTGAATCTTGCATGTATAATCCTACAAATACTGATGGTATAGAAGCGGAAAAGCCTTTAACCATGGGCGATGATGCACTGGAATATAAAGGAAGAAGTTGATGCACCGGATTTTCCGGCATCAGACGTTGTATCTATCTATGTATATGTGTATTTGTTAGGTGGATTGGGTCTAGGCATGTCTAGTTTGGTATAAATTTTGGTGTGTTGAGTTACGATGATGTCAACATGACATAGCTCCGCGTGTTACCTTCGTCTTCATCGTGTTCTACGTTTCAATTCAACATTTAGTTAGGAAAATACGTGGTAGAATGAGCAAATGTTGAGTATGATATTGGATTGTATTCACTCATTTGCTTACAGTTTGGATATACATCACCAACTCACTTGGCTTTTTACATGACTATATATATTCTACTGATAGATGTATATTATATATACAAGTGTATATGTATATATGTATATGGAGATTGGGGAAGGGAGATGGGAGGATTCGTTTTTGGCATTTAATGCGCTACGTAAATTTGAAATGAACCAACAATTGCTGGTACAGTTTCAGACGCGTATGTGATATACAGAATACACTGGTAGATGCTAAACTTAATGTGAATAGAAAACCATGAGTACAATATTTGCATATATCCAGATAGTTTTTAGTTGTGCTGGAGACAATTTTATATTTTCAGATGGAATATTATGAATGTAGATTTTGACAAATTGCTGTAATGAATCATAAAATTTCAGTTAATTATGGATTTTTTGGTTTCTGTTTAGAGACTATATAAATAGACAGATTTTTTTAAAAAAGCGATATATATATATAATTTTAAAAATTTCAATTTGAAGTCGTTGAATTTGTCGTGGGGATATTGCAAGTGATATATTACGCATGCCAGATACACTGGATCGATTGTGATAGAATTTTCGTCTGCCAAAATAAGAAAAAAAAATATATATATATAAAAATCACGGATGATAATAAAAAGTATAAAAAATAAAAAATGAATTTTTTTATCTATGTGTTGGTGTGTGTTTGTGTGTGTATATACTTTTTACAATATATCACGATGATCTTTCACTTGAAAGGCATACAACGTAAATTGCCTCTGAGCTTTATGCATCAATAGACTCACGATCAATCTCATCCTGTAAAAATTCATCTACATTTTGAATTTGATCGAGCGAAACGGTATTTTCAATCGTTCAATTACAATTATTATTATTATTATTATTTTTTTTTTTTTAATATTTTATTTTATTTTATTGCAATACATTGAATAAATAATTTTCTCATTGACATTTTCATTATATTCTCTTGTTATTTTTTCCTCATCTGTTTTTTTATTTTTTTTTCTTTTTTTTATATCATTTTACTTTGCATTTCATGTTTCATAACTTTTTTTATTTTATTTTTATATTTATTATTTTTTTTTTTCTTTCTTTCTTTCCCTCTCTCTTTTCTTTTTTTTTTTTTTTTTTTTTTTTTTTTTGTAATGCACTATCAGAAGCTTTTAGTCGAGCTTATTAACAAACGATATTGAGTCTGACATTTCACGTTGAGAATATTAAATAGGGGTATGCAATTTACTATTGTTTATTATTCAACAAACATTATATAACAACAAATGATATATTTCATGTATAAATATAAATTGCTGAGAGAAAAAATATATATATATATATATATATTTTTTTTTATTGTTATTTTCTCGTTTACTATGACATTTGTTAATTTGATATTTATTTTTAATACACTCATTGAAATATTATTTATTGATCTATTTATATTAATCACTGATATAAAGTGTTTTTTATGTGTTGAATAAATTTTATGATACAGAAAAAATATTATATACATAAACATTTATTGTTTTTATATATTTATTTATGTTAAATTCAATCACATATACAAAATTTTCATATTTTCATTGTATTTTATTTTTTATTTTTTTTTTATTTTATATGTATATATCGATGTATCAGTGCTACTGTAGTACTGTTGGAAATTCCCAATAGATATCTACACATGCATAAACGAATAAATACAAATATTCATGCATATATAGGTATATATGTATATATACATATATAGTATTGGAATCGGATGAAACAAAGCAACTTGATAATCCTCTTCGCTTTGCATTTCGATTCTCCTGTATTTGCGTGCCTGCCTCTGAGTCACGTTAATTTTCTCCCACTTTTATCTCGAGTTTCATCAAAGAATAATAACATTAAATAATTAAATTAATTTATAAATAAATAATAAATAATTACAATTGAATTATTTAAATAAATATAAATGATATTTTATCATGAATATTATTATTTCAAATATTTTTATATTGAAATTTTCCACTTTTTTTATTTTGCTATTGTAAAAAAAATTTTTAATCCAGTAATAAATGTATAATTATTTATTTCTGTAAAAGTTTCAAATTGTTTCAAAATTCTCCCCCACCAAAATACAAATTAATCACAGAATTTTAATTGTAAAATAAATAAAATAATAATAATAGAAGAGAAGAAAATAGTGAAGAAATTGAACATAATAAAAATAAATAAGACAATAACGATAGAATTTTTTAGTTGGAAAGTATTTTGGATAAGCAAGTCGCGCGCCATACCAATAAAATTCCACCATCTTGAATTCCTCGAGGCTCCACTTTCACCCCCTTATACGAACTCCCCTATTCCATCGACATAAAAGGGGTTTACTATATATATAATAGCGTAGAGAGAAAAAGAATAGAGAGAGTAGGGAGAAAAACACTCCTGAATGGCGGATACCATGGCGAGAAACAGTTCCAATCGTACCACACCCCTTAGTAAACAAAACAAAAATAAAACCAGAACTAGAACAAAAAAAAAATACAATAGAATCAAGAGAAATGAAAAACAAAAAAAAATATATATATATATATAAATAAAGAATAAAAATCGAAATAAAACAAGTAAAGAGTTGAATGCAGAGAAACGAGGACTAAAAATAGTGTGAGAGTACTCGTGAGTTAGTGGGTGTAAAAGTAAAATTGAAGGGGGTATGGGAAAATTGGGATGAGAAGAGGAAGAACGAGTGGTGTTGGTAGTAACGAGATCCTCGTATATACGATCATCGTGTGAGAGATGCGGCTGAAAAAGGAAGGAAACGATCTCTGAAAAACAAAAAAAAAAAATGATGGAAAGTTCAGTTTGTATATATATATAGGTAGATATAAAGTTGAAAGAGAGAAAAAAAAAAAAAAAAAAAGGTATCAACCCCCCGAAGCGCAATCGAACTAGGGTTGTTTAGGGAGTGATTCATGTGTGGTGAAGGATCAATGAGGAGAGGGGGAGGAAAAAAGAATAAGGGAAAAAGACAAATAAATAAATAAATAAAATGAAGGGAAATAAAGAAAAAAAAATAATAATAATCAAGTAGGGGGTGTAATTGTATTCTAGAATGTTGAGGAAAAAAAAAAAAGAACATGAAATTGTCATTTGAATTTTCTATGAAAAAAAAAAAAAATAAAAAAAAAAAATAGAAAATCATTGTCTTTAATTGTGTTTAATAATTAAATTAAATTTCTTTTTTTTTTTTTATTCACTATTGTGTCAATTTTTTTTTTATTACGCCGAAAAAACGTTGGCATTTATTTTTTTTCTGCTTCGTTCTATACGAAATCTCGTGAATTGTGAATACAATGGAGAATAAAAATCGAGAGAGGAAGGAAAAAAAAAAAAAAGGATAATTTCCGATTAAAAATGAAATACAGAGTTAGTGGGAAAAAACAAAAATAAATAAAATAAAATATTTATATCATAAAAATTATATAAATGAATGCGTCTCGCGTATTAATTGACGCGAGACTGGGCATTGAAATAAAAATAAAGGATTTTTGTATATTCAAGTGAGGATAGCTGTGGATAAAGTTTTTATGGTGAGATTGGTGCAGTGTTTGGATTAATTGAACGATTTTTTGGCATTGAATACATTGAATAAAACATTCGCTACTCTCATACTTTTGTTTGTCTGATTATTCTTTTTTATCCCATTTTATTCGATCTATTCCATTTATTTATTATTACATTTATACAAAATTTTCCACTTCAATTCATTCAGTTCATTTTATTTTATTTTTCTTTTTTTTATGAATAGTTGAACAATTTATTTATTTTTCAAATGAAAATTTATTAAATTAAGTCAATAATTGATCATAAAATATTTATTTTTTCTTCATTTCATTTCATTTCATTCCAACTTATTTATTTATTTATTAATTTTTTCATTGATTTATTGATTTATTTTGTTTTTTTGTTTTTTTTGTTTTTTTTTTTCGGTTTCCTTCACATTTTATTCCACACACATCGAAATTTTTCCTTCACCATTGCCAACCCTCAACACCCATGGGGTGATGTTACAGGTGGTCTCTCCAACTTTGGCCCAATACAGATAGAAATATATCTATATGTATTGCAGTAAAGCTTCCATATGACCCACCACCATCATCGTAATTATATTTATAGATGGGTGACACCCTTGGGAATTAAAAAAAAAAAAAAAAAAAAAGACCTATAGAGCTTATGGTACTCGACGATTTGTCAAGATGAAATCCCCCACCACGTGTGCGACCACCTCAATAAATCTCTCAATCTGTTGGGCAAAAAAAATATATATATATATATATATTTTTTTTATTATATATTTTATCATTTTTTCATTCTTCATAAAATTTTTTATTTCCATTTTTGATTATTGATGATATTGAATGAAGAAAAAAAAAATTTTTTTTTACGTATACCCAATTAATTCGCTTTGAAATTTTTTTTTTCTTTTTTTTTTTTTTTTATATTAACAAATTGGAATTTTATTCAAAACTGATATAATTAATCGGATAATTTTACAGGAGGGAAAAAAAAAAGTTTCAAAATGAATTATAAATATTTATGTTTACACATGTGAATACATACATTAACTTTTTTTTTTTTTTTCCCATCCATCAACGTTCACTTTTTACCATTATACTCCAATATCCACACGCACACACACGTACACACATATTCTATGTATGTATATATTTATAGTGTGTGTACCACCGGTTATTTATTATTTCATTTTCTCCTAGCACCATTTCTCCTACCCTCACCTACCACTTTCAACCCCTTTCTCAACCAAACCTACCTCGTCTCTTCTTCCTGTCTGTATTATAACAACTATATACAGTCTTTTTTTTTTTTTTTTTTTTCCCTATTATTATTATTTTTATTTATAATTTTTTTTTTTTCTTCATACATCTCGAGATACTTGGAATACACCACGAGAAAAAAAAAAAGAGGAAAAATAAGATGACGATATAAGAATGAAAAATAAAAATGAATAAACCATAAATTATACAAAATCTCTCAGTATAAATTTCCAACATTTCATAGAAACTTATATACTAACATTTTTTTTTTTTTAACAAAATAATTCTTTCACAATCGTCTATTTTTATTTTATTTTTTTCATTATTATAATCATAATTATTATTTAATATCTAATGAATCAATGATAAATAAAGAATTTAAATCTAAATTTATTATATTATTTTTGATGAAAATTCAATTGTTACTTTTTTTTTTTGTAATAATAAATTTCAATGGATAAAAATGAAGATTGTAAAAATTTCCATCGTGTGTGGGTGACTGTTGTGGTTTGACATTCTCTTAGCTTTTATCTAAGTGCACACACACACACACACACACACACACACACATACACCAATTTACGAGAAATGACGTTGCTCTAGCGTCACACATACGACACAAACACACACTCACTCACGCATCACTTCATCCCCTTCGTCTCTTTACTTCTTCATTCCCTATTGCTCTTTCACATTATCCTTATCTTCACCACAATCTTTTAGATGATACGAAACGCGCCAGAGCTTTCACACGCTCGTGTATTCACCTACTCTATCTTATTCTCATTCTCATTCTTGTCAACATCAAGTCAACAGAAAAATAAAAAATACAAAGAGAAGAGGGAAAAAAAAAAAAAAAAAAAAAAAAAAAAAAAATATCTATAAAATATAAAAAATAATATTCATTAATTTTTTTTTTATTGTAATATTTTTTAATATATGTATATACATTTGTCTGCGTGTTTTTTTTCTTTGTATAGAATTTTTCTAGGGTTATGTAATTTTTTTTATTATTTATTTATTTATTTTTTTTTTCCATATATTTTTTGTTGTATAAAGTTGAGTGGACTTTGTGGTATGTCAATGGACCATTCAACGAATGTCATTTTTACACATTACAACCTCTTTTATTTTCTCTATTCTCTTCATATTCTATGAATTTATGGAATTGTTTTATATTGAGATTGATAAAAGAATTCCAATTTTTATTCCAATTGATGAGGGAAAGAATTTTTTTCTTTTTTTTTTTTTTGTAATCCATCGTTCGAACTCTAGAGTCAATTTTAAATATATATATATATATTTTTAAATTTAGTTATGAGTTTTTTTATTTGCTCGTTTTTTATTTTTCATCAATATTGCGATATTCCGTCATCATATTTTCGTCATTTTTCTCCCAATATTAAATAGAAAATCGAAATAGAATATAGAATTTTCATATATAAATTATTTAATCTTATCATTAATATTAATATTATTATTTTTATTTTTCATTCATTAATTTGTATACGTCACAATAAATTTGAATGGAGTTTGTATTTGTGGTTTAGTTAGATACAAATAAACTCTAGAAAAAAAAAAGAAAACTTTATATTTTCTATTTATAGATAAATATATAAAATACAAATGTACGATACTGTACTGTCGGATTACATTTATCTAGAGGATTTTCAACACCTGTGTACAATTTCAACACTGGATATTTATAAATCCACATTTAATATTGAAATTTTCCTCATGAACATTTGGCATTTTTTTAAAAATTACCATTAATTGATAAAAATTTTGAATTTTTAATTTAAATAATTCTCATAATTATATTTTACTATTATCAATATCAATTTACACCATTTATTTATTCAATTTACAATTAAAATTTATATTTACACTATTCATCATCTTAAATGTATGATAAAAAAAAAAAATTTATTATCATTAATTATTTTTTATATCACTATATCACGATAAAATTGTCAAAAGTTTATATTAACATTCAACATTTATATAATTCAGTCAAATAAAAATATATATACTATATAGTATTTTTGTGGTTTTGTATTTGACAAAAGCATTTCAAGTTTCGATAAAGCCAAACATAAATGGACTCTGCATCTCGTTCACTATTTCGTTGTGTAAATGACGTGACCGTATGGTCTATGTTGAAAGCAATCTGTAGTTCCCTTATGTACCTTAATAAATAAATAAATATATATATATATATATGTGTGTGTGTGTATGTGCAATAGACACATCATGTGCCAGAGGAAAGGAGTACGGAATGTACGCAATTGTTTATATACATGAAAACAATGCGCTGTTTGAATAGAGAAAAGAAGAAATATAGAATATGGTTGCCCAAACAATTGTTTTGTATGTATATAAACTTGTACATATGTGTAGCTAACGAAAAATGTCGTTTCTATTATATATCGTGTATGCGAGAGCGCAGTTGTTCTGTACAGGTGAAATCGATAGTAATAGAATAACGTGGAAGCCATTGAGATGTTTAATAATGTACACGTATATATATTTTTTTTCTTTTTTTTTTTTCATAAATATAATAAAATTGATTTTATTATATAAGTATAAATGTTTTTTTTTTTTTTTTTTGCTGGTTGTGAATGTGTGAGTTTGAGTTTGATAAAATAAATTGAATATCAATATCACGTTTTTCACATTTGAAGTAGAAAAAATTTTTGTGATGATTTTTCTTTGGTTTTTACGACTCAGAATTTTGTGGTAAAGAGAATGAGCAACAGAATAATAAAAAAAAAAAAAAAGACGTAGAGGAGGAGTCGAGGATGGGGAAAGATTGTGATTTTTGTGTACATTGTACTGAGGATCGGTGGATTGAGAATAGAAGTGAGAGGAAAAAAAAAAAAAAAAAAAAAAAAAAAAACACGACAATTGTGAATGTACGCGTGTTATTGTTACCGACTTGGTACGTGACAACATTTCGTTTTGTGTATGCAAAAGACATTTATGATAATTCAACTGTTTCTATACTAAAACAATCTATATATATTCATATATTTATATCCAATTTTCAATTTTTTATACAACTGTACAATCAAATTATTACATTATCATAATATCGAGTACAATTTAAAATTATTTTATCAATAAAATTTTGTTACATTGAATTTTTTTTTTTTTTTTTGAATTATTAATGAGTGGAATAATGACGTGGATAGTCATTTTTATTATGATTATGATAATGATTATGATGAGAATGATGATGATGATGATTGTGTTGTGATTCACATTTTGTACCACGAACTAATTCATTAACATCCGCAGATTGGATACGAAAATTAATCTCATTTGGATTAATTGTTCCTGTCATAATTTTTTGAAAACGTACAGTCATTAGCCACACTTGTTCTGGTGAATTGTGTGCTGAAGTGACCTGAAAACAAAAAAAAATAACGATGAAATACGTGAAAATGATGGTAAATTAAATTGATAAAATTTGATAATTGAAAATAATTTTTTTAATTTTAATTTTTACCTTTAAACCTGATGGAAATTGTAGAGTCTTTTGATTTTGAATTAATACATCAGCAGTATTTTCATTGAATGTTATATTATTTATACTATTCCAACATGCTAAAGCAGTTTGTGATAGTAAACTGTAAAATAATATGCCATGTCTTGACATGGCCTCTGATGCTGATTGTGATGGTCGATTATATTGATATGTTCCAAAATAATTACTCATTGCATTTGGATTTTCTTGAAATAAATATTCATTTTTGATAATAGACGTTGGAACATAATTTTCTGTGACACTAGCAAGTGAATGAAAATATAATATTCGATCATTATAGATGATTGGTCCCAATGCCAAGCCAAAAATTCCATCCATCAATTCAAAATTTTCACCTTCAATTGTAAAATTTGAATATATTTTGTTAGCATTGAAAATTTCATTTTGTATATTCCATGATTTTTTATTTCGATGATCGTAAACAATTAATTGATATTTTGTAACATCAGCAATATAAACAAATGCCTCGTCACATCTATGATGTCTTATGTCAACTACTGGTGTTATAAATAATGAATCATTGTACACTTGAGATTTTGGAAATTCATAATGTGATATTAATTCATCATTGAATAAATCAAAGAGAAGAAGTTTCGGTGGACATATTTGTTCTTCAATTAAATTTCCAGTATCCAATACCCAAAGTCTATTGCATTCATCCACCTATTAAATTAATATTTATTATTTTTCAATTATTAAAAAAGAAAAAATTAAATAATAATAATAATTTCATAATAAAAAAATATAATTTATACTTTGACACGATAAACGCTGATGATACTGTTGCAATTTTTAATTTTATTCATTTCCCAATTTGGATATGGTTTAATTAATGGATTGATTTCAGATGATTGATCAGTTAAATATCCAAGTGTTGCTGGTACACCAGCTTGAAAACGTGGAATTGTTACAAAAACACGATGATTACCATTTGAATTGCCTGTGAATAATTTCGAAAAAAAATTATATAAGTGTCAGTAGAATTCATGACAATAGAATATAATTGAATGACAAGTGATAAATTTGTAATTGTGAATGAAAAGATAAATATTGATAAATAATATTTATTGATAAATAATAATTATTATAATTTTTTTATTTATTATTACTGTAATCAACGTCAATTGGGACTGGTGCGCCAGGTATAAATGATCCCTCATTCTTTGCCTGTTGACGTGAATATGTTTCGGAAAAATCAAAATCTAATGATGACCATGAAAAATGTTGATGCAATATTTTATTATAACCCAATGCATTGGCACTTTGAAGCCATACAAAATTTATCACGAGAAAAATAAACAATCGATACATTTTTAGTCGGTGATGACTGATAAACCTGAAAATTCAATGAAATATTGAACGAATAAATGATAATGAGCGTTTTTTTATTTATTTATTTTTTTTTATTATCAAACACTTGTGTAAAATCATTAACAGAAAATAATATATATATATATATATATATATTTTTTTTTCTATTTCTTTATTTGTTCACATTGCGTAATATTGATGGCATTGACGTTTATTTGAATAAACGTGAGTTCTTATCGAAAAATTGTTTCAAAAAATAAATAAACTGTCACAGAAATTAATTTATCACGAGTTGATAAGTATAAATAGTATATAGTACGTTTATATTTTCAATATACGAACGTATAGAAAGAAAAATAAAATTGAATTATTACCATATTTTTACTCGATAAAAATTTAAATATACAAAAAAAAAAAAAAAAAAAAAAATAGTAATTGTCAATAATTAAATTTTATTCGAATTATTTTGGCATTTACTCACCTGATTTAATATTTATAGTCGTATAAATTCAATGATCTATTGTGTACAGAGTTACAAAATTGATTAAAATTATTTTAAAATAACTTGTGGACACTATGACAGTCAGTGCCAAACTGATATTCCAAAGCTGCTTGAGCCAGCTTTATAAACACTAACTCATCAACTCATGATTATATATATATATATATATATGTATATAAAGGATTTACGCATTTGATTGAACATCATGACTCATTTTCCTGATAACATCAATGGGAATCTTTTACATGTCATTTCCTTCAAATATTAATTACTGTATCATAAAATATTTGAAAATAAAAGAGATCGTAAAAGATGAACTCTCTCAGTCTTTTTTTTGTTTTGTTTTGTTATTTTTTTTTTTTTCCAATGTTATAATATTTATAGCCATTTTAACAATAATTATGCTCTAAAATTTGTTTTAACACATTAGTTATAAATATAAATATGATAAATTTTATTTTTGTATATTAAAAAATTGTTTTTAATCAATTTTTTTTTCATGTATCTGCACTTTTTTTTTTTTTTTTTTTTTCTCTTTTGATTTTCCTCAAAATTAACATTACGATTTATTATTAGTAATGAAAAAAATTGTTTAAATATATATGCATCTGTTTTAAAAATTATTTCGATTAATATATGAATATTAATCGTAGTTTTTATATTTGTTTTATTTCGATGAGTAAATGGAAAAATTATACGACACAACGAGTCATCATGATAAATTTATTTTCACATATTATATATATTCATTATTATTATATTATATTATATTATATTATAAAATTGTACACAAATATATAAAATAGTATCAGATAGAGATTATTATCATTTTTATACAACTTCTTATATACAAAAAAAAAAAATATAAAGTCATCCTAGTTTGCCTCGTCATTGTTGTCATTGAATATCATAAACACAAAAATTACACTCGAAATGGAGTAAATATCTATTATCTAAATATAAATGTGTAAATGATATCTTCAATCAAATGAAATAGTTGATTATCAAATATAGAAAAATAAAAATCTTATTAATACAATTAATAAATAATAATAATAATAATAATAATTATTATTATTATTATTATAATGTGACATTGTGAAAAACTGCCACGATGGATTACACTTGGAAATTTATTCATGTCGAAAAAAAAAAAAAAAAAAAAAAAAAAAAAACACCACAAAAAAAGAACTGAAGTTTAACCGGAAGTATCGACGTTTGGTTGAAAGTGGGAGATGAATGAGGATATTTATTATCCCTGTCGTTCGTTGTTATCCTGTTATAATGCAAATATGTGCGAGAAATATTATAAAAATCATTACATTATTATATACATTAATTAACTTTTATTTTTTTTTATTCAATGTTTAGTGCTTTTGTTTTGTTTTTGTTTTTTTTTTTTTTTTTGTTTATACGTGAGATCAACAACAATTTGAATAATATACAATATTATTTGCGGATAAATTTTCTATATTTAATAATAATTTAATTCAACTTATTTTTTTTTTCTTTTTTTTTTTTTACTGTTATTTACGTGTAGAAATGTATACAGAAAATAATCGATTTAATTTTTTTATATTCACGTTTTATTTTATTCCTTTTGTCGATTTTTTTTTTTTTTTTTCTTTTTTTCTTTTTTTCTTTTTTTCTTTCTATACATACAAATGCGTTAGCCATAGAAAATTTATTGACTGTATACACATACTCGCTATAGTTCAGACTCTATTACTCCATTCGTAAATGTCAAAGTTGACGTTGGAATATAGTGATTGATGTTTTTCTTTCTTTTATATCCCACTATTTTATTTTATTATTATCATTATTATTATTATTATTATTATTATTATTATATATATAAATGTATGGGTCTTGTCAATGATATAAAATTTCAATCGTATGAAAATTCATGGGATTTATCAAGATATTCATACATTTGAACGAAAAAAAAAAAAAAAAAAACGCATTTGTTAATATTCAATGATATTCTACCTTTTTTTTTTTAATAAGTGAATTGAATTTATGAAAGTTACGAAATTATCACGAGAATAATATGTATTTAACCATGAGCATCCAAACTTTCATTCAATTGGAATTTGGAATTAATTGACTCTAGAGTTAATTTAATGTAAAGTTTTCATTTGTGTATTTCTAGTTAAAAGTAAAATTCTTGCTTGAACATTAAATTAAATCGATGTAATTGAATTAATTGAGATGAGAATTAATGTATTTCAAAACTTTTCTCTTTTTTTTTTCTTCTTATCTTTAAATCATTGATACATTAAACAAGAAAACAAAAAAAAAGAAGAAAGAAAAAAATTCCACAATATTTATAATTATAATTATATATGTATACTTTTTTTTTTTTTTTAATTTTTATTTATTAAACAAAAAAATCATCTGTGTTTTTGTGTGAAGGGGGAATTGTGAATATCATCAGAATCACGTATGGATATTGGACAAGGGGTTGAAATATAAATATAATGTATGCACATTTATTTATAGAAAGTTGAATTTTAACGATAACGTTCATGTTAACTTGACGCATTCTCACACTCCATCTTTATTTGGCATGCCATGTGCATAAACATACATATATTTACATTCACATAAATAAATTTATTACATTTTGTAAGCAAGTGACAAGTTCATTCTTCAAGGCCGTGCCACTTATCGTCTATTTATATTATCATTTATATTTTTTATTTAATCATTTCTTTTATTAATTTACATGTGATAATTTTTTTTTTTTTTTTTTTTTTCCAATGTTTTTTCATTTTATTCTCGTATCAATGTGTTTATTATTATTGAAAAATTATTCATATTGAATATGTTTTTTTGTCTTTATTTATTGTATAAAAAAATTAAAAAATAATTTTTATCTTTGAATTTTTTTTTTTTTTTTTCTCTTTTTTAAAACTTATTTTTGTACAACAAATAATCTTGTGTATGTGGATAGTTGTTGTTGGTTAAGTTGAAAGAGAATATAAGAGAATTGCGTGTATAGAATGTTCATGTGCGGTTTGAACAATATAAATTATGTGTATGTATATATATAAACATCAGTTGGTTTTCCGTTTTCTATTTAGTTCGTCACGCGAATGTGTAATAGAAAATACTACGTTCTCGTCATTTAAGTTGTAGTGCACGTTGTGATTTCGTCTTCGTTCACGTGAATAAAAAAAAAAAGATATAAAAAAAAATAAGTCAAAAACATAAAAAAAAAATAATAAAAAATAATAAATCGTAAAAAAAAAAAAATTAATAATTATAATTATTATTATTATTATGAAGAAAAATATTAATTTTTTTTTATTCATTTTTTTATTCCACTAGTCGTCTTATAAATTGAAAAAAATTTTTTTTTTTGTGTTTTTTATCTTTCATTTAACAGTGTGAAGTCAAAGTGTTTTAGGTTAATTTCTGTTAATTCAACGTCTAAAGTTGAGAAATGAGAAAAGATAAAAAAAAAAAAAAGGAAAAAAATAAAATCACAAGTAAAGAAAGAAGATTCGGCATTGGATTTGAGTGAATAGAGTTAAAGAATGACAGTATTTGCTATAGCAGTGATAGTAGTAGTAGATAGATATGTGTGTGATAGTTGACTACGTGAAAATTGTGAAGTGGCCAAGTGAACTTTTGCTAATCCAATTTTTCTTTCGTAAATTTCACGAAATGCGCGCGATCCGCATTTTAAAGCCTCTTTACCTTCACTCACTATACTAAAATTTTCTCTTTCAACTGTGTCTCACTAACACCAATACTATCACCATCACCATTTTTACTTCATCCATCTTATTTTACTTGTACGACATTTTTTCCTTTTACTGAAAGTGTCCAAGAGTGTAGTCCTAAGCGTGACTAGAGACTGTGTCACATTATTATTATTTTTTTTTTTTTTCTTTTTTCATCTCACCCCATTCCATTTTCTTCCACTGATTTATTTATTTATTTATTTATTTATTTATTTATTTACACATTCACTCGTATTTTTCATTTTACTTCACACATTTATTTCACCTTTTTCATGTCATCCTCTCTTTGTACGTCTTATCACGTTCCAACAACAAAAACCAAAAACATAAACCAATTCACTTCTGTGTGTATCTGTATCTGTATATATATATATATATATATATATTTCTTTTTATTTATATACTCTGTTTCATTTCACAAATGTAATTGTTTTTCTTCTTTACTTTTATGTTCCAGGTACGTGAAGAATATTTCATCGTTTCATTATTGATATCAACCCAATGATTTAATAATTAATCACTACATGGGTATGTAATTGAATGTAATAAAATTTTTAATTTATTCTATAAATAATTCTACGATTTATATATATATATATTACGAATTTATATTATTGTATTGCATATGTATAGGAAGGAAGTGCACAATTGTCTCTCTACTTCAATAATACACTGTCCATTGCACTCACACATATAAATATATAAATAGAAGTAGAAGTGTTGAACTAAAAGGCCCTTCACCATATTCTAGTGGGTGTTGTATGGACAATGTGAATATATTGAAGAAAGGGATGATGAGAATTGTGATGGAATAAGAGGGCGGGGATGGTGGGAGGTAACTTCAGAAATTATTGAAGGGAACCCCAATGATTCTCGTTTTGCTTTCACCCACTGGTTAAACATCAGGCTAATTTTAGCAATCAGTGACACTATTGTGTTCTTTCTCTCTCTCTCTCTCTTCTTCTATCCAATGTCTGTACACAATTTCATCTTCACTTCTGTGTAAAATTACTTCTCGTTACACCACTGGTATCATCCCCTCGAAAAAAATATTTAAATGGCCGCAGGAGGATGTATTTTATTTTATTTATTTATTTATTTATTTATTTATTTATTTATTTTATTTTTTTTTTTCTATCTGTATCTGTATTATTTTCGTATGTGAAATGTATTATTTTGCGTGGCCATTTTTTTTCCTTTTGAAATTTTTTCCAACTACAGTTGGAAAAATAAAAAAAAATTGCAAAAGAAATTTTTTTTTGTTTTATTTGTTTTGTTATTATTATTATTATTATTATTATTATTATTATTATTATTATATATTTTTCCCTCTTTACTGATGTATACAATGGTTTTTAATGTACATTATTTGTACGAATTTGTCGTTGAACATGATCGTTTTGTACCAAGTGCGTCGTTCACGATCATTTTTAATCTTTTCAACCGACTTGTTGGTGTATATACCAGTGCATTCACATCGTTAATTTCACTCACATTTATATATATGTATACAGATATAATTTTTATATACATTTATTATTTTTTTTCCTACATTGTTTCATTCACCATTTTCTATGTACTTATTATCCACCATTTTGTCGTATTACATATATATAATACATTTTATGACAACATTAATTCAAAAGTATCATAAAAATCTACTGAAATTCTACAACAAATATTAAAAGTCATAATTTCATAATATTCCCAGTTTTTTTTTTTTTTTTTTTTTTTTTTTTCATATTATTATTCTTCTGTAAAATCATTATTCTCACATTTAATCCATTTTATAATTATAATAATAGTAATTATTATTATTTTTTTTAATTTCAATTTTTTTATTTACATTAATTAAATATATTTATCTATTCTTATTTATTTTTCTAAATTTCATGTTCTTCATATTTATTAAATTATTTATTTATTTATTTCTGTTTGGTATTAGTATTATTAAAATTACAGATTTTTTTTTTTTTTTTGTTTATTAATTTTTTTTTTTTCTTGTTCGGTGTGTATATTATGGTATTTTGTATATAAATGCATAAATGCGCGAGCTTGCAAGTCAACATGTCAAGTTCTTGAGAAACAATTTTGTCGAGTTGCATTATGTGCTGTAGCGACCACTGCATTGCTCGCATCTACTTTCTCATTAATATGCCTAACATAATAACACACGTACGCACATTATATCTCTCTTCGTGTCTTCGTCTTTCTCCCCATCCTTTTTTTCACACACTAATCTCCAACATTAAATTCCACAACAGAGAAAATTGAATGAGCTTAAATATTCTTCAACAACTTACGACTGTTCTTATATATATTAACATAAAACTTTGATATTATTAAAAGTTTTAATTCTAAATAATAATTAATTATAAAAATAATAATAAATAATATAATAATAATTTTTTAACTTTGTATCTGTTAATTTTTTATATTAAAATATTCGTATGATTAAAAATATTGGAAAAATTGATTTTTTTTTTTTTTTATTTTTATTTTTATAATGAAAATAATGAATTGAATCGAAAATTAAATATGTAAAATGGTAAAAATTTTAATATATATCAAAGTAAAGGTTTTTGTGGTTGTATTACAAATGTTTGCGTGTTGCATTAACTTAACTCTCTGAGGTTGGCTCTAATGAAATGGGCGAAACGCAGGCCGACTCGACGAATTATCGAGGAGGTTCGCCCTCAGCATCGGGGGGATATTAATTCGAGCGAATGAGAACGAGCTTGAATGGTGAGGTTGAGGCAAAAGAGAAAGAACGAGTTACTAGTTTCAACCAAAACCCCTTCTACACTCTCAATATATATCTATGTAAAGAGAGAATGAGAGAAGATTTACCATCACCAGTTGGTATATCCACCCAACCGGAATCGAAGCTCACTAACCACAGAGAGTTATCGGATAATTACACCTTCCAAGTTTTATTTTATTTCATTCATTTTTATTTTTATTTCTATTTTTATTTCTATTTATATTTATTATCTCACTCTCACTCTCTTATTCTTCAATCTTTTATTTTTTCATTCTCGTTAATTCTCTCATTTTTAAAAAAATTCTTTTACTTTATTATTATCTTTCTGTTTTTTTTTTTCTTTTTTTTTTTTATGTTCGTTCGTTTGTTTTATCTCTTCATCGTTTTAGCGTGCAATATTTTCGATGAGAATCGTTGAAGATGAGAGAATTTTACGTGATATTTTGCTTTTAACATCAATTATTCCTATATACACTCGTATCAACTACTTTTCAAGGTATAAATTCATCAAAGTCAAAAATCCACTTGATATTTATCCACTCAAACTCACATATACCATGAAAATATTCTTCAACCGTATGCACAACCGTATGCACAATCTCAGCCACTCATTCATTATTAATTTTTATTCTCTTTTATTCTTTATTCATCTGACATTAATTACAAATAAAATCCAATTTATTTAGGATTAAAATCACTATGAATTGCAGATTGGTAAAGCAAAAAAAATAATAATAAATAAAAAAATATCATTCTGCTGTAATTCGTAACGCTTGTCTCTTAAAACTTTACAAACACAAATATGCACATACATACATACATATATATATATATATATTAAGGGTGAAATGAGTTGAAGGATAGTAAATGTGTACTGAATTTCTAGAAATACGTAGTTGAGGGGTTGTTATAAATGGACTATTGGACATCGTAAGCCTGAATTCAAATGGAGTCTTAACGAGCTTAACATACGTACACATAACAAACACATACTCCTATACATATGTATATAATTTATATAAATTTCTAGACTAAAATATATAGTTCTATGAGCATTAGGGGTCTGCTTTATCCATCGTATTTGACGGTGCCTTAAATTTACCACAGAACTTTTACTCTATAATTACATCCAACAAATCTTTGGTAGAAACGATAATTAAAATAATTTATTGTAATATACATGTGTATGTGTGTAGTTTTTTTTTTTCTTGCTTTGGATGTGGATATATACAAAGTATCAATTATTTCGAATGGTTATTGAGGGTGATTTTTACATTTGACCCTATTTTTGATTTCACGTAGGGTAAAAGAGAGTTTGTAGCTATTATTGGAAAGCAACGGGAGATTGGGCCAGATGTCACTCGTATGTAGAAAGAGAAAAATATTATCAGAGAGAGAGACGTCACATTTTACAATTTTGTAGTTTATATATACACATATATACGTATGTAATAGCATCTGGTGGATAAAATGAATAGGGAAGTTATAAAAACGATTCATTTTTATGTTCTTTATATAAATGATCATTTTTATATTTCAAATGTGACACTTGAAAAAAAAAAGAAAAAAAAAAAAATTTATATATATATTTATTCATTGATATATAAATATAATTATTATATCTTCAATTTATCCGAATACATAAAAAAAATTTCTTACATTTTTAATATTATTATTTTTTTTTTTAAATTTTATTCAATATTAATTTCTTTATTTTGCTTTTTATTTACGTGACTGGCATTTAACAAAGGGGTTTTTTTTTTACATTATCACACAGTAGCACACGGTTAAATATATAAATAATGTATATTTATATATTGAATATGTGAGGTAATTAAATGCCACGGTAGTGTAGTGCACGTAATATAGCGGATGGGTGCAAGTACTGAAAGATAAGTAGATATGAGCAGTGTACACGTACACTCATGTGTGTTTATACATAAATGTTGTGTGCAAGTTATCCATTACTCTTCATATATCGATTAAACATTTACATTTATCGATGTATAATTAAAGACCACCACACAATATTATTAATCGAGTAGGTCCAAGTTATGAAAAAAAAAATAAAAATCAATAACAAGAAAATCATGAAAGTCCAATATATTTTTTATTCTTTTTTTTTTTTTTTTTTTTCAATTTAATTTTTTTATTCTTTTTTTTTTTTTTTGTATAAAAATTAAATTTTTTATCTATTCATACATCAATATTGTTATTGGATAATATAATAGTTATTGAAATGTGAGGATAATTTGTGTGTTTATTAATGGAAATTTTTCTTTTTTAATTTTTTTGTTAATATTTAATTGATTTACTTATAATAATTGAAGTTTTGCAATTAAATTGGGCGATAATAGTGTAGCAAAATTAAATTTTGTCTGTTAAGTGACACTTGAATTTCACCTTTCAATCCCATTTTCATATGAGGTTGTCGCACTTTCTGAACTTTATCAAAAACGAAATTGAGTTTACCTTCAGTTACGTTTTTTTTTATTTTTTATTAATTTTTTTTATTCCTCTTTTTATCATTTATTTCGATAAATTTAATTGATCATGATATAATTTAATTAAATGTGATTCAATTAAATAATTCGTGGGATTAATATATCTGTAGTGTTGTACATTTATGTATAAAAATTTAGATTGCTGATACACTCACATCATCATCATCATCGGCATTGTTGTCATTATTGTCTCAGTTATTATTATTATTATTATTATTATCAAATATTAATTATCTATATTTTTCAATTTTCATTCTATTAATTCATTGATAAAAAAAAATATATATATGTGTTCAATGATATTGTGGAATTTTAATAAAAATAAAAAAAATAAAAAAAAAAAGATGCAGCTTGAAAAACTCATTTTACATTTTTATTCTTTTCTCTTCCCTCCCATTGGCTTTTATCATTCTCTAACAATGTCGGGGATGGAGAAACGTGTTGTATCACAGTATATAAATGACACAGCCACGTGAGAGTAACTGAAGTGTAACGGCTTTTACCGTCGTTGTCATTCTCCCCTCTATGTTTTTCATTTTCCCTCTCATTTTTATTTTTTTACTTTGATCCTGTGCGCATTTTCTTTAGACAACATTGATGCACAGACGTTTACACACTGATGCGTGTAAAAGCCTCGACACGATGTATCGGAGGGTATTGTATAAAAATGTTGGTTAAGTTGATGTATATGTGAGGAATGTCGCGTTCCAAAAGACTCATCCCAAGCGTTTTCACTACCTCAGTCGTCCACTCAACCCCTTTGCCAATCCCCCTGAGGATCAACTCTTAACTCGTTGTCTCTTTTCTTTGTCATTCTCTCTTGCTATACTTCTTCTATTATATATATTCACATACGTCTCTACTATATGTCTTCATGTATGAATATATATGGTGAACGTGCGTCAAGTAAAAGGCACATTAGGCCTTCACTAGGCTCTTGTCCCGAGTGTACCAACCCAATCCCTTCGCTCATTGCAAGCTTTAGCTTCGGTATATTCAGCTCTCTTTTTCTCTCTTTCTCTCTCTCTCGAATGTCACATTGCAACAACAAAGTATAGACACATTGCTTAAGCCGTATACCATGTTGGCTTCTGGTGGGGCTTCGTTTTAAAGGTGATAGAGTTTGTGATTTTAAACGTACGAACTTTTAAAAACTAATGAAATTTGTATGAAGTCCAGTGGAATTATCGAATCTTGAGGGGTTTTTTTTTTTTTTTTTTTTTTGTTTGAATATTGTGAAAATAAGAAAATTAAAGGAGTGAATTTACTTCTATTTAGAAGAATAACATCAATAAATATTTAAGCAGTATTTATTTGTCTCAATATTATCTGTTTTCACTCTTCTTCTTCTTTTTCTTATTTTTCTTTTTTCGTTTTTGTTTTTGTTTTTTTTTTTTTTCCAGTGATAAATTCTTTCACGGTAAAGTTGAAAAAGTTTTCATAGTAATCGAAGCAACAGAAGACAATAGTGAAACTCTGGTCTGGTAGATAACTATTATCATTGCTCTTCGTGTTTCTGCACCGACTAAAATTGGCTACACAAAAATAGCTCTGTCATCCCTATCCTTTCTTTTACTTGTTCTTTCATTCTGTTTTATTCAAGCTATTCTTTGCATTTTGCGTCCCAACTCCCCGCATATTTTCATTACTTCACCGTTCGTTTTCACCCAACACGATCCCAACCCACTTATTGCTAGAGTCCAGCATTTTCTCATATTCTTCAGCTCGGTGAACAATAGAAAAACTTTGTAGTTCCGGTTTGCGGAACCACAGAGTTCCGCTGCGACGTGTCTTACCATCCTCTTACGGAAATCATTCGTACATCCGGAGCAAGATACGGTTGGACGTTAGTTCAGCTAGTGTGTATCTGTCTGATCCACTGTATGTGGAGGTGGAGGAGTTAGGAAAAGCAAGAGAAAAGTGGAGAAAAAGGAAAAAAAAAAAAAAAATGAAAAAATCGAAGTGACAAAGAGTCATCTAGAATGCGAATACGAGTGGACAGTACACGGAAAGAAAAACGAATAGAAAAATGAAAAAATGGAGTGAGATGACAGAGTACTTTTGTGCCTTTCTTGTTGGACTTTGGTACAGTTTTGTTGGTGACACATGAACAACGTCGACGAAAAACAAAGACAACGACACTGCCAGTATGAACGAAGATAGAGTAGAACATTTTCAAACTGTTAAATATCTTGGAAGAATAAGGGGAAAAAATGATAAAATAAGAAGAAGAATCAAACCGGAAGAGCCAAGTATATATTTACAAAAGACTATCATTAGACCTATAATCTGGGGAATGTTATCAAAAGTTTTTTTTTTTTTTTTTTTTTACACTTGAAATAATAATATTTCAACTGGAGTTATTCATGAACATCAAGATTTTTCATCCATCACATTCGTATTCTTTCAATTTTTACTTCAGAAAATAATAATAATAATAATGAAAAAAATAAATAAAAAAAAGGTGAATAATAAAACCAAGAAGAGGTAAATGAATTTCTTCATAGCATTTGGTCTTTTCTCAACCCTTGAAAATGCATCCGCATCAATGACTATATTTATAAATAGAATTTTGGTTAACAGAGAGTGCTATAAAGCACCGGGGAAAAGAAAAAAAAGAAAAAAAAGAAAAAAAAAAAGGCAACCAATCAGTGAAGAAAGCAGCGTTTAGGAACAACTTGTGTGTGGTGAACCGCATTCCTAAAACGGGAACCCATTTCAACACACTCAGATCTTTATACACGAACATGTGTGAATATTAGTGTGTGTATATTAGTGAATATATGTTCTGTTATGTCTGGACTGTAGGGAAGGTGGCTCATTTGCATTACACTGGAGTAAACATGGGGTAACGAGATTTCCAGGGGGATGATTTTGTTGAGGAGAATGCGCGTGCTTGGGTTACATTTGGGTGTTGCCCAAAACACGTTACTAATACCAATAGTTCTCCTTCCCTTTTCGACATTCTCTTCTTCATGTGTGTGTGTGTGTGTGTGTGTATGTGTGAAATTGAGGCGTTGATGTTCCCTCACTCTTCTTGAAACCAATCTCACTTTCACCTTTTTGTTAAATTCAACCCTCTCATTCCCCTCCCCCTCCCCCTCTCTTCCTCCCTTCCTCTTTCTATTTATTGCATAGAAAAATATACACAAACCGAGTAGGGATTTAGGAATTCAATGGCAATGGAAATCGGAACAAAACGATATTGTATACACGAATCAAAGAGCAAATGTTTTCAATTCTCTATCTCACTTTCTCATTTACAACTGGATTTTTTGGTGTTGAGGATTATGAATCCGATCCCTGATCTAAACATCTCTCCCTTCCTCGTTTCTTGGTTCTTTCACTCTACAAACTTAGAATTTTATTGTGCAGAATTTTTTTTCTTTCTTTTTTTTTTTTTTTTTTTTTTTTTTTTCTTCTTCCTCTCCTTTTCTTCTCGTGGTGACGCCTACCCCATGAGCTAAGCTATAATGAAGAATGTAAATATCATCGCATACACAGAGTGTAGTTTAAATATATACAGGAGCTGTGAACTTAAACCCTTTTCGTGTTTATTGTGTTGTGGGTATTGCATTGTTGGCAACACCCCACCTCTTTTACATAGTTGATTGTTTGTTACCGCAGATTATGGTCACACTATGGTTACTCGTGTTCGAGCTTAGTGTTTTTGTTTGGCTTAGGTTGATTTTAAGCAGACCGGTCAATAAACCTAGTTATTATTTTGTTGGTCTATTCATATGTCAATTCAACTGTATATACTTTATCATCTATAATTAATTGTTCAAATATACATGTGTATATACTGGTATTATATTTAAAAAAGAAGAAAAAAAACTCGCCTTATTTTCAAAATTGACACCATTGCGTTGATATTGATTGTTATAAATTTATTTCTACGAATATTTAATGTTTCATTGACAATACTTATGAATTGAAATAATATGACAGATGTTTTAGCCTTGGAAAGGAAGGGGGGGATTTCTACTCAAGTTATTTATAGTTCAAGTTTTGGATTTATGTTTCTTTTTTTAGTGTGATGATGTAAGAGGATGAGGAGTGTTGATAATGATGACGATGATGATGATGATGATGATGATGAAAAATATGAGAAATAAATGAATAGAGGAGAGAAAGAAAACTAAGTCATTACTATCAATTTAAGTTTATTATGACTTGTTAGGGTGATGCACTTGGAGTTCTACATTTGTTGTTGGTACTTGAGACTGTCTCGAGGGATCATATCGTTGATAATGTTAATTTATTAAAAAATAAAAAAAATGTATTTATATAATAAATTATATAAAAAAAAAAATGTATTTTTATATATATAGAATTTTTTAGAGTTTAGAATAACGAACAATAATATTGTGGATGATTTGTAAAATTATTTTTTGTTTGTAAAAAAATTGTAAAATTATGTTTAGTGTGCAAACATGCGAAAGTAAATGTTGAAGTGAGTGAAAGAGAAAACAAAACACAGAGTATGATAACAAAACACTCATCAGTGCAAACTCTAACGCCATAATTAATATTCTAGCATTAACTCATTTTCATTTTGTACACTGCGCGACACTCACTATTTATCTTTACTCACACCGAAACATTTCAATTCTTTATTTCACTTATACTTTACACTCACACACAAATTGTTAACCAATTTTAATGTTTTCCATTTTTCTCCACACATTACATTAAGTATTTTCACGTTTGTTTTATTATTCCATTTTTTTTTTTTTTTTTTTTTTTTTTTCTCGTCTTCATTTCCGTCATCCACCACCGGTCTTTACTCGAAGCTCTCTCGACTTTTACCCTCTTTCACTTGCACAGCAATAAATTTGCATTTTCTCCCCGTGAAAACGTTTTGTTAAACACACTGTGTGCCACCCGCAATTTCTCGACATTGGGCGTGGGAGATTCAAAAGAGGAACTAGGGTTTGGGTAGTAGATGTATAAAAAGAGTTGAGGGGAGAATTTGCGAATACAGAGTTACATATCAAACTATCGTAAATTTCATTAAATCTACCCAGTGAGAAATTTTGAAATTGAAGAATTAATGGATAAAAAAGAAGAGAGAGAAAGAGAAAGAGAGGGGGGAGGGGGGGGGGGGTGAAACAAAAAAATAAATAAATAAACTAAAAAAAAACACCAGTATAATCAACGGATTTTTGTTAAATTTATTACATCTCAATTTTCTCCATTTTTATATCAAACAAAAATTTGTTTCCTCTCATTTTTTTTTTTTTTTGTCCATTTCGTTTTCTTTCATGAAACCAGTTCACATGTAAAATATTGCATCGCTGTATATTGTGTATCTGAATCTCTTGTAGTTGCACATCCGGTTTAGTAAAATAATAATAATGATGATTAATTAAACGAAAGGAGAGGAGAAAAAAGAAAAAAAACGAGAGAATAACTGTGAGTTGAAACATCTGGAAATAATAATCAAATGCTTTAGACGAGACATGAAGTCCATATACATACAAAAAACAAAAAAAGAAAACACATAATGTGTCCCTCAGTTAATTTTTTTCTCCTTCGTTTTTTTTTTTTCCTCTTTTTTTTTTCACATACTGAATCAAAAAATAATAATTGAGTTTATATATTTTTATAATTGTCATTTGAAATTTTTAAATGAAAATAATTTTTTTTCCTGATATTTATAATATCTTGTTATTTATTTATTTATTTATTTATTTTTATTTATTTTTGGGGTTCGTGTGTGTGTATATATGTGTGTGTTTTCGTCAACCCTTGGCGCCATATGGTACAAATGTATACGTGTAGACGATCGCGTGTCACCCTAATGATCCGAATGTCGTTCGTCAGGTACATATAGAAAACAAAAAAAAAAAAAAAAAAAAAAAAACGGCAAAGATGGGAGGGAGGATGGAAGAGGTAGGGAGAGGAGCGTGTGCACACGTAGGTCGCACGTGCAACGACGAGCTTATCGATCATACGTGAACCGCCAACGACAACGTAATACACAATGTACATATATATGTGTGTATGTAACTCCTTCCTCTTTTACAGATGAGGATTGTGTCCGTTTCGAATGTATATACCACTCGGGCAATCGACAATCACATATCCAGGATACATTTGTCCCTCCATTTTGTATATATATTTGTATAGGCGAACATTCTGACATTCAAACAACCGATAAATCGTTTTACATGTCATGTTTGATAGTTACGCAAATATTTCTACGTATTCACTGTCAGTTTTTTTTGTTTGTTTTTTACTTTTTATTATTATTTTTTTTTTTCTATATTTTTTATTCGAATTTTTGATGATTTATCATTTCAACTTTTAAAAAGGTTTTTTCATTTTTTTATTTTTATTTATTTATTTTTTTTTTTTTCGGGTTTATTTGACTGTTCAATTTTGTTTTTTATTTTTATGAACAGACATCAGTCACAATGGTCTTTTTAAAATCGTTCTACAAAGAATTGTTTTTTGTTTTTTTTTTTTTAGTTTTTTGGTTTTTTTTTTTATCACACTCAATTCCAATCATAAAAGTCACGGATGAAATACTTGGGATGTTCATTAATGTGAAATTGCTTTCGTAATGAAAAAAAAAAAAAAAAAAAAATTAGAAATGATAGAAATCTTTTTTAATTTGGTAGATAATTGGAGGTACATTTAGTAAACTTTTATATTTTCCTTTTTGTGTGTAAATCAGTTGTTTTATAGTTGTCTAATTACAATAATAAAAATGAAAATGTTGGGGAGAAAAGAAAGAAGAAAAGAACGAGATATAAAACGTAAAATCAGATAGTCGAGGTCTTTAAAAGATTCTAAATGTCCCTTGAAAATGAACGAATGATTTATGTATTTTCACATATAGAAAAATAGAAATAAAACTATTCGACCAATTATAAATTTGTTCTGCGTTCACAATCCACGATTGCCATTTCACTTGCCTTCTCTCTATTCGTCCCTTGATACTCACAGCACCATCCAAAACCCTCCATCGTTTTTGATATCCCACGTGAATCTACGTATCTTTCTCATCCAACCAGTTCTACTTTAACAACATCACCATCTCTATCTCACACTTCCTTTCTCATTTCACCTTCGTCCCATCGCGCACTCAACAGAATCTACAACTCGGTGTGGCTTCCACTACGGTGCACTAATTACCATGGGAAATTTGCATTCACGTCCTTCAAACCATCTCGTGCGACAAATTGTCCGCCATTTTCTCTTCGTCTACGTCCTTAAACAATTGTCAACTTTGCAATTCATCTTACACACATTTAATATAAATTCCTCTTGATATTTTATCAATTTTTATTGAATTTTTTAAACGATATATATTTTATAAAAAAAATTATATTAAAAATTATATATGAAAGTACAGAAATCAACAAATAAATAAGTAGCTGTGTTTGTGTATATATCAAAAGGAATTTGGGACCACCCACAGCCGGAAGCTATTCTCATCTGTTTTTTCCCTCCTATGTTCTTTTTAATCCGTGGCGTGTGTTGGCCCCTGAGGCACATACTATATTCCTTTGTAACCTACCTAGGACTTTCTCTGTGTTATATATTTCACCCCTCATCACTATCATATCCCTTTTATTCTCATTCTTATTTGTCTGAAAATTTTTTTGTTTGTTTATTTCTTCTTCCTCTTTCTCTTCTTTGTATCTCAATTTTTCCTCTTATTCATATTTACATACACGATGAATGTTAAAATTAACAATGAAAAATGATTAATATAAAATTATACTAATTATTATTTTTTTTTTTTTTGTTTATTTTTCTTCAAAACTAGATTTTAGTTTGATCGTAAAATTATATTATTTATTATCTAATTTCAATTAATAATATTTTATTGAATATTAAGACCCTTGACACTGAATGAATTATCAATTGGACAAAGCTAATTGTTCCATTCTGTACAATCAAACTAAACTCAAGTTCGAGATCTTCTGGCTCATTCATTTTGTCACGCTTGGTATTATGTAATATATGACGCCATGATTTTGTGGTTATAGACCCCGTAAATTTATCATAACGTAATATCATGAAATGTTCTACGATTTATTGAAGCATATACTTTGTGTTTGGTTGGACATTGACATAATTAATCTTGTGCTTTAATCATCAATCAAAAATATCTCACTTAATTATACTGAATAAATTAACTTCAAATATTATCAAAGATTATCAAGTTTCATGTTATATACGTAAATCCAAAATTTCTAAAATTTTAGCTTGAATTTTCTGTATTTGACAGTATCATCTGACTTTAAACCAAAAAGACCTTATAATTGTCATGTTTATCTAGCAAATATCACATTTTCCAAACTGATGAATGCGCGTTTACACTTCTCTCTCTTCCTCATTCCGCCAAAACGATTATTCCAACAATTGTAACAACTGTATTACATGCGAGTGCGTTACTAGGGTGGATATCAGTTCCGCCACGATGCACCCTAACTCTCATTCTCTCTTTCACCCTATCTCATACATTCCCCAACTATCCACAACACTTTCCAACGTTAATCCCTAACAATCAACTGGCATATTTGCATTCATGCTCCACATACTCGTGATATATAACGTTTAATTATTCGAATTTACAAACATTGAATTCCTCGTGGATGTTCACTTTTAAGCATAAAAGAAAAAAATAAAATAAAATAAAATAAAATAAAATAAAATAAAATAAAATAAAATGATATGGAATAACGAAGAAAATCTTGTTTAAAGAGAAAAATGGATTTAAGTAGATACAAAACCAACGTCTAGGATCATTAAAGAAACAGAAATGATGTGGAACACAAGAGAGTCACATACACCGACCAATGGAATAGAGAAAAAGAAATAAAATAAAAAAAAAAAAGATAGAAAATGTCTTAAAGTTTAACGGTCGAAGAATCGTAAGCAAGCCAAGACGCCACAGTATTACTGTATTCATATCTATATAAGAACACGCGGAAATCGAGAATGGAATTGAGAGTTGTACAATATAGTTGTGTAGTTGGGTTACATTTGAAGCTTAATACTTTCCACAACTAGTTACAACTTTTTCCATTTGGAAATTTATCTACACTAGACAACAAAGAAAAAAAAAAAGAAAGAATAATTCCAAATTCAACATTTTTATAATACACACATTCGAATAAATTTTATTTCTATTCAATAAATTCTTATTTTATTATTATTATTATTATTTTTTTTTTTTTTGAAAATAATGATGAATTTTTTATCCGTGAAATTGGCATAATTGGCGTATTTTGAAATCAATGGATTCTGGGTGAATATCCCCATGAAACTGGATCCACTGTCACAGTCTAATATATATATGTTTGAGTTTATTAATGTTGGACCTAGAGTAGTATCTAGTGCAACTTTAACATCCACTATCCGACACAACATCTGTGTGTAGTATATCAATGTGGTCGTTTGTGTACCATTTCATGATAGTGTTTGACCGTAATGCACCAACGTATGTATTGATGGGACTGTCATAATAGATTGTTGTTTCATATCTATGTCTATTTCAATGAAACTATAACTTTTATATCGATTGACTGCAGTAATTTATTGGATATTTGTTTGAATTGTTATATTTCATGTAGACATAAAAATCTGATATTTATTTTTATTCTTTTGTTTTGTTTTGTTTAAATTACGTGATTTTATCTTAATTTATCAATTCTGTGCTTATGATTTTGCATGAATATATAAAATTGAGGAAAGCGTGACAAAGTAAGTATATAATTTTGCAGCATAAACATCAATGTTCTAGTTTGAGTTGAATATTATAGAGATCTTAGTGCCATTCGTGTTCAACTATAATAAAATTAACGTCAAACTCAGTGATGTTGATGTTAAATTAGATAGAATAAGGGTGAATATACAAAACTATATATTTTATCTTAATGTATAACTTGAATTTACATTTACACTCAAATTTAAATGTTGTGTCAAACTGATTTTCAACCCTAACAATTATCACTGGTGATTATCATAGATTATTATAAATTTATACAGTGATACTGTGTAGTTTTGTGTGGTAGACAATAAATTAAAATGGCATTTTAAATTTATTTATCATCAATCAAAAAAAAGTTTTATTTATTTTTTTATTTTTTTTTTATTATATATTTGAGATTTATTTTAGATTATGTATATTCACGGAAATTTAACTGTAAACGCAACGGGAAATTTCATTTATAAATGTTATTGCTGTAATTATATTTAAACTTTAGCTATTAAAATATAGTGGATTTAATGTTGATTCATTGATAGTCATTTCATCCACTGCATATTGTTTATATATACAAATTTATAAAATTATAATCTACAATATACAATTTCAAGTATTACAATTAATATTCATTTTATACGAATGAATACCCAAAATTATCCTCAGATAATATTTATCATTTTTATTAAGGTTTTTATTTTTATGAAAAAAAAAATTTTCATTCCATTTGAAAGTGTTAAAAAACACAAACAAACAAAAATAGTGAAAGAAAGATAGGAGAGGATAGGGGAGGAGGAGAAAAAGGAGGAGAGAGAGAGGAGAAAATAATAAATAAAAATTTAGTAATACACAGCAAAAATATATTTTACATTACGCGAATGTTTGATAAATTTTCTTTTATATATATCTATACATCGCATGTGTTTATATATCATCCGATCTCACGACGGGGCAACTAAACTAATTCCCGAGTAAATTTCAGCCTGCGAAACGACACTGGCGATAAATCAGCCAGAGCAGAGTTTCCATTTCAAATATATACATACTATGCAACTACACTGAAGTAAAGGTAAAGCTTCAACTCAACATTTTCATATATATATATATATTTATTTACTATATACACAATATACAATATATACAATATATACCTGACATCAAATGGGGTGCGTGCATCCATCCAACAACGGACAATTTCGAACATTGCTTTGAAAATGAAACGGCTTTCAATCTGCCCCGTAGTTCAATGCTCAGCCAAACTGTGACATTATACGTATATACATAGATATATATATATATTTAAATATATACTTTAACATGTACATATATATTTAGGGTGGATTAAAGAGTAGTGGGGACTGAAATGAACTAGTTGGAAAGTGAGGATGTAGAAGGTGTAGAGAGGGAGGGTTTTTTGGCATAATCGAGTGAGAATTAATTCAATTGAATACCAACCCTCACTGAATCCTGAACATAGCACGTGCATTAACTCCCTTGATGCATCTAAATACGACAAAATATATATATTTAGTTATTGAAAATAATTTTCATTTACCATTTTATTCTCTATTCTCATATTTATGAAAGGAAATAAAATATCATGAATTTATTTATTATAATTTTTTTTTTTTCTTTGTTTTTTTTTTTTGTAATATAATAATTCAATTTTCATTTTCAATTACGTGATTATATTAACAAATATATCAATGTAATTGCATGAAAATTGAATTATTATCTATTTGTGTTGATTTTATGTGATGGTAAAGATGAATGAAATCGGAATGGGATTGGATCTCAAGGGTTGAAACGTAATTTCAAACCAACTTTCTCCCTGTCTTGTTTCCATGTGTCTTGTCTCACTCAATTCTGACGACCATGTTTATGTCAAGCTGCTTTTGTTGTTGGTTGTGCGGTTAGTGATAGTGCGGTGGGTTTTGTCAGTGTAGAGTTAGATAGAAAATGGGGTGAAGTCAAATTGGAGAGTGAAAATTTCTCCCCCAGTGTTACGCGAAGTGGGTTACTGTGATTGTGACGTCACTATGCGGCAACCCAGTTTGTATCTGTGTGTGGCCACAATTTATCTATACTTTATATATATATATATATATTTGGCAATGCGGCAAAAGTCAGATGGTCTCGCTCTTTACTTTTTGTTTTGTTTTGTTTTTTTTTTTTTTTATATTTTTTTGACTCTTTAAAATTTCCTCTTTTGTATTTTATTTGTTTCACTCACTTTTTCACATATTATTATTATTATTATTATTATTTGTTTTTTTTTTCATTGTAAAATACTTTCAAGTGCAATTTTAAAGCCATACATTGTAATCATTATCCAATCAATTGTTTAATATTTTCATGAATAATAGGATAAAAAAAAAAAAAAAAAAAAAGAGGAAAATAAAATTGTATAAAATATTATAAAGTAAAAGAGAAAAATATGAGTTTGGAATATATAAACTAAGGAAAAAAATGAAAAAAAATCTGTTTTCATAAATAAAGAATAATGAAAAAATTAAAAAAATAAAAATAAAAATAAAAAAGAATTAATCATTTTATTTGAAATTCAACATTTCGTACATTTCAAAAAGGAAAAAATAAAAAATAAAATTTGTATAATTTTTGAATAATTCATACTATTCACTAACGTGATGAAAATTGACAGGATAAATTCTACAACTTGTCAGAAAAATAAAATTGGATATATATATATTTTTTCCACCTTCTTTTCTCCCAGTGACCTTTTCAAGGACGGAGAATTTTTATACGTTATGGAGGAATTGGGATTGAAGGTGAGGGGTAGTGAGGGATTGAATTGAAATGCGTTTTCGTGAATATGAACGGAACACAATAGTTTGCGTGGCATTTGGCACAACTCCAACCAGTTTCTACATGTTCTTGAGAGCATGTTATGTAGAATTATATATATATATATATAAGTCTCATTTTGGTATATACGCCTACTTTCCAACCCTTCATCAGGTACTCGTATATATATATACGTGGGTATAGAGTTGAATACTGAGAAAGTTCTTCCATATAACGCCAGTCGGCAATTCAAATAGCAGTTAACTCATGTGTGCTAATGTTCAATGGAAATTCATATGGCCCCTGGCGATGACCTCTATAAATTATTAATATTCATATACATAAATAAAATATTAAATGTTTCCTTTTTTTTTCTGTCTTTATTTTCTTTTTTTTTTTTTTTTTTTAATATTCTCAATTACTTTTAGATACAAAATCGACGAAATTTTACTCTCCACATTTTTTTTCCCCATTTATTTTTTGCCTTTTTTTTTTTATTCATTTTATTTACCTTAATTAGAATTCGCTTTTTGTTTCCAGAAGTTTTTACATTTTTTTGTATATGTTTAGATAGGAAATCCGGCTCAGCCATTAAATCTCAGTATGATTTTATACGTGTCGACGTGTGTGTGTGTATGTCTGTGTGTAGTGCTCCCACAAAGCCCTCATTAGTTTACTTTTTTTTTTTTTTTTTTTTTTTTAATTTTTTTTTTGCGTGCTCTCATTTTCAATCCCCGTCCAACTCATGTCTTCCCTCCACGTGTTACCTTCTTTCTTCCAGTTAATTCTATTATTATTATTTATTCATTTATATTTTTTATTTTTTCTCCACTGAATTTTTCCAAAGCGGTAAGATCGTAAAAACCAAATAAAAAAAAAATAATAATAAATAAATAAATAAAAATAAAGTACTTCTCAATGTTAGTAGTTGAGAAATTTTTTTACTTACTCTGATTTTTATCATTTTTTATTACACACACACACAATCACAGAGAGGATTAATTACCCAATTTTTGTTAAAAAAAAATCAAGTATATAAAATTAAAGGGTTTGAAGTTGTGTCATTACGAGGTTATGTTCTATTTGTGATATTTGTCGTCGGGGTTGTCGTCTCGGTTTGACTTCAAATCCGACAGCAAAGACGAAAAACGTTGACGTCGCCACTCGTCGAACGGTAAAAGGGGATTATCCCTAACCTATACTTGATCCTTTTGGTTTTGGTCTTGTTGCAGAACACGTTGCAATGGCAAAGTCTTTTGAGCTCGAAGCCTGAAATGAAAAAATCCGAGTCAGGGATTTGATCCTCTTTCCTGTCATATCAAGTTATAGGACAAATCAGGAAAAAAAAAAAAAAATTATAATAATAAAAAAAATTATATATATATATATATAATATGAAACATAGAATGACAAAGAAATAGAGAGAAGAACTGAAAGAAAAATAAAAGAATTAGATGAGGAAAAAAAAAATCCTGAAAGAGAGACAAAAAGTAATCAAATAATTTATGACTATTGATGTATGTAATTTTTTCTTTTTTTTTTCTCTTAAATGCCAATTTTTGCTGAGTGCACTTGAATTTTCTTCTAATGATAATGTATCGACCTCAATTTTTATTTATGTCCAATATACACCCAGGAATTGTTTTCTTTTTTTTTTTTTTTTTTTTTTTTTTCTTTTTCCTCCCCAATTGCACATCGTATTTGCTTGAGGGGGAGTAAAATAAAATCAGATATCGTCTATCTAATCTAACTAACATGAATTTCCATTGAATAATAAATATTTATCTATTTTTTTTATTCATTGTCGATGAGTCATTTTCACGCGAAGAAGAATAATTTATGATTCGAATGTGCATCGTTAAAAGAATTTGATATATATTACACATAGGGGGGGGGGGGGGGGGAAGGAAATCACTTTGAAATTGGTAAAAGTGTGCAATCATGTCTCTAGGGGTTGATGTCTTATTCATAGTAAATCTGGAAAATTGAAGGGTCATCTCCACCCCTCCTCCCTCCCTTTGACCCCAACTACTCTCATTTCTGAGATAATAATTTTTCATTTAGGTCAAAATAATTAAGAAAAAATGACTGAACCAAAAAAAAAAAAAAAAAATTTTTTTTTTATATTTAATTTATATATAATTAAATATTATTAATTATGAATTATGAATTATATCTGTTTGAAAATATTTTTCAATTAAATTATCGTACTCAATAGTAAACAAAAAAATAATTTAAAAAATGCATGAATATATTTAATAAAATATTTGAAAAATTTATATTGAATTTATCATGAAGGATTTCGAAAATTTTATTTAATGGTTAAAGAAAAAAATATTTAAAATACACATCATATGTACAAACATAACTTTTTATCTCATTTATTTATTTAAATACAATTTTTATTTATTTATTTTTTTTTATTTGGAATATAAAATGACGAATATAAAATATACAGATAAATATTATTCACAAAATTTATAATTTACGATTTATTTTAAAAAGTAACAAATTCCATGTGTCTCAAAAGCAAAAATTGTTACATATGTTGACTAATATTTCACATCACTAGGGGATATATGTATATATATATATATATATTCATATTTATTTATTTTTATATATATTTACGTCTTGTCCCATACACGTGCCACATTGAATTGAGTGGAGACCCTGGTGGTAAACCAGTGGGTGCTTTTGATACAAGGATAGATACAGTTGAGTTAGAGCTGTACATATGTGAGTATGTACATGGAGTATATATATATCGAAACGTGTACTCTGCTATGGGACCATATATATAAATCACGTGTAAACTCGATGACAACGGTGGTGGTACTACTGTCAACCCATACACAGCAAAAATCCAATGCGAAATATGTGAAATAATTCACACAACAGTCGACAAAACGTTTTGTTCGAACTGACACATCAGGACGTGGACGATTTACTCATTCCTGATTTCCGTTCCTTTTTTTTTTTTTTTCTTTTTTCTTTCTTTTTCTTCTTTTCATTTTTTCTCTTTATTCATATCATTTTTTGATATATTTCCACATGTTTTCCTGCACATTCTCAATTTTGTCCTCTAACATTTTTCTTTCGTACATATTTTTCATCGTTTTATTTGTGTATTTTATTTTATTTTATTTTTTTAATTTATTTATTATCTATTTGTTTTTTTTTTTTTTTTTTTTTTTTTTTGTCAATTTATCTTCAGGGCAAATTTAACGAGCGGAAAAATAACTGCATTGTTACTCAAGTCTATTCAAACTTTACTTAAAAAATAAGGGAGAATAAAATGAAAAAAAAAAAAAAAACAAAAAAACAAAAAAAAATAAATTGTATGAATAAATTTTACTCTATTTTTTTCGTTTATTATCTATTATTTATTTATTTAATTTTTTTTTTTAGTTCGCAAATTTTGTTTCGAGTAAAAGTAAAGGAAAAAAAAATTATATCATAAATAAAAAAAAATAAAAATGAAAAAAATAAAAAAAAAATATAATAAGTCGCCAAAGGCAAAGACCTTTACAGAATAAAATGGTAAAGTTTTAATAGCTTTGGAATATAAACCGGCATAGCGAAAGTATACGATGGAGAAGTGGGAATAGGGATTGTATTTAGTAGAAAGGTTCTATTAAAAAAAAGAAAAAAAAAAAGGAAAAATCCCTGATGTACCACCGTATGTATTTCGAGAACATGATGGAGCAAGAAAATTTGTGAAAAAATTATTCGTGATCAATATAAATGTTCTACTCTTTTTTTTTTTTTTTTTTCTTTTGTTTTCTAAATTCTGTCTTGGTCTTAGCTAAAAAATATTATTATTGTTTATTGTTTATTTAATGGCAATTTAAAAATCATGAAAAACAAATTTATTGTATTATTTAAAATTTATTTATTTATTTATTTTTTCTTAATTGGGTATTTTTTTATTACTGTGATATTTTGCAGTAGCTGAAGTGGATATAAAGTATTGATATATATGTATGGTATTAGTTTTTTTCTTTGTTTAATCCACATAAGCATTCGATGAAAATTATCGAGTTTGTTAGGTACCAATGAAAAGTTACAGTTGCATAAAATTGGAAATCGATATACGAATAATTTTTACATTTCTACTCTACTGAAATAAATCCGGGATTTTTTTTTTTTTTTATATGTTCCATTTTAATTTGTTTTTTTAAATTATTCAGTATTTCTGTTGAGAATAAATTTATCGATGAGTTGAATATTATTGCGATGGAAATTTTTGATATCAAGTGAGTGGTGAAAAATAAATAATAATAATAATAAGTATATAGAAGGAGATTAAGAATACACGTGTTGAAAGAAATGGCAAAGAGTGAATTTAAGGGAGGATTAGATGCACATGTCGATATGTGAGTACAGTCAAGTACAGTTGAGGGTACAACATACGAAATAGAAGAGATAAAGTGGCAGTGAAATAAAATTGCTTTCTCTTCTCTACAAACAACCAAAAAAAAAAAAAAAAAAATCCTTCATATATAAATTTTTCTTCTTTCTATTCTTCGATTTTTCTATATGTACATTTTACAAACTCAAATGCAATTGATGTTTCAAAGAAAATTCACCAGAAGTTTCTACACTTTCTATTTTTTTTTTTTTTTTATCTCATATTTACTTTATCACCTTTGACTCGTGATGTTCACATTTTTTTTTTCTCACGCGTACAAATTCACGAAATTGCAGAAAATATCCACATATATAAATACACAAATTTATTTGTGATACGAGACGACTGAAAATATCAAAACTCAACAATAAATTCTTGTTACAATTCTCTAAATAAAAAAATAAAAAAACAAAAAAAAAATATATTTAATCACAATTCTCTTATTCTGATAAATACAAAAATTCAATAAAACAATTTATATCTCATATTCATAACATATAAACTATCACAATTAATTTTATTATTATATATAATTATTTACTATAATTATAATTATATCCGATGTTATGAAACTTTGTTTTATTATCACACAACAATTTCCGTACGGTAATCCGCTTATCAGTAAACTCTCGTGTATATATATATGTGATAATTACAATTAATTTTAATAAACTACTGTCAATTATTTTTATTTTTCACTTTAATTCAATTTAATTTTATTATTTTATTATAAATGTATATATATTTTTTCTACTTCTCTTTCTTTATCACTCAATATATCACACACTTCCCCTCTATTTTTCTAGTTATTTATTTATTTATATTTTTTATTTTACCTCACACTTCAATAATCATCTCTACCCCTCTCGGACTATTTTCTCTCACACTCCACACGTTGAATCATTCTATTTTCCTCTCGTTTTTCTCACTCATTCTTATCCCCATCCCCATTCCCACATTACATTACAATACTCTGTCCTATCAATGTACATTTTGTCACCCCTCGAGAAATTCATTCGCTCTCTCGCCTCGTTGATTCACAACGGCGGCAGAAAAGGGACGGTAAAGTGAATAAAACTTTTTGCGTTTCAATATAAATATACAGCGACTCTTTTATGGATACTCTTATAATATGAATAAATATATTTACATTTATATAATATATTAAAGTAATTTTATTCACTTGCTTCAAGTTTTTATTTTTTTATATGTGTATTTGTATATTATTTTGTTGCTGTTGGTTTTTTTTTTTTCTTTGTTTCCTCTTGTTCTTTTTGCTCATGATTTTGCGCCAGAAATAACACAATCAACCCCTTAGGCTTTTCTCTGTGACAATTGATGTGTACAAGGAAGGATGAAAAGATAATGGGACGAGGGTGTGCTCTCGCTTGAATTAAGAATGAATTAAAGTGTATTTAATCTTATAAAAGTATTTTTTTTTTCTTCTTCTTCTTCTTCTTCTTCTTCTTTTTTTTTTTCATAATTGTCATATGCATTTATAAATATTCAAATTAATATTTTTGCAGTTGAGAGAATATAATTTTTTAGGGTGAATTTTTATCATATTTCAGTATATATTTACTTTTTATATGTGCGTGTTACTGATAAACGAATAGGGGAAAAAAGAGAAAAAAAAAAAAGTATCGCAGAATTGCGCGCATATCTCTCTTGTTAGTTCGGCTCATTTATTATCGACAAAGAAATTCCCGACGCGGAATTAAATGCTCGAGGCTGCGTAAGATGGGGTTGAAAAAAGTTTTTAGGAAGAAACGCGGGTGGTGAGGTAGAAGAGGGATGGATTTTCGGTGTGCGGGAATGGTTGTGTGGTGATGATTTACTGTCGGTTTTCCACTACGGGCATATTTTCCCCTCACCGAACACACCGAGAAATGTGTTAGAGTGAACGTCGCGTATCATTGAATGGTCACTTCACTTCTGAAATTTTTCTTTCACTTGGTATGGGGTGTTTTTTTATTTTATTTATTTATTTTTTATTTTAATAAACCCCCGTGAGACGTGTACGAGGGATGAATGTCATTGATGTGACGAGTGAACGCGCATTTGAGCGTTGAGTAAATTTCAAGATTTTTTTTTTTTTATTCCTTGAAAAAAAAAATCATTTTTAAATAAATATTTATCATGATTTTTTTTTTTTTTTTCTTAAAGGTGAGCAGATGGTGCATTGATATTATTAATTTTATTATTTATTTTTTTTTTATTCTTGTCTACTTCTATTTCTTCTTTTTTTTTTTTTTTTTGTTTTTTTCCATCCCTTTCCAGAGAAGATTGACATGACACAGTGAGAGTCACACGATGGGGGATGATGATGACGCAATGGTGTTATGTAGTGGTAGATTATGGTAGTAGAGTTTTGTTTTAGGAGGGTGAGTCTGAGAGGAGCAGTCAAGCATGAGCGATAAACATCTCCCAAGAAAAAAAAAATACAAAAAAATTTTTTTATTCAACCCCATCTTTTATATATATATATATATTTTTTTTTTACCCTATACCCATCTCATTCTTCTAGTCACCGTATTTTTCATGGTTCATGAGAGAAAAATAATATTATTTGTTTATTTATTTATTTATTTATTTATTTTTTTCTCATTGATCACATGGAGTGACTGATTATTGAGTCAAAGTTTACACTTGATGTATATTTCTACCAGAAAACTTTTATTTCAATTATTTTTATTTATTTAGTTATAATTATTTTTTTTTTTCTCACTCAATTTTTCAGCAAAAAGTTGGATATATAAAAATCAAAAAATATTTTGTATTAATAATTCATTTATTTAGATATTAAAAAGATTTTTTTATTTTTTTTTATTTTTTATTATTTATTTACTATTTTATATTAATGATAAGTTGATTAAAAATAATTATATTTTTTTTACTCCTTGTAAAATATAAATTTCACAGTTGAACACTTGATTTTCAATTTATCCTTATCATTATTCCAAAACTTATACACTCACTATTTTACTGTTAAACTTTTTTTAATTTTATTTCTTTAAAATACATATATATATTTGAAGTTTTTCACCTCTTTTAATTTTTACTGGGTTGCCTTCTTGCAACTTTGATTGAGATAGTTTGCCAAGGGGACGAAAGTAGACAAGAAGGGTTGAAATGCAAAGGGACGAAGTGGCGAGAGGTGCAACATGAAGGGTGAGGAAATTGAGGGCTCGTAACTACTTTTCACGTCCAATGGAAATGCATCACCTGACAATCCCGCCCATCTGCTTTCGACCAATTAAAACTTACCCTTACTTTGATTTATTGGGAATGACTTTGATTGCATAACCCCCCATCTCATCTTTCTTTCTTTTTTTTTTTTTTGTTTTCTTTTTTTCTTTTCTTCATCTATTCCTGTAAAAAAAAAAAAATAAAAAAAAAACATCTGCCAACTCTTTTACAACTTATTTGTTCTTCACTCATTTTCATCTTTTATTCCAATTTATTCCTGCAAATTCTTCAATCTCACCTGTCAATATTCCACATCTGATTAATTCTATATATTTATACCATTTTTTATTGAAATTTCAGACAAATCTTTTATTTTACCTTCATTTGTGTCAATTTTTCGGTCTTGTGGGGTTAAATTTTCCCATTGCATTCAGTCGAAAATAATTTTTTCTTCATCTTTTATTTTTCTTTATTTTCTTCGTTTATTTTTTTACATTTATCATTGTGTGACCACAACTCGTCTCCACATTCAGTCACTCTCTCCCTCTCTCCCTTCCTTTCTTTCTTTCTTTCTCGTATTAATTGCCACAGCTCACGACATGTTTCCATTACTCAACTGTGCTACCATTTATATCTTATACTATCCTATTTCAACCCTTTCTCTCACATTTATTTTTTTGTTTTTTACAATTCCCATACCAACGTTGCCATTTGGGTTAGATGAAAAATATAGAGGAAGATTTATTTATTTATTTATTTATTTATTTATTTATTTATTTTCTTTTTTTTTTAAAGTGAAACCTGGACAACCTCAAAAAGTCTGCACTCATTTATTATTTCATTTCAACCCCATATACATAACTCGAGTTGAAAAATCGTGTATCAAATATTTTTTTTAATTATTTTATTTCTTTTATTTTCTTCATTACTTTTATTTGCCACATCTTGATGTGACAAATTTTTTATTTTATTTTTCATTTTCACTATTTGTTTTTTTTTTTTTTTTTTTTCGGTTCAAATAAAAATTTGAACGGATATGGATTCATTGCCGCTCGTGTCGTGATGATGGCCCGAGGCCAAATGTGAATAAAATACCGATAGAAATGGGAACGACAAGTAATTGATGAGAGTTGAGAGGGGGGGGGGGGGGAGGTGATAGTGGTGGTGAAGGATGGGAGTCGTTGATTCTTCGACACAAATTATCGGTTCTATTGCGCTCACGGCATCATTTATTTTCGTTGGTACAATCGGAAACGAGAAAAATTTCTACCACGTGAAGATCCTCAGTCATATAAAAATTTATATGGTAAATTGAGAAGTGATGGGTAAAAGAGAAAAAATACAGGGGAAGGATAATGATAAGGGTAGTAGTAGTAGCTGTGGAGGGTAAAGGTAATTGTACCAGAGCGATTATGCAGGGGATTTGAGGCGTCAGATAGAATTATCTAAACCTTCTTTGTCGTGAAGCCAAAAAACATCTTATAGAATTTGTAATGAGGAAATTTTGTATTTTTCATTATATAAGGGGATGAAATATACAGTAAAAAAAAATATATATATAAATTATGTAAGAGAATAAGAAGCTGAAGAAGAAGAAAAAGAGAATGATGTAAAATGTGAAGATGAAAATAGTCAAAGGGATGTAAATATAGGCAAAGTAATAAGACTCTTGAAAATTTATTTTCTTCTGTATATTTAAGAACAAAAAGAAAAAAAAAAAAAAACAAAATAAAATATTTAGAGAAAATTAAATTGAAAAAACACTACAAATGTATTTTAGTTAGAACAGAAGAAAGTGATTGGACAAGGCAACAGACAGAGGAATGAGAAATGAAAAAAAAAAAAAATAATAATAAATAAATAAATAGAAGGTAAATTAACACGTGAAAAAAAAAAAAAACCAAAAAAATCGTGAGGGGTGAAATAATGCGAATTTTTCGGTATGAGAGTGAAAAAGATTTAGGATGGATTTACTTTGGATGAAAATAAAATTAAAAAAATATATATTTACGAATGAGTTGGGCGGAGTGGTAACTGCCCCTTAAATAAGTGATAAAAAAAAAAAAAAAAAAAAAATATGTTAGTTTTTGATTACATCGAAAAAAAAAAATGATAATAATAATAAATAAAAAAAATCCTCAAGAGTCATATACACAATATTCATTCATTCTATTCGAGAGTATTGTATTTTAACGCGGGAAGTTGATGGCTCTTTTTCATTGTCCATGAAATAAACATCCCCTGTTATATAATATGTATAAGTCGATGGTGTTAAGGGGGTGATTCGACATATTGTGATTCACCATAGGGATTTTTCACGGATTTTATTCTTGATCCATAATACTGACCCTCAAACTAAATCAACATTGAATGGTACCCGTGAGGATATGATAAGAAATGAGAGAAAAAAAAAAATAATAATAATAATAATAATAATAAAACGAAAAGGTAAGAAATAAAATAATATAAAGAAGTTGGGAAATGAAAAATTGTGGATTGCACACGAAACGAAAAAAAAAAAAAAATAATAATAATAGTAATAAATAAAGAAAAAAAATTATTTAAATACAGAAATTTCAACGTTTCAAGAAAAAGTGAAGATTCAAATGGACATTGATATTTAGGATAAATTTTTTTTTAAATAAAAAAAGAAAGTAAAAATCAAAAAATAAAGTGACAATCGATTTTGGTGATTGGTCATTGAGCTGCGCGCATCACTACAACGATCACATTTCCGCTCTCTCATGACAAGATAACAAATAACCAACAGGAAATTAAAGGAGCTCATTCATATTTTTGTTATTTTCTATTTTTCTTATTTCCTTTTATTATTCTCTTCATTTTATTCTTCCATACCATTAACTCCATCATTCAAATATTTATAACTTGAATAAATAAAATCTATCACAAAATCTAAAATTAATTAAATCATCATGAATAATATTGACAAATATGACAACTGTATTATTATTTCTAATAATGTTTATTCAATTGTACTGTCCACCCATAGAGGCACATTAAGCTAATACCCTACAGAGAAATACAATTCAACTCCAACGTACATTCCACCCATTCCCATTCCCACTCACTATCTCATTCTCACTGATGTCCCAGTGCATATTGAATAGTATCGATTATTGATTATACCAAATATTATATCAATAATAATTAATGAGGTTGGTTAATTATTAGTATGGGTAAAGCACCAACCAACAATAAACGTAGCATATATAATCAATATATTACAATTGAATGTTGAACATTTCCAATTGACATAAATTCATAATTTATATTTATTAAAATTTAATCCACTAATTCTACTCCATAATTTTCATTTTATATATTTCATATTTATATTACTAATTATTACTTTTAATATATCATGGTATAATAACTCAACATATCATTATCATCATCATCATCATCATCATCATCATCATCATCATCATGTTCATACTCATAGAGTGGATATTATCATCATCATCATCATCATCATCATCATGTCCATTCTATCTTTCTCATACTACTCGAAAATTATATTGGATATATTATTGAATCTATTGCTGAACCACTCTATTGTAAATTGATAGGTTGACGCAACTCTCGAGTATAGTAAACGATAAAGACAAGTGAGGGTGAGAAATGGATAGATAGATAGATAGATGGATGGATGGATTGTTTTTAAAAAAGAAACGAGTGCACATGCATATACGACACAGTCATAGTCGTGTTGGTAGTGATGGTGGTTGTGTTGAAAAAACAAAAAATAAACAAAAAAAAAAAAAAAAAAGGAAAAATCGAAGAAGGAAAAATTGTCAAGCAACTGAAGAGTGAGATGGTAAAAGTGAACTCAGCTCTTGAGTATTTGTTGAGATCGGTGGAGCCGACGTAGCGGACTAAAAGTCTCTATATTGAATACGTGGCTCACATTTCAATATAACCGCATAGCCTTGCATTCGCATTTTATTCTCGAATAACCCACCTCTGATATCAAACTCATCTTATTTTTCAATTCTTGTTTCTCGTGGATAAATATCAGTTTTGTTTTTTTTATTTTTTATTTTTTTCTCTTCTTTTGATTCATTTTTATGAATTGCGACATTTATTTGCTTTTAGTTTTTAATTGGATTTAAAAATAAAGTGATAAAGAAAAAAAAAGATGAACAAAAAAATTTTATAGTTTATGGGGATTAAGGGAGCAGTGACGAAAAAATATTTCATCATTTTATTTATTTATTTATTTATTTATTTATTATTGTTTTTTTTTTTTCAATTGTATAAGAAACAATAAAATATCTCCACCGACTGAAACAGATTTTTTGAATTTACTTCACTTGTCTCTTTATTCGATTTATTAGTATTTTTTTTATTTATTTATTTATTTTTTTTCTCTTATTACTACTATCATTCGTTATCTAACGTTGTCGATGGAACATCCGTTCATTCCCATAATCGTGTAGTCCTTGAGGTTGTCGTTACAAAAGAAACGTGGAAGACTCTGATAAAGGACAAAAGGGACTTCATCTCGAACTCTGAGTCAATTCGAGTGAACAGAAAGTGAGAAAACGTAAATCCCAAGGGGAAGAATGAGGGAGAGAAAATACAAGAGTGAAAGTTAGGTCAGTATGACAGAGAGAAATAGACGAAAGGGGTTGGTTAAGGGTATATGGAAGTTAGAATTGGTTTTACGATCTACTTCAAGTACTCAATAAAATCTACTAGAATTGATTTACGAGTTGTAAATTTATTTGCTCTATGAAGAATACGCACTGAAAAAAATTTTTTATTTCTTCATTTTTTTTTTTTTTTACATAAAAATGACCATGAATTTTCCTAAAATTGAATTAAAAATTCTATTGTGTATTTTTTTATTGAAGATGAATTTGAAAAAAAAAAAATATATAAATTTCTCATTTTTTTGCATTACTTTTTAATTCTATAAATTTTTTAATTCACATTCAAGTTTATATATTTTTTTATTCTCTCTCTCTCTCTTTCCCCCTGAATAATTAATAATATTCTTGCTTAATTTATCATTATTATTATTTTTTTTATTTTCATAACCCTTCACCATTTCATCCTCCATGATGTGTTTCTCACTCTACTCAATCCTCTTTTTTATTTTTAGGACGATGGTTGTCGTTGTCGACACGTTCCACAAATGACTCTTTCCATTTTTCTTTATTTTTTATTCATTTATTATTATTATTATCATTTTTTTTTTCTGTTCAACTTACCTCCTCATTGTCCGTATGGAAAAATAAATTTCCCGCAGTTTTATACTTCAACACCTTTTTTTTTTTTTTTTTTCATTTTTCCATTTCTCTCACCCAATGTTTTTTTTTTTTTTTTTTTTTTTTTTTCACAACATGGCCTATTTACTCCTGTTACATTATTTTCAATTTTTTTTTTTTTTTTTTCCTTTTTATTTTTTTTTCTCTTCTATCTCGATGCATTAAGACTCCATTTATGCCTCCTGCTATTTTATTCCACTTCTTCCATACTTCCACCCTTCTTTTCTCTCTTTTTTCTTCAATATTTTCTCCAATGTCATCATTTTTCTCCCCTCATAACACAACAATCTATTACCGGATTATACGATTACTTTTTTTTTTCATTTTTTTCCTGTCTCGACATCTTGTTCTGTTAAAAATCAAAATAAATACTGATAAAATAATTTTATATATAAATTATGTCTTTTCGACAGTTTTTATAATAAATCATTTGTTTATGATTGCAGTTTTACAATCTGCTGGAGCAAAGCCCAGTTGCCAACAACACCCTCATGTTACGTCATGTGACAGTATTCGCTCCAACAAATCGAGCTTTTCAGGATTACGATTTGAAAAACAATCATGGCAATTTGGTACTCTATCATATGTGTAAGTAAACTCATCAATCTTTACTATAACGTACTTTAGTTAAATAAAAAAAAAATTGGATGGATATACAAAAATGATTCATTAGAGAATTTATCAGACATTGAGCTTTGGCTTTTTAACATTTATCATCAAACACCACACCCATATACACAATCAGTTTAATCAATTCAGTAGAATCTTTTAGCTAATGACGATAATGATAATGAAATTGATATCTACCAACATCACAAACTAACAATTGGTATATAGTACATGCTATGCTACATACATACATTAATACAAAATACAAAACCACATGGCATACAATACTATATTGTTAATCACGATCATCAGTGGTAGTACCTACTGCTTCACAAATGTCGGCCAATTTCAAATAAATTCGTACTATTGGCACTGCCATAGTTTTAGTTATCACTTTGTACAACACATTCGCTTATATTTTGTAAACTTGATTCAAATTACACTGATTATATTGTGATGAATATTAGATAATGCAAATGATGACGCTCGTTAAAACCAATTGATCGTTGGTTGAATGAATTTATGATATTTCTAACTCACCAAACTAAATTTAATCATGAACAATTCAATGACTCATTAATAACTTGAAATATAATTCTTATTGCACATTATTTTTATTAAAATAAAAACGTAAATGATTTTTTTATAAACCTTTATTTTTGATGATACATTTTACGAAAAAAAAAAAAAAAATAATAATATTTGAATTGATTTGCCGGATGTTTGACAATGTGGTATCCATTTATGGGTATTGAGGGGAAATATGAGTAGAGCTTGGATAAACGAATTGATGGTCAAACTATATAACCCATGGCCTGATCAAATTCTCCCTCAGGGTGTGTATACAATCAGATTGTCAATGTGTGTGAGTTGATGTGCATCATCGATTAGAGTGTATTGCAATGAAAGGGTTCATGGTAAGCCTTGAAAGGGCAATGAGCGTATCCACGTGGTCATTTCCCCCTTTTTATATACTACTGGTACCTACTACTACTGCTCCTCCTGCTTCTCCTGCTGTTGGTCTTGTGGTTGATGCTGATGCTATTGCTATTACTGTTACGAATGTCAAATGGAGTTTATATATATATATATGTAAATGTGTGTGATTGATGGGGTCACATTGCACATAGTGATGTCATTTGGTTAACTCTCACACTATCTCTCTCTCTCTGTGTCAACTTGTTTTCTCAGTTGCAATCGATTTCCTAATCGAAATTGCCGTCAAGTTTGAAGCGAATCGAGGGACAGCCGGATGATTGTGGTTTTGAAGCCGAGTAACTTCATTAACACCTTTAGAAAGAGATGGGAGTACTTATTTTCTATTGGTTGATAGTTAGTTTAATTGATCTGGTATGAGTTCACCATAGTTTCCTTGATATTACTAAATCAAGTTCCCAAGTGAAGCCACATGATTTTTATTGATTAGAAATTTTGAATGGATTTAATATTTTTTTGAGGAATTTTTTAATTTTTTCTGGTATATATTTTTTTGTTTTGTTTCTCTTTTGTTTTTTGTTTTTATTTCATTTTCATTGTGTTGTTATTAATATTATCGTTGTGACTTTTTTTTTTTTTTTTTTTTGTAAGTGGAAATAATTATTATCATTTAAATAGTTTTTTTTATACAACGACTCATTGTTTTATCTGTTCTTTTTTTTTTTTATAACTCTATCTCTGGTTTCTCACTCTTTTATAACATCGGCGAAGTCCGGTACCACAGCAATTTTGTATATCGCCCCGCGAACTTTCACAATTAGTCTGGAAACTTTCATAATTTCATGGTTTAGACGTCGTTGTTTTGCAGAGACTCCAAAATGAGTGAGTGAGTGAGTGAGTGAGGAAAACATCATATTTCTTCTCTTCTTTTGCCACATGATGGAAATGAGATGAAGAAGAAGGAGAAAAAGGACAATTAATCACTTCTATGATATTTTGCTTTGAATTGATTATCCAATTGCACAATATCCAAATATTATTTTTATTATTCTATTATAAATTCCCTCAATAGAAAAAATAAAAAAACAACTTCAACAAACAAAATAATTACATAATTTCTATTAAAATTTTCTCCCTTTACTAACCTTTTATTTGATGATAAATAAAGTCCTTCAATCCTCTTAGCAATGGATGCATTTACTTCGTTGAATGGAAAAAAAAATTGATTACGTCAAATCGACTGAGTCCATTCACCTAGTCTATTCCATTTGAAATTGGGTATTCAATCGTTTGCCATTCGTTTTCCTTTCCATCTTCACCACCACCACTGCCGTTCGTTTTTTCTTCTTACGACGAATCCCAATCATCCGAGACGGATATAACCATTGAAAGATGGTGGGCTCATTCGCGCAAACTACCAAGCAACCAACGAACTCAACGTCCACCCGGAAGTCGTAATAGCAGATTTAAAAAAATAAATAAATAAATAAAAAAAAAAGAAGGAAGAGAAACGAAAAAAAAAAAGAAAAAAATTGGTTGATTTCAGCTCTCTCTTATCGTCCCTGTACCATTCATCAGAAGTCACTTTGGTCATCCTGAACTTCACTCACAGGCCACCTCAAATTTCAAGAATCACCCAAAAGTGATTGTTATCCTTCATTCTTCACTTACTCATGTTGAAGAACATAGTCCGTTTAAGGAATTCAATTTCTTTCACTTCTTCCTAGACTTGTGTGTGTGTGTATGTGTATGTGTATGTGGATGAATGTAGATAAAGTCCAGAGAATTTTCTCATAGAAGGTTTCAGGTGGCGACACAAAATTGACGCACCAAGTGCACGATGAGATTGATTTCGTGTCCTGAACTGCAGGAGACTGTGAGATATTAGTTGAGGAAAAAAATATCGAGGAATAGAAAAGACGAGAGCATGAGGTTTGAAAACTCGTGAGAGAGAAATGGTACAAGGGATCTCTAACTCCTCAGAGAAATGTCCAATGAAAAACTTGTCGTCCCTGAATCCCTTTGCCATCAAAATAAATAATCTATGAATTCCATCACCTATTTCAAATATCTAATATCCACATAATTTATTTATTTTTCTTCAATAATAAATTGAATAAATTAATTAGATACCACAAATTTTGGATGAAATTGTTTCAAGAGTTTTTTTTTTTTCTTTCTTGTTCTATTAGTAGTAAACAATAAATAGTTGAATTTGTGAATAATATGACTTTAGAAATAGAGCAGGCGCATCACGTTTACAGTTTGGTAATTCCAAACGTTACAGCTGCTGCACTGTACTGAAAGCTCTACGTGACGTGGACGTGGTGGCACACGTTAGATTCAACAAACAAAAAAACGATGACAACAGAGAGAGGTAGACATGAAGAACAGAGATGAAATGAAAGTGGGTGATGTGGAGAGAAGGTAGAATATACGAATATGTTACTGTGAAACATGTTCCATTGGAAACACAATAAAGTTATAATAGTGTGGCCTGTAACACCTCACGAATTATTATATGCAATGGATTTCTATCTGGATCACATTTCACTTGGATTACAAATTATTCCAATATAAATATCTAGAATATGCAAATGGAATTTCCAGTAACAGTTTTTTGGTGAATTAAATCAATCAATCACATTCACACAACTGGAACTGATGATCAAAGCATTTGTAATTTGAGAGTGGATATTGGGTATAGATTGAACAAGTGAGGGTCATTGGTGAGGTGAACGCATTTCATTCACTATTACTATTATGTTATATATATACGTGTGTGTGTAGGAATGGCTTTGGTTAGGATCGAACTCAGGGGGCCTTTGACCCTATTCATGCCAACGTATTTACTTCGACCCCTCTGTGTGATGAGTATGTGGTGATGCTGCTGTTACTGGACTTGGGACACTGTTTCCAACCAAGTTCCAGAGATTTATGCGGTTTCTCATGGCACAATAGCAGAGACCCCCAAAGCATCCAGAACTTTAGTTCTAACATGATGAAATTGATTTTCATGAAATTTTAACAATTGAAATTTCATTTATTATATATTCAATTTTCAATTTATTATTTTTTATTATTTACTAAATTTTTCTTTTTTTTTTTTTTATAATTCAATTATTAATGGAATAATTTAATTTAATAAATATTTTACTTGGAAAATATTAATATCAATTGAAAATAATTTTTATAAGAATTTTCGGAATTATTGAAATTAAAATCCTTGTGGTTTTCTCACAATTACATTCAATTCATTTTATTCTCTTCTTTATATAAATATATATATATATGTATAGGTATTCTTCAGTGACACAGTCACACAGTGAACTCATGAAAATCACTTGGAGGGTAGTGTATGGTATTGGTGTAAAGAGAAATGGAAATTGGTAGGGTTCATTTCCAGCGATGTTCTTCTTCTCTTTCTCCAACGGAATCCAATTAACCCTCTCATTACCCTTTCATTATCGTTCTCATGTCGAACTATGAAAGTGCACACCACCCTCCGTTAAACGACCCAAACTGATCTTCGTCTTTATTCACCCCTATACGCGTCGAATTTTTCATTTTCTTTAATAAAAAAAAAAATGATAATAATGAAGAAAAAAGAGAGTAAAAAAATTATTTTTATTATATCCCTATTTTTAATTTAATTGTAGAATTTTTCTTCACGTCCTCGCGACGTCGACAATTGTGAATTAAAAGTCAGTACCAGGATAATAATAATAAGAAGAAGAAATAAGAAAAAATTTCTTCGCTTATTTTTTCCCTTTTTTTTTTTTTTTTTTTTTCATACCGGAAAGCTCTTGGTGAGGCAGAAAAAAAGTTGGTATTCCAACCGGCTCACAGCATCGTCGTTGTCGTTGTCGTCATGCGCCTTATGGAGATTTTCATCGGACTATCATCAATATGCGCCACAAGAGCTAAATTATTCGTTGTTGCGCGTGGCATTTTCCTCGTCTCTCATTCTCCCTCACATCCGCAGTTGCGTGTGTCCGTTTCTCTTGTTGAATTTTACCATTCCATTGGAGGCTCCGTCGTTTCATCGGAGATTCACTGACGATAGCAGAGAATGAGTGGGCAAAGTAAAAATAAATGTAAAAGAAAAATTTTTGTATGTGACGTTGAAATTTAAATATTCAACATACGCGTAGAAAATCATACGGAAAATAGAAATGTTGCATGGATAATATCACATGTGCCGTATCAATTTGAATTTAATCAATTTATTTCTATTATTGATTCATTTGATTATTTTTAAAGTATATCCTGGTATAGTAAATATTGTTCTCTATTACTGCATCTCAATTTTTCTACTCGTTAGTATTTCAAAAAAATATTTTATTATTCATTTTTATAATGACTCACCACGATATTCTAATTTGAGTTTATGTTTTCGGTTTATCGCTCATTAGAGACTTGCACGTTTTCACAGAATGGAAGTGAGAGTAAGTGAAGATTATATAATATAGTTCATGTATATATGTTATATTTTTGGATCCCCTTTAGTGTGCTTAAGACGTTCATGAATTAATTAAGCGCTTCCTGGTTATGAATTTTATAAAATAAAATACATAGTGCAAAGACAAAAATAAAAATATTAGATGGTTAAATTGTAACAATTGTTATATGTTGATGGTACAAAAATAATGAAGCAATAAATTATTTTTAGTATAAAAGTACAAAATTTATTTAATTTAAAATAAATATAATGAAATTAATTTTGTTCCTTTCAATATTTCAAGTTAATCTTTTTACGTGATCCGTTTTCCTCCGTGAAGTTTTGATAAATCCCAAAAATTGTAATTCCGCAACAGCACGAGTAAATCGTGCTCTAAAAAATATTCATTAAGAAAAATTTATTAACTTTAAAAATTAGAAAAAAAATGTATATATACAAAATCAATTTGAAAAATGTGAGATATCAAAAGGATACTGCATTTTGGGATCAATCTCTCGTTGCTCATTGGCCTCTTGATTAGGATTAATAATCGTTAAAAATGCCTGAAAATTTTTTTTTCATTGTTATCCTTAATAAAAAAATTTGATTAAATGTTTTTTTTTTTTTGTTATTCTTACCTGCAACCAGTCGTACATGTTGATTAATTTTCTCGATTCTAAATGGAGCTTGTAGATAATGCTGAGGTCAGGCAACGTTGCTTGGATTGTTTCTTCATTCTCTAATTTGCAGCAGTCACACTGTCGATCAGAATTTATAATAATATTCATAGGTATATATATATATATATATATGAGTGTATACATTCGGTTGAATCCGAGGGAATGAACATTTTACACATGCAAAATGCAGACGTAGTTTTGGGACATTTGCAATTCATTGAAAACCGTAAAGTGAAATAGAATTGCAACAAATTCATCATATTCGTCCCTTTTCGTGTATTAATATTTAATGATTATCATACTGATAAATATATTAAAATTCAAAAGTGATAAAGAACATGGTTAATTTTAAAGGAAAAATTTGATGAATTTTTTTCATTTTAATTTGTTTTTTTTTTTACTGACATTTAAATAAATTTGTGGATCATTCAATCCCATGTGAATCGCGGCTCTCAGTGATCCTCGAAAATGATGTTTTGCGACATTTGCATCACTGAAGCAGAATATTTCACTTGCTGGCAAACGATTTGGATTTATTAAATATTGGGTAAATATTTTTTCAAAATAATTCATTAAATCCATTTGTGCTTGTTTAAATGATGATCGTGATTGTTTTTGTGACATCTTCAATAATTTCTAACCGCAAAATAAAAATATAATGAATTTATTGAATGCAAAAATAAAAATAAAAAATCAATTTTCAAATATTACACTCACTTCTTGCAATTGTCGTCGATTTAATTTTTGATCCAACGACAAAATGTCCGATGATTCAGTTACCACATCTAAACTCGCTTCACGTATTATTTCCAAATGTTTTTCCAAATTTATTTGAACTTTGTGTAAATAATTATTTCCATCATTTTTTATAATTTCCAATAATTTTTTTAACTTCATCATTAAAGTATCTTTTGACATAAAATTCAACGATTGCATAGAATCTTTGTATTCTTGCATCCGTGTCAAGTCGCAAGTAACCGCGCTCGCATAAACTTCACGTAACTAAAGAACAAAAAATAAATAAATAAACAAAAAAAAAAACTTAAGCAAATAAAAAATTAAATACAAATAAAGATAAAAAAAAAAAAATTTCCTACGAACAAACAAAAATTTTAAACTTTCCACGAACTAAATGCTAATGAGGAAAAACATTCAAGTTTTATATTATTATTATTAGTTTTTTTTTTTTTTTCATTTTTTATGAATTCATTAACGAATCTTCTCTCACTTGAAGAAAATTTTTTATTTCTTTATTTATATTGTAATTCTTAATACCTGCTTTCCCATTGGTGAGCCCGGCAATGAATAAGTCAACTGATGAAAGCACTTAAGAATGGGAAAAAATCCACTCATTGAATCGTGAAATTTCTTTAAAAGTTCGATAATGATATTTTTAAATTCTTCATCGCTAATATCATTCAATTTATCTTTTAATACTTTCTCTATATATTTAACAATTGATGGTAACTTTTTAAATTCATTTATATCATTTTCCGTTAATATCTCAACTTGTTCTTCAATATTTTCACGTGCACAACACAATGCCATTAAATTATTTTCATAAAAATGTTGATACATACAGAGTTTATAACCCTGAAGAAAATTATCCACGGAAAAATCATAACATAAAAATATGTCGGTTAATAATTGGAATGCTCGTCCAGTTAATTTAAATGATGTTTTTCCAGACAGTACAGTTCCTTCTAATACATCAGATAAATTTGCAATTTGAGTTGGAGTATGAAAAACCTGGGGAAAACAAAAATAAAAAAAATGAAAAATTATAATAAAATATACAAAAAAAGAATCTCAATTAAATTCTGTGCGCTTAAAGTTTTTTTTTTTTTTTTTTTTTTTTTTTACTTTCTCATATTTTATTTCCAATCTATATTAAATTAATTTGAATATTCCAATTAACATGAGATAATTCACATTTCCTTTTACTCCATATACTGTTGAACGTCTTTTTACTCCTGGGATAAAATTAGCAATTCATATTCGTATGATAACTCACGAAAGTGTGTGCCACCGCTTGTAATTTTCTATTGTCTATGTATGTAATTATCTAGTACGTGTGTTTTTCTAATTTGAAGTCAGTTTATTTACTCACCTGCACTCGCAACTTTGACGTCACATCGTACGTGAGAGATCTGTGAACTGCATGGAGTGTTGTTGCGACACCAAAGATCAACACGAATTTCATACTTTTAGAGTAAGAACTTGAAAGTTAAAAAATAAACATTTTTTTTTTTTTTTTTTTTTTTTTTCATATACATATTTTGTATTCTGTGGATTTAATTGAGAAAACATAATTACCTCAAGATGAGAATAAAATCACGGAGTATTGTTGAATTGAAACTCTCAAAATCAGGAATTATTATTATCAATGGTGTATTTATATCGCATTTTTCATAGTACCAAGCGTTTAATAAGCGAAAGGAGCATTGACTTTTTCTCACATCAGAATTTATATCTTCCTAATTTAAAAAGTCAATAATTATTCAACGATTTAATAATTTGCTAATATTTCTTTGTCATTTACCTCATTAGAATTATTAATTAATTGATAAACTGTCTCGTCTATTAAATTTTTCATATTTAACGAATCACGAGACGATATAACTGCAATTTGTTGTGAAATTAATGACAATTTTGATCTCAATTTATGAAATAAAATATCATGATCTGGTAAATTAACTCCTAAAAAAATAACATTATAATATGAAACTTTACTAATTAATCAATTATACATAAATTCAAAAGACAAATGTTACCTACCAGTTAATAAAATTGCAGTTGGTATTTCACACGTAAAAAAATCATCTTTAATATTATCCCTAACATTACCCACATAATTCTGTAAATCCATTAATATTTGTTTAAACATTTTAAAATTAATTTTTTCAGCTGCATTTTGAATACTTTTCCATGCTTTATCATAAGCTTGATACCACAATTCATTGACAAATAAATTATTTTCTACTTTTCTTCTTTTCTGGCCAATTTTATAACGTCCATTCTTCGCAAAAACACCCTAAATAAATAAATAAAAAATGAAAAAAAAAAAAAAAGGAAATTAATCAATCCAAGTACAAATGATTTTTTTTTTCTTGAATTTATTGTTTTTTATAATTTCATAAATCAATAAATATAATTATCAGATTGTCTAGACAATCAAGAAGTACTAGGTTATATCATAAGGATAAAGATGCAACAGGTTGAATGTTGGAACTATTATATATATTCACATATATATAATTCTCCCATGACTTACCTTTGACACAGAGATATTATCCATATTTCAATGTAGAATATCTATCTACGTTGCAACAAACACGACTTTAATAATTCAAAACAATATATAAATATTTTCTTCAGTAGAGTTGTTTATCCTAACCTAAAATTCACTGGCAACGACACATTCAAGTATCATTATACTACCGGCGAATATTCCCGCTTAGACTACATATATAAACTGTTGAGAAGCACTGGCGTGAGAATGTGAATGCCTTCCAACTTCGTTTCAACTGTCGTTTGATGCAACAATACAACAGCTGACTTTACTGCCAGCATTCGTGGTGGTGGTACTTTTGCTACTTCTGCTACTGTCGCTGCTGCTGCTGCTGCCATCATTGTTGAGTCTCGTCATTGTTTAGAAACTTCTTCAAGGTCTGCACGTGACGCACAAATCGACCAATAAGATACTAACTCTTCTGTTAGTTACTTGGCGGTTCTGCTTTTTTTTTTTTTTTTCTTTTTCTTCCTCATAACTTTTGGAGTAGGAAATACATCCCTGTCCAGAAGTGGATGGGTATGATAAAAAGTGATTTTTTAATTTTTATTATTCAAACTCAAGCAGGAAATTATCTTCGTTTTTTTGTTTTTTTTTTTGTTTCATGATAGAGCAATGAGTTGAGCTGGAAGAAAAAAATCGTAATGACGATAGGAAGTATAGTAGTAAAAACTGTGAAATGAAACGCAAAAAGGAAAAAAAAAAAAAAAAAAAAAAAAAAAATACCAAATAACATCAAAATGTTAAGAGAAAAGACAATAAAAAGTATATACTATTCTTTGTACAATTGGAACCTCAATGTCATTTGGAACAATGTGTTTTTCGCAGAGAGAAAATACATGACATTGTCATTTCGTTTTCTCTCTTCTTTCTTCTATTTTTTTTTATTATTATTATATAGAAAAAGAATCTAAAGTGTTAGAGCATAGTTCGTACCATGTGTGTATATATATGTGCTCTATAATCTTATAACCATCTCCTTTGGTGGTCTCATCCCTCTCCACTTTTCTTATCATTTATTTTATCGTTCACGTTGGACTTAATGTTATCGAATTTATCCTTTCACATTATCATGATAAAAATTTCATTGTGAGAATGATCAAATTCTCATTGTTAATATTATATAAAATAATTTATTTATAAAAATGATGATAATTTTTTATTTTTTATTTTATTTCAGCAAATCAACCAAAAACTCTTGATGAATTGAGTGACACTATTTCGTCAGAGCTCGATGGAAATCCACCACTCTGGGTAACAAGAATACGTGGACATTATCATGATGAAATTTATATAAATAATGCAAAAATATTAGATGGGAGTAATTTCAAATCAACAATAAAAATATCAGCGCAAGAAACTAAAATACAGGTAAACGAAAAAAAAAATAATAATAAATAAATAATAATAAATAAATGAAAAAATTAATTAATTGCAATCTTTTACTTTATTACATTTCCTCTATTATTCATCTTTATTTTTTATATGTAGCAATAAGACATGAGTAAAAATGTGATTAAATATTTTTCAACATGAAAGAAATCCAAGAAATGTATGGAATGCTTGTTCAAGACATTAGAATAGCAAGAGACACCAAACATTTATATTAATGCTAAACGGAGATGAGATTTTAATAAAATGGCAAAAGTCGTTTCTCATAGAAACAAAGAAACAGTTAGTAAAGAAGTAATCAAAGACCATCTCTTGTAATAATAATCCATGGCAATACAATATTCCAACGTCATTTGCACACTGTAATACAAATTATTCATGAAAATAATTCACAATTGCACAATCTCAAGTCATCTTTATCCAACTCCTTTATATATTAAATATAAAAGAGGAAAAATAAATGAAATATAAGAAAGCAACGAAATCTTTTAGTTTGAATGTTGGAAAATTGCAATAACCAAAATATCTAGAAGATTATACATGGATACAATATATATATTTATGTACGTGTATATTTACAATGTGAAGCAGAGTGGAGAAAATGTCGACAATATGCCTGAAGGCCAGTACTGAGTGCTCCGCGCACCAAACATTTTTTAATCTCGAAAAATACTCTCTTTTGTACATCGTTACGTCGTCTGTGTATACGTTAGAATCGAATGGAGGAAAAAAGTTGACATGGGTGATAGAAGGAAGGAAAAAGTCACGGGGTCGTGTTTGGGACTCGACGATGAATAAAATAAAAAAAAATAAAAAAAAAATGAAAGAATAGAAAAATAAAGAAAATAAAAAAAAAATGATAAAGAAATCTCGAGAATACTTCAACTCTCTTTTCTGGCATTATTATTGTCATTACTTTTTTATTTATTTATTATTATTATTATTATTATTATTATTTCATCATCTTTTTATTTATATAATTTATACTGATATAATATTTGGATGCAAAACAATATAAATTATTTATCGTCAAATAAAAAAAATATAATTAATTATGAATATTCTCATTGAGAAAAAAAAAAAAAAAAAAAAAAAAAGAATAAAAGAATGAAAAAATGATTGATAATTAATATGTAAAATAATATATTTATTAATTATTCATAAAATTTTAATATTAAATATTTTTTTATTGATTTTTTTCGTGAAATTAATTGAGGCGTAATATATTCGGTGGATGAATTTGTGCATTCAAGAGTAAAATAACGACGACGATGATGACGCCAACGACGAGAACGACGACGTGAAACGACGACAACGACGATGGCAATATAACGACACTTAAAGAGTTATCTTATTACGACGTTGTGTGAGCCAAGAGAGAGCACAAATGACGATAAGAAAGTTCTGTGGGGTATGCTGAACAACATAAGTGTTCAGGTGAAATTGCGAGTGTGTATATTATATATAATAACGTCGTTGATTTCATGTGCACGCGCACAAATGACATTTGGTACAAGCAAATACTTATAATAATAAGTTTTATATGTCTTACAAGTTGCATATATTCTATACAGTTTTGTTCATCTGCCAAGTCAGAATAAAAAAGAATTTGGATCTGTCTAAAGACCCAAATTCACTTCATTTTACTCTCTTGTCCCCACCGACGTCACTTTTATTCATCGTCTTTATCAACATTGCACTTTACTCACTTAAGGTGTATAACTAAGTTAGACTCGTGCTAGAATTCTATTTAGCTTTCTCGTTCTAGTGAATATATAATTTCAATTGCTAATTAAATTTCACGATCGTATATTTTAAGCTTATATTCTCTTTCACTATTTCTCTACTTTATTTACTCATCAATGATGAGTTACTCAAGATAACGTGAAATATTATTAATCCATCAAATAAATAAATAAATTAAAAAAAAAATATATATATATATAAATGTATATACAATAATAATAGAAAGTGATAATAAATGAATATTGTAATGTATATTAAGTAAATTTCTATTTAAAATTTTTATGAATTTTATTTTCTACTTCCATGACAATTGTATTTGAGAGGATGATCCACCTTAAGGGAGATAAAGCGGTTGCTCTAATGCATATGTATGATTGTATATATCTTGGTATTTTTGCGATGCAATCCAGAAAATTGGCTTTCAATACCGTCACTGCAACGACACGTTGATAGTTGCAGCATTTATGAATAATAAATTTCTTTGGGGAATAGTCGATAACCAATAAGGGGATGATGATGATGATGATGATGGTGATAGTATAAAAGGTGGTTTAGAGGAATAATTTGTAATATATATATATATATATATATTTATGTATGTATATGTATACATATGTGAATATGTATATGAAGTTTGTAAGAAATTAAATTATCGAACGGGAGCCTCGAGGCAACGGGGGTGATTTTATACTGAAAGACACCCGCCACTCAAACAAAAAAAAAAATAAAAAATAAAGTAGTAAAGAAGAATAGGAAGAAGTAAAGGCAACAAATTTCCGGATAAACTTTTTTTCTTTTTCTTTTCAATACAAGGGAAAAAGAAATATGACTTTTTAATTCATATAAAGTTTATTTATATTTTTATTTTATGTTTATGATGAGATTTTATTGTTTTTATTATATTTATTATTTTTATTTTTATATCATGTTATGGGATGCAATAAATATTGTAGTGGTTCTTTTTTTTTTTTTTTTTTATTTCATATAATTATGATTAATTTCTCTGTAATTTTTTTATTGAGATATGCGAGTTATTCACTGCGGAATTCAGGGAGGAGTCGCAAGACGAAAGTAAAAAAGTATAATATAAAAAATCGTTCAGCTTCTTCAGCAAAACTTCTACTAATTATAGTTTAATATGTATATATATGTATATAGTATTCGAAAGAGGTGGAGGATTTTTATCGTTGAGTTAATTTAAAAGATAAGGCAGATACGCAATATCATGTTCGCTATTCTTCTTTCTTTCTTTCCACTTTTTTTATTTTGTTTTTTTTTTTTCTTTCTTTATCTCTGCCTATTATATATATATATATATATTTTTTCTTTCTTTTTCTTTTTTTTTTTTTTTACCCAACTTCACCTTGAGGGTAATAACCATCCACAGCACGACCATTACACACTATTACTGTTCTCTCTAATTGAAAAAATACCAAACGATCTTGGAAATAATTTTTTTCATGCCATGAAAAAAAAAAGCAAAATTTTTTTTTTTTTTTTTTTTTTTTCATTGTCTTTATTTCAATTATTTATAGAAGTAAAATTGTATAATTAATTTTTCTTTTTTTTTTCCTTGTTTTTATTCCAGGTTCTCCATCGGATTTCGGAAGTTTTACAGCCAGTACAATCAAATTCACCGGAAACTTTGATTTACAATCCAAATGCATATCAATTTATCAATCACAGTGACAGTTTAAATCTTGGAAGCTATCGAATTCGGTTTGTATATTTATAATGTGAATATAATTATTTATAAATATTAATAAAAATCCTATATATATATATAACTGTATGAAAACGAGAATAAAAATTTATATTTATTGATAAAAAAAAATGACAAAAATTAAATTCCTTTGTGTCTATATATACAGAAGAAATTTTCAATGTAGACAAGGAAAATATGCACGCATTTTTCCATTTCGTGAAGATATTATGTATATATACATTCATAACATAACATAACATATGCACTTGCCTTTTCCCTACTTAATATCATCATTTCTTATTTCTTCGCAACAAGAGGAAAAAAAAAAAAAAAAAAAAAAAAAAAAACCACCTCGAATACATTTGATACAGAATAAAAATAAATCACCAATACGAATATAATTAATATGGATATAAAATTTTGTTTTCACAGTATTTTTCGTGAGCGCATTGCAATGAATCATAAAGAGGAAATATTTAAGGCCGATGGTGGTTATACTTTTTTTATACCTGAAGAAAATGGATTTAAGGTAAAAATATTTTTATTATAAATAAATTTAATTAATTATTATATTTTTGTTTCAGTAATGTAAAAATAATTTTTTATAAAATGTTCAATATATTTTTTTAATTTTATTATTATTATTATTATTTTTTTTTTTTTTATATTATTTTCATTTTTGGAATTTTCCGAACTCGAATGTGCCACCAATGAAACTCGTGGAGTATTTGACACAAACTACGTGACATGAAATTGAACGTATATATAGATATAGATAAATTTGAAAGGCATCAAAGTCGGTTTTGCATTGACATAGTAAAGTTGATGGCAAATAAAATGAGAATACCGTGACTGGAAGAGGAAGAGAGAGAGAGTGGGAGAGAAAAACGATCAAAAAAAAAAAAAAAGAAATTTGACGAGGTGAATGCACGCGTGAGATCGTACACTACGAACGACTTCCTGGCCTCATACAATATACACAGAAAAATATAAAACATTTTTTTTTTTTTTGTTTTTTTATTTTAGTTACTTTTTTTTTTCCATCACATCTTACTGCTTTTTTTTTTCTATCTTTTATATTTTCTGTATTTTCTATATTTTCTTTTGCTTTCAATGGCATTCAACGATTCGCTACACGAATATGTAAAATATTTCTATATGTCAAAGTCGTCGAAGTCACATTTCGTTTTGAATTTTAACTATTGGAATTCGTTATCAAGCGTGACAATGAAATAAAAAAAATTTTTTAAATTCCAAAATAAAGTACAAAGAAATAGGAGAATAATGAAAAAAATTATCAATAGAATTATTTTACATTCAATTTATCTTTATAATTTAATTTTTTTTTTTTCTCTTTTTTTTATCAGTTTATAAAGAAAACATCCAAAAAAATTTTTTTATGTAACTTTTTTTTTTTTTTAATTTTTTTATTTACTCGTATCTTGTATAATATGAAACTCATATGAGGATTTGCGGTTTAAGAGGGTTTTCAGTATGATGTGGTTTGTGAGTGTACTACGCGTAATTAATACCGCTAGGCTAATTAAATATTTGCTCTTTTGTTGGCCATAGCAAAACAAGGGTGTATAGTTATGCTCTAGACCCCGTTTACCATCATATACACATTCATGAATTGATAATGAATAGCAGAACCAGAGAAATTTATTAATAAAATTACCAACACGTTCAAAGCTATACACACATTTATACATATTTCAAATGAATTTTACTCCAAGTGATTCACTCAATAATATAAAATTATTATTTATTCATATTTCTACAAAAAAAATTTTAAAAAATTTCGTAAAAATCAAAATATCATATATATATTTTTTTTCATTTTACCAGGATTTTTTTTTCTTTTTTTTTTTTTTTCTTTTTTTCTTCAATTGAACATCAATGATATTAGATAGAATGAATATACGTCTCTGCTTAAACTCCCAGGGGATAAAGTGTCGTCATGAAGACAGATAAGAGAAAACTACCTGCATAAAAGTAACAGTTGATGTTCAACTACGAAATCAATATATGTAAATGATAATGCACCACCGATGTGTGAAAATTTTTTTTTGCATTTATCGTGTTCAAGCTTTCTCTTACACCGTACAGAGAGATCTAACTATATCCTGTCGATTTTGATTATTATCAAATTGGCGAGTTAATGTCACTGAGAGTTTACGATCGATTTATTTTACACTATTCTTTATACCATTTCCTCTGATCCACCTTTAAGGATGTAAAAGGAAAAATTTAGTGTGTAAGAAAAAAAAAAAAAAAAAAAAAAAAATAGTTGAATTTATTTGTTTTTTCATGATTTTATTATTATTATTATTTTTTTTTTTTCCTTTTTTTTCTAGTCTTCTACACGACCAGATAAAATTGATCGTCAGGTAATTGATGGCCACGTGATACCAAATCACGTTTTATTCACAGCACCAACACCAAATGATCGACCATATGAAACGTTGGCTAATAATGACAATTTCAAAGTGACAATTAGTTTTCTCACTGATCCTGAGAATAAAAAAAAGAGTTAGTATATTTTTATAATTTAATTTATTATCTATAAGTAAAATATTTATGTGTATATATATATATATTTTTTATATTCTAGTGTATGTCAAATCGAATACATTGATTGGTGATGCGACACATCCAACTGGTGTTGTACTTGCTGAAATTGTTAAAGCAAATATTCCAGTGAAGAATGGGGTTGTTCATATTATTCAACGGCCATTGATGGTAGTGGATACAACAGTCAAACAATTTCTTGAGGTCAGTACGCACAAAATAATAAATAATAAAAAAAAACAACAAAACAAAACAAAATAAAAAAAATATATATTAATAAATTACGTGTAAAGTAAAATTATTTATTGAAAGCAATTAATTATATTTCTCCATTTACTTTTGTTATATTGTTGAATTAATAATTTTAATAAATAATTGCAGTGTAATTTTTTGAAACAGACAAACCGTAATGAAGATTCTTCAACTGATTCAATGTGCAATTGCAAGTTTCAAATAGACATTCGTGACAAAGTATGAGACAAACTCTCCCATTTCACTCCTGAAGTTCTATTAAATTCACGTAATATAATGGTTAGCGTGCTCTGTACTCCAGCTAATTGTGGCCACGGTCTCAATAGTTACACAAACAACTATACAAATCGAATGAACCGACATGACATCAAAGTGACTTGAGAAAGCTCTTATACATAGATATAAAATTATCACAAACTCAACTGAATATATGCAAAGATTGACAATAATGAAATTACTAAAGTGAATTTTAACTATGAAATAATTTTCTATTCAACAATGAATTTTTGTTTATTAAATAGAAATTTTAGTCACTCTTTTCATCTGATAATTAATTCTTTTTCTCTTTTTTATTTGTTTTTTTGTTTTTTTTTTTTTTTGTGTTTCGTGTTAAAAATTCTCTGGACAATATATTAACGGTATTGATTAGATGTTGAACATTAGTATGCAATTAATCTCTTACCATTTCATGATGTCCCCCAATTATCCTCTCTTGCAACCCTAAATCCCACTCGATCTTTGTGTTGTACTGGTTAATTACTTGTTGGTTAACCACTAATGTGTCGGTCACATAATGACGTGCCAATATCACAACAATATACATTTACCAATATTAAATTGACGATATTCTCTATATGCTTCACGTTCTAATACGTTTGTAATTATATTTGAATAACAATATTCTCCTACTTTTTCAACGTCACGAACCTTCAACTTTGACATTATTACCCATTGTTAACAAATGTCACATACAAATATACAGATTTAAAATGGAAAATTAATTGCTTTGAATAAAAAATATTATTTCATTACAATCATAGATTATTCAAATACAAATCAAATGATTTTATTTTATTTTATTTCGATATAAAATTAATATATTAAAAAAATAAATACTGTACGATATTGAATTAATATTTTCTCTTATCTTCTATTATTTCAATTTAATTCTTATAATTGGAAAAAAAAAAAAGATTATGAATAAAGAATAAATTAAGTTTGTAGCATGTAAAACGCCTTATGTCAGCACAAGAGCTTTTCTGTGTCTGTTACTATTGGATTAAGAGAAAATTTATGAAAAGTGTTATATATTTTTAAATTGATATATACATATATTTATATACAGAAATTTATTCAGTTCGTATATTTCGCATCTTGCCATCTCTACCTCTATTTATTTTTTTTTTTTTGGTCTGTTTAAAACTATCAGCATAAATTTTCCATATCGTGAGCATTAAATTTCACGTATGAATGACATTTGCCTTTGAAATCAATCCTGAAATACATTTTTCACTTTGTATTTATGTAAATATTTATATGTATAATTTCATCACACACTCACTCTCGTCTTATACGTTTTTTATTTTTTTATTTATTTTCTATCATCTCCAATCCAATAGTAACAAATGATTTGAATACGCATTGTCCAAAATTATGCATAAAAATATTGAAATAATTATTATTATCACTGTAAACTAATAATACGATTTTTACTCTTTAATTAAACAAAAATAATACAAAACTGAGATAAAACAAAAATTTTTTAATTAAAAAAAATTCAACGATATATACATATTTTTTTTTTAAATTTTATGTGTCTAATTAGTGAAAGAGTCAAGATCGTAAGAATAAAAAATAAAACAAACAAGAACATTAACCGCTTCATTCCAGGCATTTTTCTCTGTGCACTGATACATAAAACAAATTAAACAAAAACAAAAAAACATAAAATTATGCACATCAACTAATGAAGATGAAACCAGAGGAGTAAATATTTAAAAATAAATTAATAAAGCGAATAGAACATTGCAGCAAAACATCAGGACATTAACGTCTTATTGATGTTATAAAATAGAATTTGAAAGATTAAAATAATAATAATAATAACTATAAAAAAAAAATCAGACAAAGAAAAAAATATTACGAACAATAATACAAATGTTCTGGTATCACTGCACCGCCTTTTGTACTGTTCTGATTACACTGCAGATGTTTGTCTGACTGAACTCATAAATACTACTTTTTTTTTTTTTTTTCATTAATCACTCATTCTCTCTATTAATCTTCTACTCACCTCTTACATTATACATCTATACATTCTATCTAAACAAAAATAAATAAAAAAAAAGTAAATACATAAATATCATCATAATTTATAATAAATAAAAAAAAAAATTAATAATGATAATAAATATTAATGTAATTGGCTATAAATGGTTGACAATTAACACGAGCTAGTTATATCGTTTTATAAATAGTTTAGTATTTATATTTAGTTAGCCAATATGTAGTAGTAAATATGTAATATTTTTAATCAATTTTCCTCGGCAGAATTTAATCAACGTATAATATTTACAACATATCAATAATTCACAGATCGTTTGGACAGAATATAAATAATAATAATAAATTTGTGTCTGTAGAGTAAATATAATATTGATGAATATAGGAAAAATAAAAAATGAGAAGGTATGGAGGAAAAAAAAAAACAATAATAAACAAACAAAAAAAAAAAAATTATGTAACAGTGAGAAAAGATATGAAAAAAATGTAAAAAGTGTTTGTATGCCGTGGGCAATTTCTCGACCACTTCTCTGTGCAGAACTGCATAGTTTGAAGAAGAGGAATGCACATAAGGGTGACAGGGGTAACGGGAGTTGGCGACGTTGAGAAAGAGGGTAAAGGAGAAAGTCACCAATGCAATGAAGGATTTTTCGTTTATATATATGACAAAAAGATATCCCCAACGGGCTTGCAGACATTTTCGCTAACTCACCATATCTCTCTTTTTCCATCTTTCTCAACTAAAGTTTAAATGTCTTTAACGATTCCCACGCGTAAACGAGTGAAAGACAGTAAAAACAAAAAAAAAAAAAACAAAAATAGTGAAAGAGTAGAACTAATGCCACAGGCAATATCTGTCCAGTGTCGAGAACTTTTTTTTGTTTCTTTTGTTTATTTTATTTTATTATTTTATTTATTATTATTTTTTTTTTTTTTTTTTTCATTACGTCGCGTATCCCAGTACGCTCGAAAAATTCCCAATAATATTTTCCACGCACGTTCAATTTTCTTTTTAATATATATTTTTTTTTATTAAAAAATAATTTCTGTATCGATATTCATATATATATATATATATTTTTTTTATTTTATATTTATGTGTAATTGATATAATTGGTGAATTTATGTAATGACTATCAATGTAGTCGCGGTAATTTACTAACGGGAGTGGAGATACACGCGTCGATCGGTCAATTAATCGCGTTTTGCGATCTGCGTGTACGACTGCGCTATAATCGTAAAATAGGGATTGTAAAAGAGCGTGGGGTGGACTCGATGACGAGAGAGAGAGAGAGAGAGGAAGAGAGAAAGTAAACGAGAATGAAGAAAGAGACAGAGACTTAATGTCATTTCATAAATATTCATCGGTAGAAAATAAACCCACCGCTGGCACATCACCCGATTATCGAGGGTGACGTATCGAGAGTAATGACCGACAGAAATGTCAGTAAATCCCGTGAGCGCATCCGTCTCCCTCTCTCTATTCTTGCGATTGACATCGGCACTTCTCACTCACTCACATTTGTTTTATACAATTTATATTTATTATTCTGTTTATTTAATCTATATACAATTATTTTACTGATTGAAAATTGAATGATGTAAATTTTCCATTTGTATAATTACATAAATGAATTTTTAATATTAATTCAATCAACGATTATATCAAATTCATTGAAAAAAAAAAAAATTGAACAAAAAAAAAAAACAATAATAATACAAGTGTAATAAATAAAAATATTAAAATAGACAGAAAAAAAATAAATAAATAAATAAAAGTGAGAGTAGAGAGAATATATAAAATTACAAAACAAAAAAAAAACAAAAAAAGAAAGAAAAGAGAAAGTAGATCTACCGTGAATCGCTCTGGGGCGGGTTTTCATGAATTTATATTAGTACCATGCGTCACACGGGGTGAGTATGCGTGAGTAAATACATATATATGTGGATATCTCACGTTAGTTTATGATAATATATATATATATATTTTATAACAACAACAACAGCAACAACAACAACAACAACAAGAACAAACGACAGCTCATAATTCCACGAGATAATAAGCCTTCCGTCCGGCGTAATCGCAACGATGAATACGCAAACGAGTGCACTTGCAACTTTACCTCCTCTCACCCTCACCTCACTCTACCAGTCGTTGTCCACTACTAAAAAAATACAAATATATATATATATATATATATATTTTTTTTTTCCCTCATTTTAAAACACCAGGTAAAAAGTTAATACAAAGTGAAAAAACAAAAAAAAAATAGTAAACGTCCGGAACTTTGTACATTCGCTCGGTTTACTTTATACGATTATATATTTATTTATTTATTTAATTCATTTTTTTGTTTTTTTTCTGTAAACATAAATTTTTTGAAAATTCAACATTTTTTTCTTGTTCTTTTCAATTGATCAACTAATTAATTTTTTTACAATAGTAAAAATTTTAAGAGAATAAGTTTCACATTTGATTTATTATTATTATTATTTTTTTTTTTGTTTTTTTCTTTTTGTTTGTTTGAATTTGAAAATGAAAATCAATAAGGGCACCCACTTATTCGATGAAAATTCATCCTCAATTTTAAATCTTCCTCCTTTATTCAGAGTTACTTTTACATAAAAAAGTAGGAGTTGAAAAAATATATATGTATCATGATGACTATAATAATAAAAAAAAACTTTTTCTTACGATTTTATGATGAAAAAAAAAAAAAAATGAAAAAAAAAAAGTTATTCCACTCAATCAGCAGTTTCAATGTCGTATAATTTTGTGAAAAATGTCACGATGGATGAATGAGTGAGTGCATTGTCACGGTACGGGTTTGAGACAAGGAGAAAAAGTGAAAAAAAAAAAATAAAATTAGAATGAAAGCTGATGAAAAAATAAATAAATAGTAATAATGATAATACATAATTAAAATTAAAAGAAGAAAGCCGTGGGTATTTTCATGAAAAATATAAATATAATGACAAAATTCAAGAAAATTAAAATAATTTTGTATTAATTATAAGATGATACAACAACACAAAAAAAACATTTTTTTTTATTTTTCTGTTTTCTGTTCACTTCGATTATGTTAATCCGGATCGACACGACCGGATATACACACACACTGGTATCTCTGGTTTCTCTGTGCAGTCCTTCAAGGTAATTTTTTGCCACACCCACTTTATTTTTATTATTTATTAATATTTTTTTTCCTCTTTATATTTATATATATTTAATATTGGTAGTTGGATTATATATATTAATTTATTTTCATTAATATTAGTTGTTTAATTAATTGTAGATGTATATTTTATTGTTCATTTTCTATTTTTCTTTATTATTATCAATGAAATATTTACATACCATAACGATTAATTATCTATTTAATATTCACAATTTACATTCTATTAAATAATTTCACTCTCCTATTTTTATTTTTATTTTTTTATTTATACAATTTTATACGCAATTTATTATTCGCATTGCAAAAAAATATATCAATATACAAATATTTTTGTATTTGTATCTGTTTGTTGAATGTATTTCAATTATCAATGATATTATTTGTATGCTGCACACGCTTTTTATTATTGCTTTTTTTTTTTTTTTTTTTTTTTTTTATTGTATTCATTTGGCTTCATGATATTGATTCTCTTGCTTTCTCTCTTCACTTACTCCTATAATATTAAATTGTCTATGAAAATAAATAAAAATAATGAATAATCAAAAAATTTTTACTCACGAAAATATTTCCATCATCCAATTTATATTTATTTATTTATTTATTATTATTTTTTTTTTTCTCTTTTTTTTTTCATATGAAATTGTGATTTTACTTTCATCATTTTCATCAGTGCACGATATACTTTTTTTTTTTTAATCACAAAACAATTTTCTACAAATTTTTATTTCTAACTTTTTTTTTTTCTTTCACTACTCCTGAATATTTTATTATCTATTTATTTTTTCTTTTTATTTGTTCTCTATTTTACTGCAATCCATGTATTACATATGTCCAATTTTTCTATATTAATTTATTATTTTTATATTCAAACTCTACTCTCATTAAACCGTAGTATTTCCTGATTTGAATTTTCATACTAAACAAACGTTTGTGATGTGAATGTAAGATATATATACATTATTTATTTATTTATGCATTTATTTATTTATTTATTTAGTTATTAATTTATTTATTTATCCTATATATAATATCGGACAGTGACACACGTATCGTATATTTTTGCACGTATCTGCATGATTTAATATTATTGAAGCAAATTTTTATTTCTATTTTTATTCTTTTCTTTCGTACATGATGAATAATTATTATTTAGAATATAAAGCAGAATGTAAAGTAGTGGAATCGTACCGATGAAATAACTAGTTTGTTTGGTTTTTTAAACAAACAAACAAACAAAAAAAAAAATAAATAAATAAATAAATAAATAAATAAAAATAAACTACTAGAGAGGACGGTATATTTTTCATCAAACAGTGTGAAAAAAAAAAAATAAAAAAGACTGAAAAAAATACTGGAGTAGTGGGGCAGGGAAAGGGAAACGATATATTATATACACATACCAACCTTTTGCCCTCATGAAATTAATTCACCAGGATAAAAGCGAAGCAATAGCAATTTTGTATCTATACACGTACATATATATACACACACTTTGAATTTTATCTCTCTTACACTCGGAAGAAGCACGAGAAATTAATTTCGAGCTAAATGCATTCGAAATAAAAAAAAAAAAAGAGAAAGGACACATATGTTGGATGAAATCAATTAGGGTGTGTGTGCGTAAATATATCGCATTTTTTTGTGTTTTTTTTTTTTTTTTTTTTCGATTGTTATTACATTTTGTTTCGTTATTGTTTATTTATTGATTTATTTTTTTATTCCCTATCAATTAATGATGAGTGAGCTTTGACCAATGAATGAAATTAATTTTTTATATTCATATAAATTTTGCTGCATGAAAATAAAAATGTAGATAGATAAAAAAAAAATAATAATATTAATAAAAAAAATGCATTGATTGAATTTTTTTAATTGAATTAAATTTTATAATTTATTGTTATATGATTATATCGGTTGATCAATTTATTTCTTTATTTTTAATTTATTAAATAAATAAAAATTGAAATAAAAATGGAAAAAACTAAAAACTAAGAAAAAAAAAAAAAAAGTAAATAAATAAATAAATAAATAAATAGATGGATGAATTAATAAATAATTTTTCCATTACTATAAATGTTATTACGGAATGAATTTATTTGATCAATAATAAATGTAAAAATGTATGTGTATGTCCAGTTCACTTTTGAAATTCATTCGGGCACATTTAATTGTCCAATTAATTATTATTCAAGCATTAAATAACCACAGGCCCCACATGGAGGTCGCTCGACCCGTTGGACCACAAAACTGCCCATGAGAAAATTCGGAATTATTTATATATATATATATATACATACATACATATACATATGTATAAATATACACGTATATAAATATAAACGATGATAAATTGATATCATTTTTTATATGTAAATAAAATAATTGCGGAAAATTTGATGTATAATTTAAATGAGAAAAAAAAAATTTCAATCATATAATTTTTTACTTCATAATTAACGCAATTGGACGAAAAAAAAAAAAAAAAAAAAAATGTGTGATGAATTAATGATTTGTGTATAGTGTAGATATTAATTGTGGTTTAATTTTAATTATTTCTTTATTATATGTCGTGATTAAATAAAATAATTAATATTTCTTTTTTTTCATTATTAACTCAAATAATTGTATTTTATTCTGGTGGTGCTTTGCATGACTCTATTGGACTCTGCATGTCGTATAGGGCATCGTAAGTACTTGATGAAAAAATTCTCAAAATTATCAATAATTAAAATTAAAAAAAAAAAAAAAAAAAAAAAAAACAAACAAACAAAACAAAACATAATATAAACAATTTTTTCTTTTGTTTGACAAATAAAATCAAACAGAAGAAGTCAAATTCAAACAACTTGAGTAATTAGTAATATCATTTCTCATCCCTTTGAACAGAACGAAAGGAAAAAGAGAAATAACAAAAAAAAAAAATTTTTTTCTTCAAACTTCTCCATCCTATTTTTATCTTTTATCATTTCTCTGTTATCTGTTTCACTTTTACATTCTCATCATTCCTCTCTCTCCCTCCCTCTCTCCCATTTTTTCTTTCTATCTGTAGTTTTCTTTTATTTTTTAATTTTATTAATTTTTTTTTTCTTCTCATACCAACAATACTAATTCTATTTTTATTGTTTTATATATATATATACATCATGACCTTTTGCCATTTGCTTTATTTCTCTACTGCATTTTCCGGCCATTTCCCCGTGGGCATTCGTGCGCAACGAGTGAGAAAGAATGAGAAGAAGAAAAAAGGAAAAAAAAAAAGTGAGAGAAAGCGAGAAATTAATGAGACGACAGAACGTATCCATGGAACTGTCATGATACGAAAAGAGAAAAATAACTATCAGATCGGTGAGAAAAGCGATCATTTGAGATAAAAGAGAAACATCATCATTCTTTCCTTCTCTCACTCACTCACTCGTTCGTTTTTATTTTTTTGTTTGTTTGTTTATTTATTTATTTTCTATTTCATCAGAAATTAACGAATAACAAAATAAAAGAAAAAATTCCGTCCAGAAAATTGAGATGAATGATAGAATAATTTCCATTTTATTTATTACTATTCATCTTTCTCAATTTACTTCTAACAATTTTCACCAAAAAATAAATAATTAAAATTTTATAAATAATTTAATTGAAATTGATATTGATATCTAAACTTCTTTTCTTTTTTATTTTTGTTTTTTTTTTTCTTTTTTTTCTTCATTATATTCATATACTTTTTTTCGAATTTTATTATTTAGGATAAAGAGGATGGACCAGTATACGAATTCTATCAAGCAATTCGTGATTACGGTGGTGATTTCATGGACAGAATCACTCGGCCACAGAATATAACGTTATTTGCTCCAAGCAATGCAGCGTGGAATGAAGAAAGTGTCAGGCACATTGTACAAGACAAGGAACGATTCAAGGAAATATTAAATCTTCATTATGTACAAGAATATTTACCACTCAACAAGATCAAACAGAAGAATATCAATCAGGTAAACATGATTCATAATGAATGAATGAATTAATAAATAGATAAATAATGTGAAAAAAAAAAAAAAAAAAAATTAAAAATTAAAATCCTCTATTTATTATTTTTTTTACATCTATTCTAATGATTTGCATTTTTTTTTTTTTTTTTCAATCAATAAACTGTAGATGTCACAGGACGGAATGGGAAATTATGGGGTAATTAATTAAAAATGCTGAATTTAAAACAAAAAAAAAAAAGAACAAATTACGTTAACATTTTTATTTATTTTTTTTTTATTATTATTTTGGCATAACACAAATTATAGATTGATCAAGTGCATAAAAGTTTAATGTTTCCGCATGTGATGTGTTAGTTAAAAAATTTTAGATGAATGACAAATTTTTTAATCAAGATAAATAAATATAACGAGAATGTTGATTAAACAAAAATAATATGATATTTCATAATGAGGTAAAAATATCAAAGTGATTTATATATTTTCACGTGAAAAAAATTTTTATTTCTTTTATTATTATTATTATTATTATTATTATTTTATTATTTTTTTTTTTTATATTGAATAAATTTTCCACCCACGCGTATATTTTTCCACGATCGGCAGAAAAGTTTTCTAGGATAGGAGACACGCGATGCAATTCGGAGTGAGTTAAAATATCAAAAAAAAAAAAAAAAAAAAAAAAGAGAGAAAGTAGGGAGGAAAATGGGAGAGAAGAAAAAGGGGATAAAAAATGTGCGAGACACAGTAGAGGGGTAAACTAAGTGAGTGAGCAAGTTCGTATATAAGAGAATTACGAGACGCGAGAAAGAAATGAAAAAAAAAAAAAAAAAAAAAATGTGAAAAAAAGGGAAAATGAAATAAAGCAGCAAAATAACAACTTTATATAGATATATCACAGATTGAAAACGAAATGAAGCGATTGAGAATATAAGGAAGAGAAGTGAAGCTTCGTAGCGATTCAACGAGGAATTTATCTCGGGTGCAATGTGGCGAGTTAAAAGGCGAGAAAGTGCCAGAGAACTTTTGTAACAAAATAGAGAAAAAAAATAATAAATAATAATAATACTAAAAATTCATATATCTATATAAACAAAAAGAAAAAATAGATAATAAATAAATAAATTAAAATTTCAAAAGAAAAGAAAAAAAATGAATGAATAAAATCAAATTTTTTACGTATTATCTGTTTTATAATTTAAATAAATATAAATTTTATTTTTCTATTCCATCTTTTCATTTATACGTCGTCTATACTAATTCATTATTCATATCAGTATGAGATGAAAATAATCAAACAAACAAACAAACAAAAAAAATAATAATAATAATAATAAATGTAGGAGAGCATATGGTTTTCATTGCATTTGCAATATTGTCAATATTCCAAGTATTTTATACTCACTCTCGTACCACGTTCTATTTTATTTTTATTATTTATTTATTTTTTTTTTCCCGCGACATATGAATAAAAACGATAAATTACATGCACGAACGTTGTTCCATTTGCCTATTGACCAGTTAGAGTTAAAGTTTATTCGTAGCGAATCTCGGTTATCTGTATGTACAGTAACCAATTCTCATATTTATCGATGCAAATATCCACAGTGTGAATATTCAGTGTATAAAAAAAAATTTCAATATAGTAGATTTTTATTTTTTTATTTTTATTGATTATTCAATTACGTAAACTTATTAGCAAACACGCGTATTCAATAATATAAACAGTATGAATTGATAAATATAAATTTGATATAAAAATATAAAATAATGTAAAAAATTAAAAATTTATTTAAAAAATTATTAGAAAATACCGAACAGTTTGAAAATTGAAAATAAGTTCATCCTCGAATTAAATTATTATTTATGATATATATACGATTTATTAATAATTATTATTATAAAATAATACAATTATATTGATTTATTGAAAATTTTGAGTTTGATTATAAAATAAAATAATGGAATTAATTGAATTGTGAGGATAAATTTTTCATTTAAAATTGCAACGATTAGTGAATGGTGAGCGGTTTACCTGGTTTAATTAATTCTTCAGTGAATAATAAATTGTAGATTTAAATATAGTATTATAGTCTCTATATTATATAGAGAGATGATAGGGATTTGTAAATGTAAAACATCAGTTAATGATAAAAGCTCTCGTATATTTGAGCATAATTACAATCATCCAATCGTGTCGATACGCCAATGGATTTATTGTATTATTTCACATACATATGCATTGCCATGCAATTTAATTGATTTGTTATATATTTATGGAGTGGAAAATTCATCATACACTTTTCTTCTCATTACAAATATATTATCAAAGTAATTTTCAAATAAACAAACAAAATTGACGTATAAATTTCTACTTATAATTTTATATTTTCAGTTTTTTCTTTTTTTTTTTTGCATTCATGCAATTTTTAAATGCAATTTAATATTGTAAAAATAACGTTGACAAAAATTTATTTTTTACAGTTTTTATTTTTTTTTTATTTTTTGAGATTTTTTTCAATGGAAATAAACATGTGTCATATATGAAACACGTTTTTTTTTTATCCTACAGTTATTTTCAAGTAAAAAGACGAATTTTCTTTGAGAATTCGTCAATTTTTTCACTTATTCTCATTTTTGACACATCAATGAAAAAAAAAATATGAATATTTTTATTGTACAGATGTGCATGATGAAAGACACGAATGAATTTGCCTTTATGAATTTTTTTTTTTTATTTATTTATTTATCAATTGCAAATGTTTCAATATCCGCTTTCAATTTATTTTTCCTCCCCATTGAAAATATTTTTCTTAATAATAATAATAATAATAAATTTTTTCTCTATATTCATATAATTTTTTCTTTTGTCAAACGGGCACAGATTTTTTTTTTAAATTATTCATCTTTCAACAGTTAAATTACAATCGCATATCAATTTTCATTCATTCCCATCCCAAATATTATTGGCAATAGCAATAATAAAAATAGTTGAGCTATAATAGAAAGGAAATTGGAATGAAATCTAATCAGAAGCTTGAAAAAAATATATATATATATACATTTGAATTTATTCTTATTATATTGCATGGCGATTTTTAATTTTCAATGCACTCATTTTTACTCTGTGTGCAAAAAAAAAAAAAAAAAAAAATCAATATGATGAAAAAATAAATTTATAATTGATTAATTCAATTAATATCTTTTTTTTTGTTCTATCGTTTACGATAAAGGTATCAACGGCTGCTATGCGACAAAATTTATTCTTCAATGTTGTGGATGGCAGCAATGGAAGTCAAACGGTCACTGTTGAGGGTGGTGGTGTTAATGCAACAGTAATTACAGCGAATATTGCAGCGACAAATGGAATTATTCACATTATCGATCGTGTACTTGGTGTACCTTATACAACAGTATTAGATAAACTCAGAACTGATCCAATGTTGAAGTGAGTAAATGCGTAATTATTTCTAACTATTTAACATGAGTGAAAACACAAAAAAAAAATTAATTCACCTCTTGAGCGCTAGAATGCATGAAAAAAAAAAAAAAAAAAAAAATTGTAATATCCAATTTATTTATACTTGAAATTTTATCATGAACAAAATATTAAAAGTAAAAAAATTCTATTGATTATGAGCTTTCATATTTACACGAAAGTGCATGAAAAAGAAAAAAAAAAATTTTTTTTTTATTATTATTAAAAAATAAAATTTAATAGAAAATAAAATTCTTCACTTTATTCAATATCGATAATTGAAACGCTACAATCCGATTTGATGTAATAATCTGCGCAACTCTTGATATTTTCTTTTATTACAATTTGTCAAAAAACGAAAAAGTAAGAGGAAAAAAAAAAAAAAAAGGAGAAAATGTAATTTAATATTTATTATTATTATTATTATTGTTTTTATTTGAATGAGTAATATTAAAATTGAAAAAATATATTTAAATATTGAATATCGCCTAAAGCCAATGACTACACTCTCAATACATTGATTTTTCCATTATTTAAATTAAATTTTGAAAATCATCAACGAACGAACAAATTTCTATTTCAATTGACGTGTGTATTTGGGAAACGTCAACAACGACAGCTGACGAGCAATTGAAAAAGGAAATTATTCACTCCCACTATATTTAATATATCCCAACGTACAATTTCGAAATACCAACTAGAGTTGTTTTCCTTTTCCAATTAAAACTAAAAGAAAAAGAAAAAAAAAATATATATGAAATTTAATCCATTTAAAATTTAATAAATAATAATTATTATATCATTAAATGAGAATATTAAAATAGTGTAAAAATAAACTCTCACATATATATCGTTTATAATTTTTAAATAATAATTGTTGAATCAAGTTAAATGAAAATGAAGTAGTGATTGGATATATACACGTAGTTTCAGAAAAATAAAGTCGAATGCAAATTGGCAATTTTCTAGAGCACATTCAATTTTTCTTTATTTTTCCTTCTCTCCTTATTTCTTAGTCTCACATTTTCTCACTCGTTCTTTCTCGTCTTTTAACTGGCAACTTTAAACTCAGACGTTGTACGTGCAATTACCAACGGCTTAATAGTCTTCTACCCATTTGAAAACCCCATGTACATATATATCTGTGTGTAACAATATCCACCTCCTCACCTTTTCTCCATGCCATTGAATTTTCCGAATCGTTTGTTATAAAATATTATCGTACAAAATTTCTCTCATAATTATTTACGATTATTTAATTTGAAAAAAATAATAATAATAATTAATTAATATTTTTTTTTATAATTATTGCAGTGCAACATATTTTCTTGGTACACGACGGAATTTCAATGAACAATTGAACGATCCAAAAAAACGATTTACATATTTTGTACCGCTCAATTCAGCATGGGAAAGTACAAAAATAAAAATACCATCGACTTATGCTAAAATATTTATGGCTGATTACAGTTATCACGTAAGTTTTTATAATTTTAATATAAATATAAATATTATCCAATTATATTATAAATATATATTCAATATTTATTATTTATTTTTAGACAAAACAAATATTAGAACGACATCTTATTGTTAGTGATCGTTCATTTACAATGAAAGAATTGAAAGAAAAAACGAGAAATGAATCTATATTATTGACACCTGTCAGAGATAATTTAAAATTACGTATCAGAGAATTTCACAAGAGTGAGTATTATTATTGTTATTATTATAAATTAATTTATTATCAAACTTTTTCTTTATTATTATTTCATTATTTTAGAAATAGACACTCGTTCCACAATTCCACCATCCCATATTCCATCTTAGACATTTTTATTTCTTTAATAATATCTGAGTAATGCTACAGAAAAAAATTATATAATCTTTTCAAAAATATAATCATACTAATGTATTAAGTATGTATATATATATATATAAATATATTAATAATCGTAACACAGACAATCAGAAGCACGATGAAAATGCAATACAATTGCCAACTAATTCTGGCGGTGGTGGTGAGTGTATGAGTAAAAAAAAAAATAAAAAAATATATCCAATAAATAAATACAAATTGGATAAAATAAATTTGAAATAAAAATAGAAAAATATGAAATAATTTATATCACATTGATCTTTTTGCGCTCGCAAATGCAACAACAGCAGTAATATATCATAAATTCATGTGGCTTTTTACGCAAATTAATAAAAAATATTTACTCTTATCTTGATTTATAAAAAAAAAAAAAAAAGCACAATCGTAAATGTTTCCGGAGAAAATAAGAGAATAAAAATATTTAAGTAGATTATATAAATAAATAATTTTTTTTTTGTATTTTTTTTTTTTTTTTTCATTCAGTAAAATTGAAAGAGACCCAGAGGGAGAGATTGAAGATTTATATATATATATATTTATATGTATTTTTTTTTTTTTTTTCTCGTGACAAGTTGGCGATGTTTTGAACATTAATCAATTCTTCTCTTTCTCAATCCTTTCACCTCCTCATTCCTGGCTACTCTCTTAAATCCACGCAGGACAAACTCTTTGCCGTTACCATTAACGCACTGGTCCACGACCGGACACAAGACCATAAAATCGATATTTATGTCGCCGTAAATACATCGATATATTTGCTGACGGTCGTGGTAACGTGTATAGCGTCTACTTTGATAATATATATATATGATAAAAATAAAAAAAAAAAAAAATGAACGATTCCATCGATAAATCGGTCGTTTATGTGACCGAGTTGCCCAACTTAAACTTATACATCTCACCTCTATATGTATTCCTGCATCAATTTTGTATATTTTTCTTTTTATTTCATGGTGGTCTCACAGTCGGGGATTTCCCGTGGTTTCTCCTCTTCTCTCTTCCTCATTTTCATCTTCTTCTTTCATTCGTGTCCGTTCTATTTCATGTGTTATTCTCTCAATAGCTAAACTCCTTCATCTTTTCACTCGACAATAAATTTCATGATGGAGACACACGGAAAATCGATCGCCAACGCGGCTTTTCGTTCAAGGAAAACGAAAACCATCAATTTTTATTTCGATACTCCCTTTTAATACTGAGATTTTTTTTTTTTTTCTCTTGTTTTTATGATATCCATTGTTTTTTTTTTTTCCATTGCCCTTTTCTCCTTTTATTTATGACTCTATCTCTCCATATGTGTATCAAAATAATCTTAAATTCATTCTATTTTTAAATAATATTGAAATAATATAAAAGAATTCAATTATAAAATTAATTTTACGGACGATTGTTGATGGGCGTGTGTGAATATATAGAGCCACAATTTCAACGACAGTTCTATAGAAATCGTTTCATATTACGTATACCTTGCAAAACGTTCTGTGGCTATTTAAATGCAAATTCCTTAATTATCCTCGAGCGCTAATTGCTGTGTGTATGTCAGGTTAAGCAAGCCCATGGGCTGTTTTCATGGTTGTGGGCATTTTCATATACCCCAATCGAACTACCTTCTTCACTAAACCAAGAGCTTCAAGAGCTTTCCGCTCACACAAGCTTTTATTGATGTAAATGTATATGTATTTATAACACACATAGTCTGGTCTATCACATTTATCCATTAGTTTACATTGAGCATAATTAATTTAATTGATTGTAAAAATAATATTGATTAATGAAATTAATTAATAATATAATTCTGCACATTTATTATTTTATAATGTTTTAAATGTCATGGTATTTTTTTTTTCTTCTTTCTCGTTTCTTCTCGTTTTTCTGTAGCTTTTAATGCCGTTAATTGTAAAATTGTGGTAGAAAAAATTTTTTTTTTCTTCATCATTATTTATTTATTATTTTTTTTTTTTTTCAAATAAAATATTCTATTTATTTTAGGTTATCAAATCGAATGGATGGGACAATGGTTTCAAGTATTTCGTCCAGATGTCAAGTGTACCAATGGTATTATTCATGTAATCGATGGTGTTTTCATCATGCCCGATGATGTAACAGTAACTGGAGTAAATTCCGGATCATTAATCAGTTTAACACCACATTTAATAATGATTTTGATTGCAAAATGGTTATTGTAAAGTGTATTATCCAATTATGCTGGGGAAGTGATGAGAAATAGCATTCAATAATTTCAACAGAGTCGAATTGCGACTTTAAAATATTAAAAAAATAATAATAATAATAATAAGAATACAGAAGAAAATTTATAAATTCCTTTTTTATTATTGAATGTATTTTTTTTTTTTATTATTTTTTTATTTTTATTTTATTTTATTATTATCATTTTTTTTTTACTACAAATAATGTATACGCCGACGTGTTTATAAAGTGACAGTTTATAGAGGCTGTAAACGCAGTTAGTTATGTAATGTATTATTTATTTAGAGCAGAAAAAAACAGTTGAGAACGAAAAAAAAAAAAAAAAAAAAAAATTACGATAAATAAATTGAGGGTGATGAAAATTTTTTTTACCTCACTTTTTCTTTTTTTTTTCTTTGTAAAACTTAGGGACGTTGAATGTACCAAATAAATTAATTGTGTACGAAATAACGTACACATATAATGAATAAGTATATAAATATATAACGGAAGGAGATTGTTCAAACAGAAATTTCAAAATCACAAATGGGTATTTCTTCATTCAATTTAATGACGGGGGAAAAAGGAAAATAATATAAGATTAGTCAATCAACAGAATATTAATATTTGGCCCATTCGTTTATCAATATCTGTTTATTATTATTTTTTTTTTCTCTCTCTCTCTATTTTATTTTCTAAAAATATAAAATCGTAAGAAGAAAAATATTCAGTGAAACGCTATCAATTACATCCATATTATTTTATTCTTTTCTATTCTTCGTTAATAATTCTTTTCTTTTTTTCTTGTTTCATCAGTGTGTCAGAAATAATTTTTTGCGATAAGTAAATAAAATTTAAAAAAAGTGAATAAATGAATGAATAAATAAATAAATAAATAAAAATATACACCCACATACTCAATTATAATGTCAACAATACTTATCAATTAAAATACTGCCATAATAAAATTAATAAAAATAGTAATTTAAATGCGAAGAGATATAAGCAAAAAAATGAAAAAATAAAAAAAAATTATTCATTCTATGGCGATGAGATAAGAAAAGAGATAAACGAATTATTTATGTGTTGATATCATAAACATATATATATACACAGAGAGATATATTGAGAAATGGAAGTAAATTAATAAAAGGAGAATAAATGAATAAATAATAATAATAAATGATTAATCAAAGATGATAAATGAATTAAATGGATAAAATGAATAATAAAAAATTTTGAAAATATATAAAATTTAAAAATGAAATATCTAATGGTATTAAAAAAAAATCATACTCTTGTTGGGAATAATAATATTATTGATATTATTAAATATATACATAAACTTTAATTGACGTCACTGTTTGTTCGAGAAAAATAAAAAGAATAAATAAAGAAAAGGAAAAAGAATAGAATGAAAAGGATAAATGTAATTAAATATAAAAAATAAATAGAATTCTATATCCCCCTATATACCCCTTCATCATTCTCTCTCATTCCCATTCTATTTTTCCCTGTCCTCTTTTCCACTCTCTAATTGTGTAGATAATCGTGTCTTAAATGTCTGGGCTTTGCTATAACGTTAAAAACGAAGCAAAATAAAATTTTCATGTAGAAAAAGAAGAAGAGATATAATAATAAAATTGACTAAATAATAAATTTGAAATGAATCAAATTCACATCTATTATTATTTAAATAAATAAATCGTCAAGTAATTGACACTCAGAAATTCGCGCTTTATCGATAAAAAAAAATTTAATGAGAATCACAAAAAAATAATAAAAAAAAAAAAAATCATTCAGTGGTTGATATTATTTGGTTGATAATTATTTTCAAAATTTTAGCAATAATAATTTTGATTTGTATTTTCATATTAAATTCAATAATTTTTCTCTCAATTAATCCATTGCAAATAGTTTTCATCGTGCATTATATTTTGTACATTTTGTAGATATCATAAACACGCAACTTCGCTTTTATAATGTAGCGAAAAAACAAAAAAAAATTGAAAACAAAATAATAATAATAATAATAATGAATATAATGATAAATATTTAAAAAAAAAACCTACAAAACCGTTAAGATATATACGTAAAAAGCGTATCTGACGCAATTGAAAAATTAAAAATTATAATAATATTGATAAATTAAACTAACTCTACAGTGTTCAAAAAAAAAGTGAACTCTTATAATATTTGATATTAATGAATTCAGTTATCATTGATATTGATTAATTATTAATACTCATTGTTGAAATCATATTCATGATTGAACAATTGAAATCAACTCCACGATGGAGAAACCAACAAGAAACCAAAAAAAAAAAAAAATGGAAAGAAAAACTGGAATTTTTTTATTACAGCAATAAATATATATATATACATTTTCAAAGATCGTCCCTATGTCTGACCCCGGACGACTATATGTAAAAACAAAAAATTGCTATTGTAATAATAATTTCTATCACAGGCTTTGTATTGAAGAAAAAAAAAAAAAAAAAAAAAAAAAAAAACAATTAAAAATCCCCAATTCACATACTCACATGAATTTTCATCATCATCATAATAATTATTACTGTTATAATTAATTTATTGACATGAAAATTCACTACTCAATAATAATAATAATAATATCATCCATAAGTTTTATCAATACCAATGGCGAATATCGAACAAAAAAATGAATGAAATATAAACGTATTGGAAATGAAAATAAAATTTAAAAAAAAAAATAAATAAATAAATAAATAAATAAATATACATGTAATAAACACTTTCAAACAATGCTTGTATTATGTATGAATGATTAAAGGCGATAATAATAAATACTAATATTAATAATTATAATCATAATAATCATAATATACTTAATATTAATAATAAATATTTATGATGGTTTTCAAAAATTTTTGTACACAAACGCGACGAGAACGTTGACGATGATGGACAAAATCACAATTATTAATTGGTAATAAACAAAAGACAAAATCGTGAAATAATTAATGAGATAGAATAATAAATAACTAATAAAAAATAAATGAATGAAAGAGATTGAACTCATGATGAGAAACGAGCATTATTAAACTTCACCAGCCATTAAATTCTAAATGAATTCATATTTCATCTATTTAAATAAGTAATAGAAAATAATAATTATTATAATAATAATTAAATAACAAAAATTTCATGAACAGTGAACAATCGAAAATAAATATAATAGATACATGCAGAATTATAATGAGTCAAATATTCATAATTAATTTATTCTTATTTACTATGTATTTGTATTTGAGAAGTAAAATGAAATAATGAATAATTAAAATTATAAAAACGAATTTTGTTTTTTTTTTTTTATTTAATAAGTATAACGTGAATTATTTAATTATATAGATAATGCTAATTTTAACTGCAATGTTTGAATGGATGAAGTAATAATTATAAACTCGTTTGATTATTATTTGAAATTGTATTGGTTTGAAATCAAAAATGGAATGAGAAGAAACATAAAAAAAAAATAATATTCTTTATCAGAAATATCACTGTCTGTAATCATTGAAGCTTTTGCTGTATGATTTTATGAAGAATAAAGTACACTAATAAGAAAAATTATCTATACATCAATTGTTCGTGCATAAAATATAATTTTTGCTTTAAACAATATGCTAGATATATATAAAAACTTAACGGTTGCTGTATTTGTATCATCGCAGATGGAATAATTTATGGACCAACATCTACTATTATCAAAGAAACGAACAGTATTACCATCAGAAGTAGCTTTGTTCGGGGCTTTTCTTATCAAAAGAGTGATAATAACATCAACTTCCCCAACTGCTTTTGATGAACAAATAAATTTTCATTCAAACCTCAATTCGTACGACGTGAGTGCCATCTACTAAATTTATATGAAATAAAATTTTTGTGACAGTCGATTGTTGTATCATAACCTCAAAAAATAAAATTATTTTGATAAATAAACGTCAAACAGTAAAATAATAAGTCAAAGAAAATTATATAATAAAAAATAAAAATGACGATTCATAATTTATATATATTTTCTCGTACTGGAACATTATTATATTATGGAGAATGGAATCGATTAAATAAATCAGGAATAACCAAAGAGGAAGTAAATAACAAGTATTTTTTAATAATTATCTTCCGATTGTATCTAATAATAAAACTATTAATGTAATTATTTTCTTCTATTTTTTTTTTTCTTTCATTCTTATCAGGAAGCTAAACTTATGTATGGAATGTTGTTCTCAATTAAATCATTCGTTAATAAAATATCACCATTGGATCCTAAGGATGGTTTTTTATATTATAAAACAAGTAAATACACTTTACATTATTTAGAAACACCGTCGGGTTTAAAATTTGTATTGAATACTGACAATATTGCGCAAAATGTACGAGAATTATTACAACAACTTTACAGTCAAATTTATATTGAATACGTTGTTAAAAATCCATTTTGTCAAATGAACGAGCCAATTCAAAGTGAATTATTCAAATTAAAAGTTGATGAACTAATGAAAAAATCTCCAATATTTATATCAAGATCATTATAATAATTTAAAACTAATAAATTGTAAATAAATATAATTCATATTCCATCAATATTTTTTTTTATTTTTATTGTTAATATATTATAATTATTATTATAACTATTACACATTTAATTATATTAATTCATTGTTTTTTCTTTCATTGTGTAAATAATTTGGAATTTATTTTATATAAACACCAAGGTGACTTTTTCTCTTATTAATATTGGTGTATTTGTAATTTATATAATTTTATTTGGACATTATAAATTGAAAATGTTTAACTGGCTAGAATTAGGCTTCATTGTAATATTAATTAAAGAAATAATATTAACAATAATTTATTGAACTGCACTGGGAAGGGGAGAAGGGGAGGACAATCAGTCGTTTATCAACAAAAGAAAATAATAAACAAAACAAAAATATGAAATACTAGTGAATTTTTTAAGCTACACATATATAGATTCACTTAGATATATATGTATATATTTATTTATAAATTAATTATATTAATTTTTATTTGCCATTTTTATTATTTATAATTTTTATCTCTGCATTGAATAATTTGCTGATTGAATTGTTTTAATGATTGATAAAACCAATAATAAGAAATTTGGCAGTTTTGTATCATATTGTTAATGTATATAATTCCGTTTTTTTTTTTTTTTTTTCCTGAAATTTAAACAGCAACATCAAATTGCATGAGTGAATGTGTATGTGAAAATTATTTTTGGCATCGATGTTTCAATTTAAAAATCATAATCATACAGTATAGAAAATTTTTCACTCATTTCCCTATTATTATTAATTTTTTTTTTGTTTCTTTTTTTCATTTTTCATTTAGCCCACCCACCTATTTTTAATAATTTAACTGTCTCAGCATTTAATTCGTTGAGCAATATATAAATTAATAGCCGAGTATTATTTTATTTATGTATTCTTTTTTTTTTTCTTCTAAACGTCGGAAGCGTTTCATAGGAAGAATTACAACTATTTTCATTATCAAATATTTTTTTTTTATTTGAATTTTTCAAATTAATATATATATTTTTTCATTACCAGATATTTGAATAATTAATTGTATTTAGCTTGTATACGCATAAATATTTTTATAATTATGTATATCATTTTATTTATACTATAAAATTTGTTTTATCATTAATTCGATTGACAACACGTTGCGTAAATTTTATATGTATATATACAATTCGTTATTATTATTTTTTTTTTTTTTGTAATATATTTTTATTCATTGATTCTATAAAATAGAAAATAAATAAAAATAAAGCCAAAAAATTTTTCATTATTAATGAAAGAGCAATGAAGAAATATAAATGATAATGGCAAAAAAAAAGACGAGATTTTTTACTTTTACGTGATCCATACTGTACATGACTCTATATAGTATTTTCATTATATGAATTTGTTTCATCTTTTTATCAGTAGTTATGTAGGTAATTTGATTTTATAGATTATATTTTTAATTTTTCACATGCAAATAATGTAATTTTACATTATAAACCGAATCATCATCTACTCTACAAACTGCATAAGAAAAAAAAAAAAAAAAAAGTAAATGATGATACAGTCCGCGTAGCAGTGAAAAATGCGTTTGTCTGAAAATGATTAATTTCATTCTTACGGACAATTAACTGCATACAATTGGCACGGACAAAATATTCAAATTCAATCAGTTATAGAGTACGAAAAATTTTGTGAGAAAATCATGCGAAATATGATACTATGTGTGTGTGTGTGTGTATGTGTGTGTGTGTGTGTTATTCCATTTGTATGTCATATTTATTACAAGTAAAAAAAAAGATTAGTTTTGAATTATCAGTAATTATGCATGTAATTGTAGAAAAAACAGTTTCGTAATATTTTTTACTACTGCAAAGCAGTAATTTATGAATCACTTTAATGTTATTTGGATGGAAAATTAGTGACTTACACGATTGCATGTTCCAGTCTAGCTGATTATAATGTAAATGAAAATTTGAATACAATCCGCATTGAACAGATCAATGGAAGAATAAAATATAATAAAGAATCACATTTGTAAATTTCACCAATAAGAAATATTTTAAATATTTTGGATTGAGTAGAAAATATACTTTTTTTTTCAGATAGTTTTCTGATTTCGATCACATCGTTCAATTAAAAAATTCACGGGGTTTCGTTTGATTTTTTTGTTTTCAACTTATTTTTTTGTTTAGACACTAATTTTTCAACCAAAAAAATTCGTGTAAATTCAGTGACAATTAGAATACCGACACATAATTTTGTTTCATAAACTTGAATTACATGCGTGTGGATTTCTCAGTCTTTGTGATTTTTTTTTTTCTTTGTTATCTTTTTCTCACCATTATCCTCGTATTTTTTTTTTTTTTGTTTTTCTCTCGGGCCCATGACTTCATTTAATCTCTATTTCTTTATCATTATTTTTTTCTTATCTTTAACATTGTATTTTTACTTCTGTCACGTCCTCACTATCGTTTAACACCACACAATGTTGTAGTACTATATCATCACTCTCTTGATGTGGAATTGAAATATGAACAGCTGCGGTAGATGAGATTGAAGATGGTTCTTCAATTATTGGCAATCGTTTCTCATTACATGAATTTGATGAATGAAAAAAAACATTTCTCAATGCTGCAACATTAATTTTTTCACGTGGAATATCTTCTATTATAACTACATTACCTTCATTCTCTTCATTCGCACACCTAAAAAAATTAAAAATATTATTAGAACATAAAAAAAAAAAAAAAAAATTTATTACCGTTACAAATACACAAAATAATTTTTTTATTAATTTTACCTGATTGATTTTTGCACTTCATTATCTTGCTCACAATCTTTACTTTTCTTTCTTCGTGCACCACGGCCACTTCCAATACTCGTTAGCTCTTGATCCGCTTCAATGAAACTAACATGATCATCAAATCTCACCCGTTCTGATCCACCATCTTCACCACTACCATAAATAGTCCAGCTACTTGAATCACTGGGCTGTCGATCTAAAGTTGGTCGACGTCGCGCACGTTTGGCAAGACCTGGCGCTATTTCTTCAAGTGAACTTAGTGATGTTGCTTGTCCAGCCGAATCTATTTGTCCATTTGATGACAAATTTGTGGCTTCACTCTCGCCACTTCTACCACCACCAGCACCACCACCACTGATAAAACTACCATCCACCTGTAAGAAAAAATGATTTATTAATCAAATTAAAAAAAAAAAAAACGGAAATAATCAAGTTATATTTTTAGATTATTCACTTTAAAATTTAATACGGATCCAGCAAGAGCACGAGTAGATGCACCTCCATCATCAGCAGCAATTGATGCATTAACCGATTTTTCTGATAAACTCGTAGCAGCCGATGCAGTTTCACTGCAAAGACTAAAACGTTGAGTTGACGTAACATCAGCTTGCACTTCCAATCTTTGTCCACCTGGCATTACACTTGATGCAATGCTACCAGCAATACTAGTACCAGCCAATGCAACATTACTCGCACTCTCTCGATCATTTTCACGTCCCAATTTTTCTAATTGACTTCCACTACCCAATGACAATGAAGCTTCACCAATTGATGGATTACCACCGCGATGTGATGCCACATCTATCGATGCTGCATCTAAATAAAAATAAAAATAAATCAACGAATAATATATTTCAATACATTTATCAATTGTTAATAATAAATTTTATATAAATAAATATTATATGTCCTAATACCTCCAACATTTCGTGCGCCGAGTGCTCCCATTAATTCTGTCTCATCATCAAAATCAAATTTAACTCCTTTACCATTTGTTGTAACACCACAACCACCGCTGTGGCACAGAGAAACTGGTACAACACCATAAACGTAAAAAAGTAATATTGGCACACCAATGCCAACTGCTAATCCTGCTAATACAGGTGATACAAATACCTATAAGTAAATAATATAAATAAAATAAAAATAAAACAATACTAATTATTATCATCGCAATATAAAATATAATATAAATTTAATATTTTAATAATTTTATCAGATAATAATAAATATTGATTGTGATATATATTCGTTATAATAAAATATTTAAAAGACATGAGAAGTAGATGAGGTGGGGGGATTAAATATGAGAGATAAAGAAAAAAAAAAAGACAAAAAGGTGAGTTGATAGTGGAGCAAAGGTAAGGGAGGTGGAATGATATTGATTGAAGGGAGGGATGCGCGCACAACTGTAACCTCATACCTCCCTCCTCTTTCTCACTTATTCCCTTGTCCATACACTGACAAAACGTATCGTGGGTATTCGCGTGCCGGGAGTCATCAAGATTACATTGTCAGAGACTAATTCCAGGTGTGTGCCCACACTTGTCCTATTTCATTTATTTCAATTGTTCAATCTCAATTTAAATAATAAATATACAATTCTTCAATATTCTCAAAATTTCAATTGAAATAATTTTGTGGATACATTAAAAAATAAAATAAAAAATTTATTTTACTTATTATTATTTTTGTTTTTCCACGATTATCATTCGTTTTTTGAAGTGAAAAAAAAATTGAAATAAACGAGTGTGGGGAGAAGGAAGAGAAGAGAATTGAAGTGGATGATGGCGACGAGAAGAGACGAGGTGTGACGGAGCCGGATGGGCGATGTTAGTTGAATATAAACGGAAGTGAACGTAACTGGACGAGAGAAAAAGAAGAAAGAAAAAAGAGAGTGTGTATGTGTACAGAAGAGAGAACGATAACGAGGTAGATGAATAAAAAAAAAAAAAAAAAAAAAAAAAGCAACCGCAGTTAAAGCCGCAGCAAAAAGTTGAAGAGGAATAAAGACAAAGAGAGATAAATAGAATAGTAAGAAGAGAAAATTATTGGTGGTCGCGCCCACTACAGTTTGAGATTCTTTTCGTTGATGTAACTTAACATAAAATCAAATGAAAAAATAATTCTGTGTAAAAAAAAAAGCGGTAAAAAAAAATTTCCAAGTATTTCAAATTGAAAAGAAAAAAAAAAAATTTTTCTTTTGTTTTTATTTCAAAACAAAAGAATACACTCTAATTTTTATTCTTTTGTTCAATAAAGCAAAGCAAAAAAAAAAAAAAAAAATATGTCTGACAGTGAAGATACTGATGCATCTGGGGTAACTGAATGGCCAGTAACAAAAGAATGGTTGGAAAATATTTTAACGGTTCATCATCGTTCCAATACAAATAGCAGTGGTGAAGGAGGTGGTGGTGGTAATGGTGATGCTGATAATAATGAAATAATTGTTGATGATTTTGATGTAAGTCCAGGATGCACTGCTGGTGAATCAGTATTGAGTGATATACTTGCAGTTACAGTTGATTATACAATTAAACCCGATAGAAAATCCCAATTGAGTGTTATCGTTAAATTATTACCTCAAGATCCATTTAGTCGGTTTTTTGTGACTGAAGCACAATTTGATTTACGTGAAATAAAATTCTACACTCAAGTAAGTTTATCGAAATGAATATATAAATGAATAAATAAATAAATAAATAAATAAATAAATAAATAAATATAAATATATACATTTTTAAATTATTTGTTTGTCAGGTTGTTCCAGATTTGGAGGCATTTCAACGTAAGCAATTGTCATTGACTAACAATCCAATGATTGAATTACCAATTCCAAGTTGTGTACATGCTCATTATAAAGCAGCAGGTGGTACTGAGGACACACCCGAGCCACCTGAATCATTTTTAATATTGGAAAATTTACGTACACGCGGTTTTGAAGGGGCTGAATTTTCACGTGGATTGACATTACGTCAAGCTGAAGCAGCATTAAGTGCTGTTGCATGTTTACACGCACTGTCATTAACATTAAAAGTGAAAGAGGGCAAACCATTATCGGAACGTTATCCATTTTTATTTCAAACTGCTCGTGCAACAGATTCTTATCAACAATTAGTTGAACGTGGTTTGCCACAATTAGCGCGTTTTCTCGAACGACGACCTGGATTAGAAGCCGTACTTGAATCATTACTTGCATTGAGACCACGGACAAAAGAAATTATATCATCATTATTGGCACCTGAAGATCCATTAGCATTGATAACCCACACGGATTTTTGGTGTAATAATTTATTATTTAAAAATGACGATGATGATAATTGCAAATGTGCTATATTAGATTGGCAAATGGTAACTTATAGTCGTCCAACAAATGATATTGCATTATTATTAGTTAGTTCAGTACCAACTGAATTACGTAGACGACATACTGATGGTTTATTGGATAAATATTGGATAACTTTACTTGACACGTGTAAGACATTGGATCTAAATATAATTGATGAATTGGGTTATACTAGAGATGATTTAAATCGTGATTATAGACGATCACAGTTGCTCGCGTTATTATTATGCATTGGCTCAATTGATGTTGCACTTGGCGATCCACTCACTGAACAGAGACTTATTGATTTGTTAGAGGATTTACATAATGATGGTGTGCTCACTCTTGAAACTGCCAATATTGCACAGTAAAAATTATTGTGCATGTGTCTTTTGTATTATTCTATTATTCTATTTCATTTCCGTCAAAATAACATTATATAATATTTTTTTATTCTTTCTATTTTATCCAGAAAGTATTCGTTTTTTTTTCCTTTCTTTTCTTTTGTTCAAGTCTTCAACATTTTTATATGTGTATAAATGTATAATTGTACTTGATGGAAGCTTTTTAAATAGCACTTGAGTTAATATTAAATAATAATTAAAAATTTTAAATAATTAATTGAATAATTTCATGGGAAAAAATATTAATTTTTTTTTTTTTTATACGTTTTTATAAGATTTATTGAAAGTGTAGACCATAGAGACTGCAAAATTAATGGAAAATAGTGTGCTAAATTGGTATATAAAAAGAGGAAAGTAAGGAGTAATAAGAATCATGAAAGTGATTTCTTATTAAGCTTTCGAAATGTTATGAGCTTGCGAGTAAAAATAAAAATAAAAATAATAAACATAAATATCAATTGTATACTTCCATAAGCGCGTAAATATATTCTGCCAAAAAGAGAGAAAGGAAGATAAAAAAAGAAAAATTATTAAAATTTTGTATTATAATTTTGAGAAAATGTCTGTTCTCTTGCACTTTTTTTATTTATCTTCCTTCATCTCTCTCTTTTTTTCTTTTTATTGTTATTATTATTATTATTTTTTTTTTTCGCAATCTATCTTGGAACTTTTGTTTTCACTATTTCAAATGTTTGTAGAATGAATCACACATTTGCCATTTAATAATAAAAAGAGAAAAAAAAAGGTATAATAGAGAATAAAAAATTTTGAATATTAATATTTAATCAACTCACCGATGCAGTTACACCACCAGCGATCAGCATATTCCTTTTGTGTTTATTTGAATGTTTATACCGTTTATAAAGTTTTCGGCCCACCCACACTGGGATTCCTACAATGAAAAAAATAAGAAAAACAATTAAGAATAATTTAATTTTATTAGAATAAAATTGTGGTCAAAACAAAAAAATGTTTATCTTTCACAAATTTAACATTAATAGTTATTTCAATTACCTATAATAATTGCGGGTACAGCAATTCCAGCTGCTAGTCCAATACCAACTGGTGCACCGACCAATGTACCCAATTGCCACAAAATTTTTTTCTTCCTTGACCATGGTTTTTTACCCCAAAATGTACAACCTGATGGACTGAAATATAAAAATAATTAAATAATTAATTTTAAAATGAAGAAAAAAAAAAAAAAATTTGATAAATTTTGTATATTGTCATATAACTTTGAGATATTTCAGAGATAATCCTTATCTCATTAGTCATTATGTAAACATTAGAATGAATCATCATTACCTGAGATAATGTAGATCATTAATTTCTTTCATACATAACCAACAAAATTCTGTACCACAAACAGTACATGTTATATGATTACAACTGCCATCATTCATTTTAACAATTAAAACTTCACATCTTGGACAAGGTTTGATATTATCACGATATTGCGAATCACTTTGACTAAAACTCAATGATGAACTGCGATCATAATGATGTGAACGTTGGGCACGAGCTGCATCACACGTTTGATTTGGATGCCAACGTGCTTTGCAATGATAGCAAAAGTATGAATCGCAACCGGGACGTTCACAACGTAATTTTGGACATGACGCACAACCACTGGCAATAACAGCAAAATAACAATCAGGCGCTGGACACCATCTTGCATCAGATTCAACTGCCAACACGCGACGCACCATAAAATCCTCATATTTTTCCAATATCATTTGATCATTTAATATCATTCTTATATCATTTGGATGCATTGGCTCAGCGCACTCTGGGCAAGCAATATTTACACGAGATTCTGATATTTCAACGCGTAAATATTGTTGGAAACAATCATAACAACTGCGATGATAGCACGATTGAATTGTTGGAAATAATTCAAATGGCAATTCAGCTAAACACAGTGGACATTCCATTAAACCATTTTCACAACTTTTTCCAGCTGCTGATAAAACTGAACCACGACTGGATGCATGATACAATTCGGAATTAGGTAATTGATGATTATTTTGTAGATTTGGTGATCTTGTATCACCTTTTTCTACATCTTGTGAGCGACTATTAGCTGAGAAAAAAAATAATACAAATTATTAAAAAATCATACATTTCCTCTGCAACAATGATATAAATTTTATAAATATTTTATTTTTTTAAATACCTTTAGTATTTTTATTACTTAAACTCGGTGTACGGACAATCCTGTGTCCAATTAGTGGACTAGAATATAAAAGACGTCGAAGAGAAAATCGTGGAAAATAATGTCTCGGTCGTGGTGGAGCAGTATTGCATCCACCACTCACTGTTTCACCTTCTTTAATCATTTTTATTAAACTTTTATTCCTTTCATCTGTTCAATAACACTCTTCACTTCAATCCATTATTTTTATTCGTATTTATCCAACGACATCCTGCGTCAATTAATATAAAATTTTTGTATACAATCTGAAAAATGAAACAGAGTAAAATAAATAATTTTATTTATAATTGAATTACGACAATCAAAATAAATAAATTGATGTAGACAATTGCAAATATAATTCAATAAATCTAGTGATAACGAAGAGGAAAGAGCAGAATGAAAAAAGGAGAAAAAAAAATGGAAACAATAATATATACTTATTTGAGGAGTATAATGATTATTGCCTTTGGAATTTCATCTTATCACATGACTCCTTGATATACAGACAGGCAGAGATACATGTATATTACGTATATATGTAATAATATGTTTGTTCCAAAGAACAGGATACTGCAGTTACACGAATAATAATTTAGTATTTAAAAAAGTATTTAACCAAGAATATATCTCTATACACAATAGCGAATATTAATTATTTTATTTCAGTTTTTTTTTTTAATTTTAATAAATCACAAGCACATTTATTCCACAGTAATAAATAAATAAATGAATAAATTGAATAAATAAAAATCTAAAAAATATCAGTTAAAATAGTGAAAAAGTGAAATTTGCAATTTCACAACAAAACTTTCGTTGATTGATTGGACATGAATAAAGAAAAAAACAAAAAAAAAAAACCTTGACACAACAGCTGACTGTGCTTATGAGTCAAAACAGTAAGAACGAGAAGACAAAATGAAAAAATAATATTTTAAATTATCTTCATCAAAAGAGACATTGAATAAAGAAGTGAGACAGAGATAATACGTAAAAAAATATAAGTGAATAAAGAAGACAGAGATAAACCACAACGACTATGGCCAATCCTGAAAATAATAACAATAAAAAAGTAAAAAAAAAAATACGCGAACCTTTGGATGACAACGATCCAGGCGCCTCCACTGGCGAAACTATATAAAAGTATATAATATATATAAGAGACCCAAATACATATATACATAAATCTATAAGCAAATATATTTATAAATTACTTTTGACGATCTAACAAATAATATCTAAAACTGCTATTGATATGAATGAACACAAAAATAAGAGAAATTTACAAGTTAGCCTGTTTAACACAATGATAATACACATTTGAGGTTATAAATACAATTATTCAAATGAATTCTACTACAATTAATGTCTCTCCAACGCTTGCACAAAAATCGCACAACCACAATGAAATATTAATACGTACACACATAAATACACAAAAAATACAGAAACATTTCATTCCTTCATCAGTATTAAATATTTATTCAATATTATGAATATTATTATTTAATGGCTTTATGCTCTAATAATTAAATTAGTGATAAAATCACACAACAAAAGAATCGACAAATATACATATATATATATATATATTCGTTTATAAGTGTGAATTGTGTGCAAATATACGTGTAAATAATTACATCTAATGACAAATGCACATGAATTAAAAAACCATACTCACTTTTTGTGAAGAAACTAGTATATCTATCATACGTCATGTAATTCATTCAACCTTTCACTTGTTGCGTTTGAATAATTATATATGTATATATACATATATACATATATATTTTTTTTTATTGCTCACACAATGTCCCATGTAGTAATTTATTCATTCGTTTGTTAATACATACTAATAATACGAATTGCATATGCAGATGGTTGGCTTTGTATAATTTGCGGTGAATTTATTTCATGATAGCAAGGTTAAACAGTGCGACACGAGCAATCAAAATTTTATTGTTTCATTGGTATTTGTACGTCAGAACAATTGGTGTATATACGTGCAAGTATCAAATGTGGTGTTCGTCTTTATAAATTCTTTTTACTTTCACAGTTGATGAAGGACTCACTTCACACATTGCGCGATACCATCATCGTCGCTACCACTACCTCCGCCATATCCATCACGTCCACCTCACCACTGGTGACCTCATCTCAACAAATTTATCGATGTAGTTGTGACGTAAATGAAAATAAGTTCAGTTGGTAAAAAAATATTATCGTTCAGATGCTAATAATATCGATTCCATTATTACTTTCAGTAAGCGAAATCATCGGTGATTGAAAAATCGCGGGAAATTTAAATTAAACCTAGACATTGATAATCCGAAGAATATTATTTTTTCGTTATATGAACAAATTTAATTCAACTTGAATATTTTATTTTTATCATTCACTTTTGAATAGGTATGCAAAAAAAAAGCATTTCTATGTACAGAAATGTTTTTATTTCTTAAATTATGCACAATTGCAATTAATACAAATGTATCCGAAACAAGCGAGTTGGAGGATATCTCAGTTTTTTTTTTTTCAGTATTAGTTTTCTTGATTTTTGTTTAACGGCCATCAAATTTTCGATTATAATACAGCATATTTATTTGCTGTTCATTGAGTCTTTTTTTTTTTATGTCTTCATCAATTCACATTTATCGGTAGCCACGCACTTTCGTGTTACAATATATATATTTATAATTTCTTACAAATTGTCAAAATACGTTTGTTTATTATTTATTCATTTTTTTTTTTCCTAATAATGAATCACGATTACTATCTTTATCATCATTATCAGAAGGGAGAGAGAGAGAGAGACACAGACAAAGGTAAAAAGAAGGGAAAAAAAAATTATAGAATAATATATGCGATACGCATTACACAAAACCAATAGAAATAATTTTTTGTTTGTCTTTTTTTGAAATTGGCTTTTTCATTTTTATGTCAGGGTTAATTATTAATTCATCAGAAAATTAAAAAAAAATCAACGTAATTGTAATTTACGTTTCTACTTATATTGTCTGTATTTTTTTTTTTTTTTTTTTTTTTTTATGTAATGAATATTCAGCCTTTAACGTGATTATTTCATTGCAATGACAATACGCCGAATTGAATTCAATTAATTAATTATAATTTTTTATAATTTCATTTTTTTCAACGACTCATTACAGAAAAGCATCATTTATTTTTATATCTTTTTCAGATATTTATATTTATTATTTTAAATACTTTTTACGAATTTCCACATTTTTTTTTTTTTTTTAATTATAATTCTTATATTTTTGGCCATATCCGGTTAAGCAATAAGTTCATATAAGTAATAAAAAGATAAAGTTCTTTCGCTCTCCCTAAGTGTCTACATATTTTATTTATTTATTTTTTATTTTTCATTTTTTACTCTCATTATCAGTTAACATGTGATTTCAGTGTTATTTTTTTTTTTTCTTTTCTATTTCATTTCTTGTTCACATATTCATTGTCACTGGCACATGAAATAGATATTATTGTTTACATCACTAAATATGATTTTTAAGGATTGTTTTTGTTTTTCTATTTTCTTATCTCCACCTTTATGAGTGTATTATGCTACATTGTTGTAACAATGGTATTACTTTGTCACTTGTTTCATTTATTTACTTACTCATTCGCTTTCACATGTGGGCTTCCTTTTTTTTTTTATTGAATTTATTTCAATTATAATCATTTTTGTTTGTGTAAATAGATGTAAACTTGAAAATAATGTGCAAAAATTATTGTGTAGCTGTTGCTATTTTGTATTTTTGTATGTTATTAATACTATTGTGAAATTCGGAAAATACGAAACGAAATACATATTTGTAATATATAATAAATGAAGAAAAACAAAAAAACAAAAAAATAATAATAATGAAGAAAAATTGCATAACATTTTTCTTTTTTTCCCAATTTTTCTGTTTTTTTTTATTTCACAAAAAAAAAAAATTTCACACAGAATTATCATGCATGAAATCATAGAATATGTATCATTGTCATCAAAAATCAAGAAGAAACACTTAAAAAAATTTTAAAAAAAAACAAAAAAAGAAACACAACCGAATATGAAAATAATAATAGTTGAATTTTCCGTTTTTACTGAACAAAAAAGAAATTTAAAAAACGAAAGACAATAAGCTGCAAAAAAAATAATAATTGTTATTGTTTAGAACAAAATTCGTGCACTATTTTGACAGGTGTGGATATTTTTCTGAATGATTTTATTTTTCTTATTTGTCAAATATTGTTTCATCTTTCAAACCACACTTACACAGTATACTATCTCTTTTTTTCATGTTATCTGTTTCATTATTACAGTTGGAAAAAATTCTATGCCATTGCGCAGCAATTTATTCTCGTTATATTTTCATTTTCGTATTTGTATTTTTTCACTTGTGTTAAAATTGTGAGGCACAATTCTACAATCAATTAGCAAAATTTTAAATGTTTCTAAATGATTGTGAATTTTTTTCGAGGTTCACACCAAAAAATAAGGCAAAAAAAAAAAATTCAATCATTCCATTAACATTTCTTTTTTTAACTATTCCAATAATCTTGTAGTGATTTACCCCGCTGCCATTTTGTATTTGTATGTGCATAACCTCACTTTGTTTTCTATCATCTTCCACTAATCCCAATATTTATTCATTTTCCTTTGAATCTCTTATAAATGTGCTGAATCATTTTATTCAAAACTAAACCATGCATGAATAATTATGTCCATTAATGTTGTATTTATGATTTTGTTCCTTTCCATTGGTTGCAATGACGAAAGTTGAACTTGAATGTTCTCCCTTTTTTCTTTTTAATTTTACGAATTATCGTTTATTTTTTGTAATTATTAGCAAAGACAGTTCTTAAAAATAAACGAGCGAATTCATTAACCAATCATCATCTTTCAGCAACTATATATTTTTCACTTATTCATTTTTTAAAAATTATGTCACGTTCTAAGTTTTTTTTTTACGGTTTTCTTCAGTTTTTCGTCTGCGTATGTTAATATAAAGTTTTATTATATTTCACGTTTACTTGTCAATTCTTATTTATTTATCGCGGAATAACCACACGACGTACCATTTAACTTTTTTTTTTTTCTTCACTTACTTTTATTTACTTTGTTTTTAAATTTGCCACAATAAGATGTTAGTTATTATTCATTGATTTCTCGTTCTTTTATTGTATTATTATTATTCATCATCCTTGTTTCCTCTCATTCGTTTTTTTTTTCTCTGACAAAACTGGCCCAGTCCTATACATTTTAAAATATGTAATAGGATGGAAAACAAAATATTTTCTTTTTTTTTTTTGTTAAGTAGAAAAAAATTTTTTTTTTCCCCTTATGATTATATAAAAGTTGATTATTAACTTTTAGCCACTGGTACCATTCACCAGGGTTTCCTTGGGTTTGTTATTCGATGCTGAACGCCATGGTGGATTGCGACGTTCTCGTTGTCCTTTCGGTCCTTGTGATCCACTGCTATTTGATACTATCACGTCATTTAATGGTGCAACATCTTTATTTGTAGACGAGGATTGATCACCAGATCCCGAATTACCACCTAAAATATATTTTTTGTATTTTAATTTAATTTATCCAATTCGATTTATTAGTGAATCAGTGAAAATTTGGATAAATTTGTATAAACTCATATAAATAAAAAATTAATGAAAAATGGAAAATCTAAATGTATTAAATTATTATTATTTTTTTTTGTTTTTTTGAAGAAATAAAACAAAATTCATGTGCTTCTTTAATTACCTCCATCAACATCATGACAATCAAGTACAGTTTCCTCATCGTCTGTAGTGCGACGTCGATCGTCTCTTCGTTCGCGCCTTTGTGTCTGCGGTCGCATTTGTCTGTTGCCCATGTACCCAGAATTTCCCCCTTGGTGTCCTTGATGACTACCTCGCGATTGCAAATCTGGACCTGTTAGAAAAAAATATACATAAAAAATAATTTAATGAAGATTTTGATTTGGTTTTCTTAAATAAGTAATAATAATTTTTTTTTTACCAGCATTGTGTCGCGCTGATCCTCGTCCTCGACCACGTCCTCGCGATTGTGCTCCCCTGCCTCCTCGTCCACCACCACCTCCACCACCACCACTGCCTTCTTCTTGTCCTGATGACATTCCACGTCTTGCAGGTGGAAAGCTCAGCATTGGTCCAGTATTTGATCCATGCATACTTCGTAATTGCTGATCAATTTCCAATTTTTCTTGCCTCAACTGTTCTACTTCCTAAAATAAATTAAATTGAATTAAATTAAAGAAAAAAAAGAAAAAAATTAAACGATTTGTTATTGTTATATTGGAAAATTCCTCATGTAATTGTAATTAAAAAATTTATTTCAATCAATTTTATTTACCTTTAAGTGAGCCAAGTGATATTCTAACAAAACTTTAGCATTTGCAATACTCTCAACTGTGCCAACAAAAACAAACGGTACTTGTCCTTCTTCACGAGGAATTGTGGGTTGCGGTTCATTATCACCCTCAATTTTAACTCGTACCTGTAAACCATTAGACTAAATATTATTTCATAACATTGTATACAATTATTCATAAAATTAATATAAACACACAAAATGTACAGATGCATTTTTTTTCTTTTCTTTATCATAATTTTTTCTATATTTTTCAATTCTTTCTTCCCCATTTTTTTTTATTTATTTTTTATTCTCGTTCTAAACTTGAAAAACAAAAATAAAATTAATAAAAATAATAATGATAATCATTATTTTATATATGAATAAATTTGATAATGAAAAAAATTATAATTTCAAGTTTTATTTTTAATAATTGATGCATGCGTCTATATGTGACAGTCACAAATGCACCGATACATTTATATATACATTTTTTTTTTTTGTATCAATGGCTAATTGAAGACAATATTGAATGATGAAAACTGGCCCGAGTGGTTTATGTAACAATCATATATGATTTCAATAATAATTTTTCTCCTCAAAAATAAGACTTTTTCAATTTTTTATCTTTTTTTTTTTTTTTTTCTTAGAAATTTTTTTTGTTTTGTTTTGATGATATAGATGAATTAATTTTAAAAAAAAAAGGCACAAACAGTAAAGGTAATATACTTACTCTATCAGTATGTACATTCCCACTCGAGCCAGATGTTATCTACCGAGAACAAACAATGCACTGTATGTACATACATAAAAAAAATCCCCATAATTAAGTTTCTTCCAATTAATTTTTGTAATTTATTTTTCGATTTTAATTTTTTTTCAATCCGAATTGACAACAATTAGTTATAAAAATTTCACCAATTAACTCGAAATTTAATTGGATTATTTTAATATTCGATTTTTTTTTCTCTTACCTGTAGTAAAAACAAAAAATATAAAAGAAAGAGCTTGAAAAAAATTAATCTTGAACTTTTTTTTTTTTTTTTTTGGTTTCTTTTTAAAAACTATTTTTATAAATGAAAGCATTTTTGCCAGCAAAAAAGCAATAATAAATATATATATATATATATATAAAAATGAATAATATATATTTTTTGCAGGCAACTGAATCAAGAAAAAATTTGGATGAAAGTGAGATTGAAAAATAAATTTATCTAAATATATTAGAAAATTGGAAAATCAATAAATATATATGTATATATGGATATATATGAACTTACCACCCCGCTTTTATCTACGATCTCTTGAATGATACGGCCGTTTTTTCCAATAACTTTTCCAACAAGTACACGCGGCACCTGTATAGATTCTTCACCGTATTCGAGCATTGAACGTGCTTTTTTTACCGCTTCGTGTGTCTACAAATTTAATTGAAAAAAAAAAAAGAAAAAAAAATTATATATTAAATTATATCACAGTAAAATTTTTTTATTAAAAATCAAATAATAAAAATTGATATCTCACCTCTCCATAAATTTTGAATGTACATGAGTTCTCTTCCAATTCAATACTAGTTATTCCCTCCACTTTTCGGGCTTGATGAATATTTGTTCCATGTGCACCTATCGCCAGACCCATTAGATCTTCTCGAACATGAAATTCCTCTGTATATCTAAAAATAAAAAATAATGAAACATAAAAATAAATATCCAATTGTATTTCATCGTCAATTAGATGTAATTAAATATGCAAATATGTGTTACAAAAAGAAAGAGCGAGTATGTAATCATGTGGTTTAATTCATTTGAAAACAATAAAATAATTATAATAATAATAAAAAATAGTAAAACAAATATCGTGCTACATTTTTATCTCATGCAGGGTGATAACTCTCGGTATATTATTATTTTTCTTCAAATAAAATCGTCACAGATGATATATATATTTCATATAATTATATGAATAATTTCCTTCTATTTTCAGTTCATGTAAATGAATTGGCCTCAACAAACAATTATTTAAATATATATATATATATATATATATCAGTGTATCTCAGTGGGCAGAGCCTTTCAATAATATTTGCCAGTATAAAAATAACGTAATTCAGCATGCAAGTAATTGAATTATTTGGATATATTTTTTTATTTCATTATTTGGAAAAAAAAAAACTATTCATCTTTAATATCATACGGATAAAAAGTTGACGAGGAGGCACGTGAAACAAAAACAAAAAAAAAACATAAAAATAAAAAAGCGGATTATATTTTTTCAATATAACCAATTAGAATTAATTAATTTTGTGTATGTTTATGTTCTTATTTTCTAATAGAAAAAAAAAAAAAAATTGGAGGTCACGGCGTGAGATTCGTGTGAATCGTCTCACCTTAAATTAGCTCTTGCTCCTGCCTCAAAGTCTGAGACACGCTGATATATAAAGTTTGATGATCGAAATTTGCTGAAATGAGAAAAAAGTAAAAGTGCCCGATGATGAAAACTAAATTTTCCATCATATCGATACATATATGTTTATTGTTTCTATGAACCAATAATTTCTTCTGTACTTTGTTAAAATTGTTTATATTGAAAAATATAAAACGGAATAGTGAGAAAATGGAAGAAAAATAATAAATAATAATAATAATAATAATAATAATAATAATAATAATAATCATCATCATCATCATCAGGATGATGAAGAAAAAACGAAAATAAAATTTTTTTTTGGGTTTCATTAAACATTTGCATACACAAACATACTCATCACTTGAACTTATGAAAATTTTAGTATAATTGAAAGAGGAGAATGAAAGAAATTAAAAAACCGGAAATAAGAAAGAAAAAATAGAGAAAATAAAAATTCTCACCCTCCAACTGTTTGAAGTTTTGTTGATTCCAATTGTCGGGCGGCCTCTTCTGTTCGTTTAAGCAATAAAACCTATTTCGAAAAATAAATATTCATTACCATTTTTTTTATAGATAATGAAAAATAATTTATTTGCATTTCAGTTCAAGTGGAATTACTTTTTGTGAAAGATTACGAAAGTGCATTTCTTGTATCATACTACAGTGTCGACGTATGCTTTCATTACGGGAGATGGCCAGCAAAATCCCGCGTTCTGGTAAGAATCGGCATACCGCCGCACCTATCGCATTTTGAAATTTCTTGTGTACATTGTCTATCTTGGCGCTGAAACGAAAAATAGAAAAAATAGAGAAAACAAAAAATTATTCAACTATCCAATTCAAAATCAATATTAAATAAATAATTTGGAAATTCATACAATTCTCTTAACTCCTCAGGTACATCTATTTCGATCTTGTGAAATGTATTTTTATCAATTGGCGGATTTGTATTTTTCATTCTAATACGTTCTACCGCAACAATTTCTGTGTAACTGTATTCCCAACCAAGGTATTCAACCACTTGAAAGCCACCCTTGATCATCTGCAAGAAAAAAAAAAAAAAAAATTAATAAACTTAAAAAAAAAATATATAAATTCAAATAAAATAAAAAAAAAGGAATAAATAAATCAAAATATTATTTATATATCATTATTTTATGTTACACCAATTATCAATTTTGTATAATTTAGATGCAAAAAAAGAACCTTAATCTTCGCTTTCCACCATCCACACGCTTCTTGGTCATTAGAACGTGAATAAACTTCAATCTCTTGTTTTTCATGGAACTCCGGTTTCGCTCCATCTTTCATTGGCAATCGTACTTGAGCAAATGGAAACTTTGATTCGGGTTGCCAGCTAAAATGAAACAAAAAAATTTAATTAAGAATTACAATAGAATTGGAACTTACAGTAGAAAAAAAAAAAAAAAAAAAAAAAAAAAAACAAGAAAAAATTATAATCAATGAATGAATAAGCCAAATGCAATGATAAATAACAAAAGAGATTCTAATTAATTTCTAATTTCTTGATAATTTTTTATTGATCATAATCCATAATTTATTGTTATTAATAATTTTTTTATGGTTAAAAACATAAATTAAACAGCAACATAAATGACCTCCACTTCAAACTCTACTTGGATAATATTATTGATTCTGAAAATTTATTTTTTATTTGCCATTGTTCACATAAAGAAATAAAATCCGTTTATTATGTAGAATTTATTGTTTATAAAAAGTTCATGAAATAATAAATAAAAAATAGTTTATACATGTACTTACTCATTATCAAAAGCCACCAGTACTTCGTCCTCGAAAACATCCGTAATATAGGCCTAAAATAAAAAAAATAAAAAAAACGAATTTTTAATTATTAAAGATACAAATTAATGAAGAAAAAAAAAATTAAATCTATACTCAGGAAAAAAAATTTTTTTTAAGAACAGAATAAAAAATAAAAAAAAACGTTACAAAAAAATATGATCCTGGTGAGAATTTCTATGATAAACACAATTTAATTTTTTTACATTTTTCAGTTAAATTTTTGTATTCCTAAAATTGAGAAAAAAAAAAAAAAAAAAAAATGAAAAAAAAAAGGGAAAAAAGTGACTTTCAACACCAATCTCTTCGTGGTTAACCAACAAATTGTACATAAAAAAAATTATTTTGCACAAAAAAATTAATTTACGATTGATTTATATCAACACAATAATTATAAACAATGTAAAAATCTATTTTTTAATGTGAAAAAAAAATCACGCCCTGTCAAATGGGAATGATGGCGTCGTGCAAGCCGCGCGTACACTCGTACGAGGCAACGTAAACCCGATTAAATAATTCAAAGTACACGCTTGCAAAGCACAATTATATTGAAACAATAATTATCAATATTATATCCACACACTAGGATAATTAATCACTATTTATTGCGTATACTTATCACGGAACAAACCTTGTAATACGCTCCGTTTTCGCCGCATACTTCGACTGCGAGATCCTCCATCTTGCTTATGTGTGTGACAGCCCGTGGAAATGGCTTTGGATGTTGTAAGGCATGACGCCATTGGCCACCACCATTACTTTGCTTGTACTAAAACGTGAAATTAGCAGCAGTATTGTTTACGTGAACGTAGCCAAATGTCCAAATCCTGTTTTTACTCTTATGACACGTGAAATATATTTTATAATTATTGAACAATTTTAATGGAATCAATTAACATTATAAATATTTAATTATATTATTATTATTATCATTCCGGAAATTATTTATATTTTTAAATGTGTTAATGAAGTTTATTTATTTTGATGAGAATGTTGCGAGTAGTCAGTAAAAAAATGCGGTAAAATTAAAAATTACAATTATTGCAGGAATTGAAAATTGTAACAGATTGTTTCCTCAATACTTTGATTAATAGTCATGACTTCTATTTCTTATAATTATATAAAATTTCAATAAACAATGAAATAATAGATATTTATTGTCATTTGAATATTTTTTGATTGTATGGAAATTTTATTATCAAAGTATTGGGCAACACAAACCGGATACAATAAATATACAGAAGCGCCACTCAAAATATTAGTGGATAAAATTTTTTTGTTTATTGAAATGAAGAAATTAATATTATTAAATATATATATATAATTCTAATTGATTTTATTATTGATTTTTTAGAACTGTGCTGAAACATGTCGGTAAAACCATATTTAAATTATTTTACCGACAATATCTTAGCCCTCTAGCCGGCATCGACATCGTTCGACGTCGACCAGCTTCGTTTCAATTCGGAAAAAGGTGACAGAAATATACTGTCCACTCTTTTTCACTGTCGAAGCTAGCCGAATCACGCTTCCCACATGTACGTGGCTTATACTTGTGTGTGTGTTCCCCCTCCATGCGGCCATGCTACTGAAAACGTCCCGAATCTAGCCACACTGCAATCGCAGCTGTTTCAACATATTAAAATTTTCACATTTTAAGACGCAATTATGAAGTCAAATATGAAAACTTTGACGTTCAATCAAAAAATCAAGGTAATTTTTATTTGTAATAACATAAATACATGAATAATTAATTTGAACAATATAACAAAATAATCTGCCATTCATTGTAACACTCATTGTCTTGTGATGCTTGATAAGAACGTTTTTACTCAACAGACAATATTTCTTATTTATTATTTCTAAATTACAGGCAAATCGGACAATAAATATAAAAACAAATTCTTAAATGAAATCGCCTTTATATTCATGGATAGAGTTCAGCAAGTTAATGTGAATGTGAAAAATATTCTTCTATTAAATAGCAAGAGGATATCAAACGAAACTATTAATAATTGTAAAATACAATAAATAGTAACATAATGGATTCATCAAAAACTCCTGATAGATCTTTGGGTAGTGGCATATCATTTCCACAATGGATAAAAGGAAAAGTGGACACTAGGTAAGTTAATAAAATATGATACATTTAATTAATTAATTAATCCACAGCTGGCATAGTCTATAGTTAATTGTCACGTATAGTTTCATATCACATAATAATATATAAATATATATTATGCATATATATATATATCTGTATATACTCGCTACAATGATCGACGTAATCACGTCATTGAAATCATGTTCACACAGCAAACAATTTGAAAGGCGTATTCTATAAATGTTGCTGAGTCGTCGCCAACAAATTGAGGACATTACCTCTTTTTATGCAGGTTCGATTTTGATCCGAGCACATTCAGTCCACCGGCACACGACGACAATTTTTTTCACATAAGCTATCGAAAACCGATTAATTCCTCGCCTAAAATAACAAAACAAGATGGATACCAATCAATAAATGCAGTACTAAGTGATAAAGGAATGAATAACAATGCTACAGCATCTGGATCACATACAGAAATAAGAAAAACCAAGAACGTTGAACATATTGATTTTAGTAAACATCCAATTCCATGTCAGCCATTTGTTCCACTTGTCGATATCAAAGGTAAAGATAAATTTAAAAAAAAAAAGTCTTTTATTCATTCTTATATTTATATATTATTTTTATTGTATATTTTGAATTGATTTAGGACAGGAAAAAAATACTGTGAGCAATGGAAATAGATCCGTTGGAAAATCACAAGGAATCGACGATGGATTTCACGGTGAACCAGCGCGTTGCGGTAAATCAATTGTTCATGTAGCAAATCGTATAATTTCCGGGGCATTGAGTAAAAAAATTTATCAAATTCAGAGTGATGAACAAATGGAGAGAAGCACTGAATTGAAAGTTGGTAGTAAATCATTGCCTGTTAGTCCAATTACAACGCCAATATCCACGCCTGATAGTTCACCAAAATTACGTCGTCGTGCGCAAGGAAATCGATTTTTTACCGGTGCATTTATACCAGATCGTGATAAATATCCAGGTGGATGGTTATTGACAAGTATATTGAGTCAATCACGTGAAATTGTTAATAATAAAATTGACGAAGAGGATGAAACAATTGATAGTGTAAAGTCGAAAAATTTAAGTAGAAAAAAATCTATCTCATCGCAAAATTTAACTTATATTGGTAAAGAACAAGTTGCTCAAACAAAAATAAATACATCATCGAATACATCGACATTTCAAGGTGAACCATCTGAATTTCGTGAAATGAATTTTTGGTCACCCACGTCAATGTAAATTTTTCAAACCAATCAATTACTTACAAACTATAAGGCCTACATAACAAATTTGTGATTAACATTATACAGATATTAATTATTTTTAGAAAATTTTTATAATTAAATAATAAAAATTCTATTAGTGAACTATAATATATAATATTAAAGCTTTCACTGTAGAAATTTGTTGATATTTGTATATCATTTTCACGACTTTGTTCAAATCGTACTAAGATTCCACTTTTCTAATGATTATACAATTTACTCATATAATAATATTCAAATATTTTAAACTTATATCCCCGTGTATATGAAACAAATGAAATAAATATATTATATATACATATATATTCAGCAGTATACAAGTGAAAGTTTATTATTTATATAAATATGTTATTATATTATTAATTACACATAGATAATTCAATACGCACTATTGAAATGTATTTTTGGTTGAAATATTTTTTATCTTCTTTATCAATATATATATATATTTTTTTTCTTTTTCTTTTCCAATTGTTAACATTTATGTGATGCAATATAAGTCCTCAATGATATTAAATTTTTTATAGGATGAGATTATTAGATGATACCAGTGTCTGAAGCAGCAGTTGGGACACTATTGGATCAGCATAGTAAGTAATAGTGTGCAATATGGTATGATATAGGTGTATGTATGTATATGAAGTAATAGCAAGAGAAAAGAGAGCACGAGCAGTTGAAGCAGCAGCGGTAGCAGCATAAGTGAACAATTTGATTGATAAATACCAGAAATGCTTACGGTGGTGGAATACATTGAATTTTGTGCTGCCCCGCGATATTACAGCATCGATTGTACTCTCTGATTATTCAAAATTCTTTGAATATATACAATAAGATTATTGAAATGTTATCAATGTTATTATCATTATTAATTATACATATATAAGCGTGCACATAAATTACTTTTAATTAAAAAAAAAAAAAAAATTATAACCTCAATTCAAACAAACGGAAGAAAAAAACAAAAAAATGCATGTGTGCGTGTTTGTGTGAAAATATTAATTTTCTTGTATTATTATTATTATTATTATTATTCTGTCCTGTTATGTTTTCTTTCATGACTCACTGTTATATATTTATCAATAAAATATTGATATAAGTGAATCATGATCAATTTTATCTGATTATTCTAAAATTATTCTCAACTTCATATTTTTTTTTTTCATATTTTCATTTTTTCCCACACACAGTATCATAATTGAATAGACAAAAATTATTTCACATTACTCCAATATACTAACAATAAATAATCTAATTATTAAATTTTTATTTAATTATTTCACCTAATAAATTGAATATAAATATTTTTATTGCCCATAATATTAAATATTATGTATTATTTTGATTCATTTCCATTTTTTTCATATGCATATACATATAAATTTTAATTATTTCATGTCGCAGACTTCAATTAAATTAATTATTTTACTATATAAAGTGCTATCATTTATAATTATTGATATTGCATGTATAAATCAATAATAATCTAATCTGAAATACTAATTAGACACTAAAAAATATTTTCTATTAATCAAACACAATGCTTTAACAATAATAATAAATAAATAAATAAATAAATAAATAATGATAATAAATAGATATTATATCAAAGATAATTATACGCCTGAAATATTATTAACAAGTGACTTCTATATTAATAACTCACTCTACTACCCAATACACTAGCTATAGCTATAACATTTCAATATTTAGTTATAGTGACATAAGCAAATTATTAGCTTGATAATTATAATTACAATGTGAACGCGTAACAGTAACTATTTTTTTATAAATACAGAGAGAATTATAGAAAGTGAGAGAAAGTGAGAGAATGGGAAACAAGAAGGGAGAGATAAAGACATCGAAGAGAAAATGGATAAATAAATGAATGAATAATTTGATAATTAATTTCAATTATTTGATGACGATCCCCCTTCAAATCGATCACGCGCTGTATGATTTTTCAATGAATTATAAAAACTTACAGAGTCATACGTGGCGACCGATGGAGGGGGTCTGGACGCTATCCTTGATCAACTTCGTGACATACCTCCATGTAATCAGGATTATGCATTATATCTTTAATCATGTCCTTCAATATTGTGTAACGTGGAAATAATGGATAGACTTTAGAGCTATTGTATTCTTCCTATTCGCATTGGTAAAAGAAAAACAAAAATAGCAGTGATAATAATAATAATAATAATAATAATAAATTAATTATCAATTGATACTTGAGTATATTAATGATTGTGGATAATAAGAAAATATAATTAATTTTTTTTTTCTTACTTTCAGATCTCTAATTAGATTCCTCAATCCAGTATATTTTTTCAACAATCTGTATAAATCATTTGTCATCTGAGTATTCTCATTTTCAATTTGTGCCGTGATCATATCTTTAAATAAATAAATCAATAATGAGAAAAGAAAGAAAAAAAAATATATATATATATTTTAATTAATATATATTAATTAATTTATGTTTGATAAATAATTGTCAATAAAATTTTTATATTATTATAAAGCTTTACTTTCTAAACGATCGATGCGTTCACGTTTGCTTTCTGCTTCTTCAGCCAATCGTGCTGATGTCTTTACACCCTCACCACTTTTATGACTTTTTTCCATGATTGCACAAGCACGTAGAACAAATGCTGGCACAGTTTCTTGTTTCTCTTGTCTGGGTATATCTACCAGTGTCCAATATTGCGTTTCTAATTTAATTACATCCTATAAAAAAGAAAAAAAAAAAATTTTTAATTACCATAAATGTATATTATTAACTTGAACTATATTGACAATTAAAAATATATATTACCTTTATCATTGATTTAAGTAGATTGTAACGTTGAAATATATTACGTACTTGCTTACTATCTGTATATTTTTGCATTAAATCAACCAAAGCACGCTTGGCTGTTTCATAACTGACATCAAGACGAATTCTAACTGCTCGCAATCGTTCATTTGTCTCAATTAATTCCTCCTTTGTCTGTCCACCTAGTTAATTGAATAAATAAAATAAATAATACACATTAAAAATCGTATATAAACTCTACATCCAGTAAATAAAAATTCTCTCAATCATTCAGTTTCACATATTTATTTATTTATTTATTTATTATTATTTTTTTTTTCCACTCTTTTAGTTCTCGCCATACGTATATAAGTACAGAAGAGGCAACAAGTTTACATTTGGCAAATATCCAGCACAGTCTCTTTAGCCACCTCTTTCTTTTCTAACTCTATATCCCCGTCAACTGTTTACTAGACATTGATACCAATACAATCAAAGCCACTAACTCTACAGGTATACGTACTTGATGTTCCCTCATCCTTAACATCTTGGACAATTCGTCTAACGCTCTGCGTAAATTTACCCACAAGATTTGAACCAGCTGTAAACAAACAAAAAAAAAATAATATCCAACAATATTAAATATATATAAAAATACTTTGTACATACATGTATGTATGGATTATTAGCTTCTCAACTCCGTAAATACTCTTGTATATGTATCAACCATAGTATTTTTACGCACAAATAATCATGTGTATACTATACCCCAGTTGGATTGACGTAAACATGCGGCGCGATAAAACGTGTTAACTACAAGCTACAATTTGTTATCAAATTAACCACACGAGTATACAATTCTAAAAGATAATAATTAATAACGTGTGTATTGTACATACACACATAAATACACACAATGATTATCTAACTATGAATAGTTAATTGTTCAATGATGTTAATCTTTAATGCGTCATCTGTATATAATTATTATTTATTTGTTATTTCTCTTTTTACTCAAGATATTATATTGATATAACTGTCGTTATATTCGTAATAATTAATACCAATGACACCAATTTATTGGTTAATTGAGCCGTATTCTTCGAATTGACTGGGAATCGTTGATTATGTGAATTAAATCAATTTGTTTTTTTTTTTTTCTTTCTTATTTTTTTTTGTTTATTATTATTATATCTTGGGTATTTCCCAGATAATGTATATACGATATTTTCTTTTTTTCTCTTACGTCTTCTATTTATGTATATACAAAAAAATATTAATCACTTGTTGAATGCAGGATTGTGTAGTAAGTGTATATGAATAGAGCCAATTGAATGAGATAATGTCGTTTGTGTTGAAGACAATTATTGCATGAGTATGAAAACGGTACTTTAATACCGGGAGAAAATGACACAGGGTCGTCATCGTCATCATTATCATCATCAACATCAACATCAACATCATCATCATCATCATCATCATCATCATCATCATTGGCGTATGGATGGGCTATAGATAAAGATGTAAAAGGAGGTGGAAACACTACAGTGAAGAGGAGTAAGTGGAGTGAGATGGTCCACTTAAAGTTGTGTCGGGTGATACAAGTCTGTCAGTAGTCGAACATCAAGTTTACTCTTATAATTTTTCTGTTATTATTTATTTTTATTTTTCATTATTACCAATAATAAAGTGTTTCAGACAGATTATTATTATTATTTAATATTGATATTTTATATGTAGTTGGTTAAATTGGAAATTTCAGTGATAAATTGAAGAAGACTATCTATTTTTATTTATTTTTTTTTTTCTTCAATGATTTTGAGAATAATTAATTTGAATGATTTTTTTATATTGTAATAAAATGAAGATGATGAATGAGCATAGTGAAATAATGATATTGTCGATTGTCGCTTGTTCATTAATGCAGTTGGCACTTGTGATGGGTAATTCTGAGCTAAATATTACCAATGATTTTATCACCTCCAACACCAGTGACACTCTCGTTGATAATCAATATTCACAAAATACACGGGTATTGAGAAAAACGCTGAATGAACGTTGGGTAGAATTGGGTATGGAAAAATGGCGAGTGTCAAATAAGCGAGATGATAATAAATGGGTTGATAATTTACCTAAATCTATAAAATATGAGAAAGAATATCAGGCATTTGACACAGCAGCTGGTAATAACGTGATGTGGAATATTTTTGTACAATATGTGTCAATAAATTTTTCAAATTTTTTTCTGTTTTACTCTAATTTTAATTATAAATATATATTTTTTTATATTTCCTTGTTGATGTAATTGTTTATTTCAGGTGAGAAGAAAAATGATGATGAGGTGAAATTGGACTTTGAAAAAAAAAACGAGTTAAAAATTTCACCGAGAGAATCAGTGATGAATAATGGTACTAATTCATCAACGACAATGCCATTGTCGACAAAAATATCCAATAATTATAACAATGGACTAAAAATAGTATCGGACGATGATGAAGGAGTGACGAGAGATTCAAGACTACGCCAGCAGCAGTTGGCTATCAAGAAAAGACATGAATTGTCATCGCCAATAGCATCGGCACAAAAAATTGTTGATGATTATAGTTTTATTGAGCTCAAGGATCTACCAAGTTCACATATAATACCAATATCTTTACCCGACATGGAAGATGAGAATTCAAATGGTGAGGAATTTTATGAAGAAATGGATGAATTATTGAAATTAAAACGAATATTGCATGATAAAGAATTGGAAAAATCAAAAAAACAAAAACAGAGAGGTGATATGAGTCCAATGGTATCATCATTGACATTAATAAATGATAAAGAAAAAGTACCAGTTCGTGGTGATATTGTAACGCGTAATAAACGTTCATATCGTGATACTGGGCTCTGGGGTTTTGCTGAAGATGAGGGTTATTTATCAAGAGAAATAATTAATTCAAACACCAATGTCATGAATAATGATCAACCGTATAATAAATTATCACGGAATAAATATGAGAATGAAAAAAAATTATTGGATTATATTGCACGTAATCGGCCAATTGTTGTTCCAAATAGTAGTAAAAATCAACAAAAACAACAGCCTGAATATTCTAACAAAGATAATCAAGAATTATATGGTAATAATAAATATAATGGAAAAATTCACAGTGTGATGGAACAAAAATTACCCACTGTGTCTGTACATAATTATAACGATCTGAAGCGAATGAAGGAAGAAGAAGCACGAATCAATAAAATTCCTGTCTCAGCAAGAATAATTATTACCAGAGATCGTCCATCATCATCATCATCATCATCGTTAACGACAGCACCACCATTTTTCTCCAGAGGAAATTTCGACAATGAAATTAATTTTCCTGTAAGTCCAATAAACGATATAAATTATAATTAAACAAAACAAAAGAAGAAAAAAAATAGGGGCAAGGTGAATGAATAAAAATTAATGACAATTCATTGATATTTTAGGAAATAAATCCAAGTCGTCAGGGATTATTGGCGGTAAATTTTCCAGCACCACCAACTCAATCACCATTGAAAACACCACCAGATGCTTGTGTTTGGGCAATTGTCCAATGTTGTCCAAATAACATAGACAATCGTCGATTAATAAAATGTTTTGAATATATGGGTTGCCCTGGCGTTAATTGGGATCCAAATCCATGTCGCAAAGATATTACGTACGCGGCTCTTGCAGAAGTTAATAATTATTACGCAAAAGCAACGAAACAATAGAGTAGTCAGAGTTGTAAAGACAATTATAAATATTATATATATATATATAATTTATTGGTGGCTTATGTGTGAGATCAATGTGTTGTATGCATACGTGTGTGTCTGTGTGTTGGCATTAAATTGAGAGCTCACCGTCGGTACGTTGAATGACACCACCACGTTTATCACCTTTTCCCATATTTTTTTTTTTTTTTTCTTTTAATATTATCGTCGTGTTATTTTTAGATGCACATTGATATCCTTTGTATCCGTTTTTGTTATCTAAAATATTAAAGAGAAAATAAAATTATTGAGAGAATGAAAGAAAAAAAAAACAAAAAAAATTGTGAATAAAAAGAAAAGGACGAAAGGGAAAATGTTTAATCGATTGGAAACAACGAGAGTAAAATTTTATAAGCGAGAAATACTCTCACCTTTAAGTAAATTTAATCCAACACTGTTGCAAGCTCATCTAATATTTTATTGTTATTTTATTGAATTGATAAATATAATATGTCAGATATCAGAAGAATAAATCATGTGATTTGATTTGTATTTGAATAATAATTGAAGTAAAAGCGAGATTTAGTGACAAAGTATTAGAGAGTAGAGAGATTAGTGGAAATGTAAATCGATGATATACAAGTAAATGAATGATTGTTAATTTGTTGTTTTTTTTTTTTTTTTTTTTTTTTTTTCGAGATAATAGAATTGAAAGATTGAAGTGAAAAGTTGGAAAAAAAAAAGAAGGAAAGTATGAGAGCCTCTGTCAAGTGTACGTGATATTATTGGTGGTTATCATTTTTTGTGATGGCGAAAATTCATAAAATTGTCGAATTGATTGGATTATTTTTATTTTTTAAACGTATTTTCGTCTAACGGCTACAGAACTCGGTATCCAGTCGACTGATTCGTTTGGGGCTTGGAGCTCGATGCCTTTGAGGTCTTTCGACAAAGAGAGGGAGAATAATCCTCATCCAGCCATGCGCGTTTACCAATTTGCCATGTGACGTCATTTCTGTGTAAATGAAAATAATATAAAAATTTCAAGAATATTTTTAACAATTTGCGATATCTACTGTATCACAAACAATTCACACATATCGCGAAATTCCCGGCTCTTGTAAAATTTACATCCAACAGTATTAATAGCCGATATCGTCAATTCCTACATTTTAACATTATCTTAAATGATATTCTAGAAATCTACTAACAAATAAATAATAAAAAGCTCGGATATTTCGATGACTTACAAAAAAACAAAAAAAAAAAACACTACTCACTGCGATGAATATAGCAGTGAAAATAGTCAGTACATAGTCAGACAATTGAATGACGTTTATCAACTTAATCCAATTCATTTATTTCTTACTATTAATCGGCATTATCAATTATTACTCCAATTTACTATTTTTATTTTATTTATTTATTTTTTTTTTTTTTTTTTGTATGTTAACTTTTCTTCTTAATATACACCAACAATTATCCAAAAATCAAGACCTGTATTCCCTTTATCTACATATTTAAACAAAAACATGTTCAATTATTAATCCATACATTTTTCATTTTCATTCGTCTTCATAATTTTTTTTTTTCTTTTTTCTTCGTATTCTATAACGAACATGATGCCGTTAATAACACCGTACAATTTTCATAACTATAACATTTCCAACAAAAAAAAAACAAAAATATAATAATAATAATAATAATAATAATAATAATAATAATAATAATAGTATACTAAACATTTAAAAACAATAATAAAACTTACGTACATATTCATTTAGTAAATCGATTCAGTGTAAAAATACGATACATAATAGGGCACAATTTTGTTCTTTGTTCGGGACTGTTATTTTTTTCTTTTTCTTGTAATAAAAAAAAAAAAAGAAAATATGCAATTATTCATTCAATTCGGTGGCCATAAGTATATTGTGTTAAAAAAAAAGAAAAAAAAAAATATATATATATATACATATATCCAAAAGAAAAAAAAAACAAAAACAATAAACAAATTATTGAATAATAATCTGTGTGTTTTATCCTATGAGGTCGATTATTTTGGCATAATTTCTGGTTGTTTTGCCATTTTATTTTTTGTATTATATTGCCTAAATTCGCCTACATATTAAATTCATATATATATTTTTTTTCTATTATTTTCACATTTTTCTCATCGTATATACGGATGTTAAATATATATATTTATTATTATTATTTTTTTTTTGTTTTTCTATCTATCATCTAATGATAAACATTTATATCATATACATCAGTAAATCTATACGTCATTACTATATGAATTGTCCTAGATATCAAATTTTTTTATTCTCTATCTAACAGTTACTTTGCCATGATGTTTTTTTAAAAAAAAATTTTTTTTTTTTTTTTTTTTTTTATATCATTGAATTAATTTTTCATTTTTTTTTTTTTTTTTTTTTGCCACTTATTGTATCTAAGATTTTCGATTTTATTATCATGTTTTTTTTTTTTTTTTGAACAACTCTCAGTATTATTATTACTATATGTATATATATATTTATTTATGTAACTAAAATTAAATGACTATACAATTAATCTACAGGAAAAACTGATGAAATCTCAACAGTCGGAAGATTTTTGTTTTTGTTTTCTTTTTTTATTTTTTATTTTTATTTTTTATTTTATTTCATTTTCAAGACTTGATTCTTAAATTGACTCATCATTGAAGACACATAAAAAAAAAAAAATATAAAGTTTCTTATATAAGTGTTAAAATATAATTGGCGCTTTAATTATAGCGTAAACTGGCATCCATCAAGTAATATATATATATATATATATTTTTTTTTTAATCTAGAATAATAATTTCTATATCTTATCACAAGCTGATCCGCATTGTCATTTTCTAGATTCTCCTTTCATCTCTGAAACAAACAAAAAAAAAAAATAATAATAATAATAATAATATGAACAAAAAAAAATGAAATATAATATTACATTGATATTTTTTATTTCTAAATTATCACTGACACAATTAAAAATATTTTTAAAGCATTAAAAAAATTATGATATTCAATAAAAAATTCTATTTAAATATATATATATATTTTTTTTCCATTGGTTTTCATTCCAATCTATTTTTTTCCCCGTCAATTGACAAATTTTTCAGTGGTTCACGTTGGCGCCATGTCATTAGTTTGTTTATGACTCCAAACACGATACCGTAGGTCGACGCGATGCACTTTGGAAAAATAGAAAGAAAAAAAAAGTATAACATGCCACACAATATATTAATCCCCCCCCCCCCCCTTCCTTTCCCATCCACCCCTGTCATCCTCGCCACTCTGACCATTATTTCACTTTACCCTGTGAGAATTCAAACGAACCTCGCGGACAATTTTAATTCTCCTATGTCAATACATAATATTTTTTTTTTTTTTACATATTTTTACTATTTAATATTATCATTATTATTACTATTATAATTTTTTTTTAAATATTTCATTTTATTGAATTTTATTATTATTATTATTATTTTTTTTTTTAATTTTTTAGTCGCTACATGAATTTACCGTTTTCACTAAAATCCAAATATTATTTTTTTTTTTTTTCTACTATTTGATTTGTGTTTAGTTGAAGTTGCACACTAAAACGCGATGAAACTAATGGATTTTTCTTTACGCGACTATTCCCATTTATTTGCCTATATCGTGTATGTGGGGAGAGACAGTGACAGTGGCAGTGGAAATACACATGAATTTTTCTATATCAAAAGTAAAACAAAAAAAAAAAACAAAAAAATAAAAAAAAAAAAAACCGATTCGATTGACAGCATTGAAAAAAAAAAAAAAAAAAACAAGAAAAAAAAAAGTTTAACAATAAGATAAAACGCCAATAAATAATCAAATAAATAAATGTACATATATACATAGATATAGATAGATAGATATGCGTATGTATATCTGGAACAAGAGGGGAAATCACTTGAATGTGTATGGATACATTAAATATCCATATATATATATATATATTATATAGGTATATATGGAGGGAAAGTGAAGTTTTCTTCCACATATATATATATATATATTTATATAGAAAGAAAGAGGCAGGGGATGGCGAATCTGGTGCAAGAGAAGAGAGGGGGATGGCCACGTGGCGCCGTGGCGCGCCTTTCCGGCGCCAGTGGAACTTTACTCCTCAACCCTTGTCACAACCACCCCTACTATTATGTATATATATATATATATTTGCTACAATTCTCAAAGCGTGATGACAACCAAGTGTACCATAGGTCGAGCGATGTTCAACATGTCACCACCAATCAATTTTAATAAATACATAACCAACTCCTCACTAAAATAAAACAAAAAATAAATAAATAAATAAATAAAATAAAATATTAATATTAATGATAACAATAATAATATGAAATATAATATAAATAAAATTAATAAATATGGAGAATAGTTTTTATTTATTTTTTTTTTTTTTTTTTTTGGAGGAAAAGAGGGACGAGTGTTGGATGAGAGTTAAATACAGGCAAAAGTTGTCACACATTTTGTGATACGAATAGAAGAGAAGAGAGAGAGAGAGAGAGTGTGAGTGGGTGTATAAGAGGGTGGAGGTAGATGAGGGGATGAATGAGAGGGGGAGGAATCATAGAGACGAGATAAAAGTGGAATACACGCGGAAAAGAATAAAAACGGATGAGCTGGCTCTCGCCAATCGTTCGCCAGAGTTTTCGTACAGTCTCCCCTCCCCCCCTCCTCTATCTACCCCACCCATTGGTATCCCACCCGCCATCGGGCCATCTTTATGGTTACGTCAGCATGTTTCAGTTTGCCCGAGTCTAAAAGTTTTGCACTGGCGACAAGATATTTCAAGTGGTCGCTCACACACAGTCTCGATCGTCTTGCTCGTTTGAAATATTGAAGACGGGCGCGGTCTTTCTTGCAGCCGCATATTCTTCCACTTGGCTTATTCTCTCCTTCCCTTACTATTTCTTCTTTCTCGCACTCACTCTTATCCACTACAAATTTTTGTGATACTGTAAGGTATAATTCACCCTCTCTTTCGTTTTACGAATAACCTCTCACTTGCCCGTCTCGCTTTTCTGACTTCTTTCTTTCTTTATTTCTATCTTTCACTCTTTTTTTCCTTTTTTTTTTTTTTTGTTCTGGTATACTCATTTTCTTTTTCCTGCACTCCTCAATTTTATCTATCCAACTATATTGCACATACAGAACTATATAGAGTTAAGAATAGAGTATAAGCGCTTTGCAAAAACTTTACAACTTATGACTTTGATATATATATACAAAAATATGATTCTCAAACCACTGAATGCGTCTTTCAATCCTTCGTGTTAACTACCCATGGATGAGTTATAACACACCCACACAAACTAACTTTAATTTTGTCTCAACGGTTTCCTTCCTCAAAAACAACAGATAACTCGAATTGAATGAAAAATTGAATTGTGAAATTGAGGGTGGAAAAAAAAAAAAAAAATAAATAAATAAATAATAAATAATAATCATCAATAATAATTCAAGATTAAAAATACAATGGAATAAGTGGAAATAAAGGATTGAATATAATGTAAATTATCCCTTAAAAAAAAAACAAAAAAATTGAATTAGCATATATATGACATGACTTTTAAGTAAATAGGATCAATTAAATAATTATTACTTGGAAAAAAGCCATCGGTAAAATTTATCGTCACTTCTATATATCAGACATTGGACAGTGTGTCTCAATAATATAAAGTGAGTTGGTGCGTCTTCAGAGACAATAGAAGTTGAGAGAATGAGAGAAAAGAGAGAAAAGTTTGGTGCTGGAAATAATCACCAGCCAACTTTGTGTTCTAATGTAATTTGCTCAATCGGCGCCGACCTTACACGCTATTACTTGAATAAATTTTCAATTACAACGATCATTTGACCTTTTCTTCAGATTAAAAATTACAAATAAAGTAATAAAATTTGTCACCAAATTGCAAGAAAAAAAAAAAAAAAAAAAAAAAAAAAAATTATATTTGTAATATTCAAATTAAAATAGTTATAATAGTAAAAATATATACAAATACAATTTGTAATCAATTAAATTTAGTGGTATTTTATAAAAATAGATGAATCGATTGTAATTCGATCTATTTCTACTGCTATTCAATTGAAATAGCGATTGTGTCAACTTTCAAGAAGTCTCGAAACTCGTCAGGTTTCCGGGTGCCACAATGTCTAGCCACTCTAAGTCTAGAACGCATTTTAGCCCCCTTTACCCCTACCACTATCCATCCCACCCTCACACTCCTCTCATCTGCACCACCTTCACCTCTACAAAGATTTTTGCAGTACGCTATATACACTCAACTCTATCGCCTCTACAAACGGAAAGCAAACATGAATTTACCGCGTACTCTATTCAAGTAGCATTTATAAATTTTCCAAGTAGGCGTCCATAATCTTATATAGATATCTCTTATGATAATTTTTTATGTTTACAAACAAAAAATAAATATACGTTGATCTATATTATATCTATGTAAAATATAAATATTGCATTAAAAGTCACAATATCATTTTTATCAGAGAAATATTGCAGGAAATTTTAGTAATAAATTTATTACAATTGAATCTCGCATTTTCAATACATATATATATTTTTTCTATTTTTCTTCTTTTTTTTCATAGTTAATTATCAATATTTTGTATGGAAGAAATTCGAATTATTCAATAGGAAAAAAAGAAGAAGCAAAAAAAAAAAAAAAAAAAAAAAAAAAATTGGAGAAATAAATTGAATAATACAATAGCTACTTTATAAATGCGGAATATTGATATTTAACAATAGGTGAATGAGATTTATGGTTATACGAAGAAAAATAAATGCGAGTGTGGTGCCAACGGTCGGTTGACTACTTGGCTCATTCGCGATGTAGCTTGTTGCGTTCTCATTCATTCAAGGATTTTCTTGCAGGAAACGTGACGAAAAATACCGCCATTGTCCGACAATTTATTTCCGTCTTCACGATAATTTAACGACATAAAATTAATTTATTACAAAAATAAAAAGTATTTACTATTTATTGTGATGTTTTATGTATATTTAATAATTTATTTATAAGTATAGTGGTATAATATTGATGAAATACATACATGTAAAATTCACATACAACAATACCGAAAACGAGCTTCACTAGTAGACGCAACAAGTGTCACCTACAAGTATATCTATACATTATTATACCGCAACGAACCTCAAAAATATCTTATATAGAAAATGGATAGCTAAATTTAGTTGATATAAATTATTATGGTGGTACAAAATTGAATGAATTAAACAAAAAAGAAAAAAAATAAGATAAAATAAAAGAGAAAAGCTTTCATAAGACTGGTAGTAGCAAGGAAAAAGGAAAATAAATTTTGCGACTAAGAGTGGGTAGATAATAAGACGTGGCGCTAAAGAGCCATGTCTTCAGCTCGAGTTGGAAGCGTAAGTCAAATTGAATTTATTTCATTTGTCCCTGGTGGATGAACAGCGAACGCGACTTTTTACCTCACATTCATGAGGCATCTATTAGTATAATTTTTATGAATTCAATTTTAAATTTTCTTCACAAATCAAGTTACTTTTATGTTGTCACATGTTGACGGCACTACTGTAGAATTTTCTTTATCAAATAACGGACAATATTCAAAATTTTTATCGTCAATTACCGAATTAACAGATAAAATTTACTACAAAATTTATTATTCATAATAAAAATAAAAAAATAATAAAAAACAAAGTAAAAAAAAATATACAAGATAAAAAAAATAAAATTCCTCTACAATATAAATGTCAATTATTATAATTGATAAATATTATATTGAGAAATATTATTCCAACATATATATACGTGATAAAAAAAAAAAGTTGAAGGTATCTAAAAGTCACTGCCGATTGTGGAAGACATGTCTGGCGCCAGTGTACTACTTTAATGCTAGCAAGACCTGACTGGTTTGCTATACATACGGCTCTCCACTTTCCCAACTCCCGTCGATCTCATTCCCCAAAAGCGTCGCAAGAATTATAAAGTTGCACTGAAAAGAGTTCCCGCACACTTGCTCCCATCCTTTCCGGCGTAACCCAGCAACCGTTTTCGCAGTTAATCTCCCATCTCTCACCTTGCTCTTTAGCCTCTACGCCCTGTGCATAACGACGGAAACGCCATTTTGCTACTTCTTTTTCATCAACCCATTTATTATTATTATTTATTTATTTTTTTTTTTTAATTTTATTTCGTAGAAAAATATTTCCTTTTTCTATTTGCTACGTATTTTATTGAAAGTTATGTATTTATATTATAATGAATATAATAAAAAGCCTACCGTACTGTTGATAATGCGGCGTTATAGCAGAAACTAGGATGATCTTAGATGTTTTAAATATTGTGTTGCACTGTTAATGAACCCAAGAGGGTGGTGCAGTGGGTGCTGCTGTGTTGGTGTTTGAAAAAACACCAGTTGAAGCGTTTGCGGATGACGATGCAACTTGATTAGTTGGTAATATAACATTACTCTGCGTAATATCACTATTGCTCACGTCAATTGATGAAGAATCGATGATTGTGTGTTGGAAATTGAAATCAAGTGTGCCATCCAGCGATAATTCGTGTTTTATTACCTATTAAAAACAAAAAAAAAAAAAAAAAAAAAAAAAAAACCAGTTAAAAAATTTAATTTAAAATGTATCATAGAATATTTTACCTCGTCTACATTGCAATCAAAACCGCCATGAAGGCCTTCAATATTAATATTAAGATCATCCAGAAGTGCCGTATTATTCAATGCACCCATTAATTGTCCCATCATTGTGCTGGCACTTGATGTACATGAATTTGGTGTCTGTGGCGAACTGGGATTTGTAGTTGCAGTATGATTTTGTCGTTGTTGTCGTTGTTGCGATTGTATAAGGTACTGAAGACATTGCTGCTGCCTCTGTTGATCTCTTTGTTGCTGTTGCGACTGTTGTTCATCTTTTTGCTGTCGTTGTTTGGATTGTTGTCGCTGATGATGAGGGTGATGAGATGATTGTTGCGATTGTGAGCCAACAAGTGAAGACGTATTGGAATCATTTTGCTGATAATTCGTTGACATATCCCCAATAGAATTTGAATTCTATTATTTTTTATTTTATTAAATTATATTAGTAAAAAATTTAGAATATAAATATTCATCATGTTAATAATTGTACGTACCATTTGACATGAACACGGTTGTAAACGATGAATCGGACATCCCTGTTGATTCGTCGATTGTGAAGTCGGTGGTAGAACGTATGGCGATGTAGTAGTACGAAGTGAATTACTTCTTTGATATTGCGTTTCAAAGTAAGATGGTGGTGGCACAGTTTGATGTTGATGATTTGACGGTTGCGACGTTTGATACATTTGATAAGACTCTAATTTCATTGTCTCTGCAAGGTTACCGGCTAATTGTTCAGGACTATAGGTCGAAACATAGTTTGGTGTCCAGTCAGGTTCACTGAGAATTGCCGGAATCGGACTGAGTCTTCCAACTGATGATGCATTACTTGACGCCCGTGGACTTTTGAATCAATCATGCATGAATGTCAATTAATAAACTTGTTTAGATAATTTTTAATTTATAATAATTATATGTATGTATGTATATATATATTTTTATAAAATTCTACCGAAAGTCTGGTGATAATTGAAAACTGCTAGTTGCATGAAGTGGACTGTCAGGAAATAAATCAAGACCTTCACTGACACTACTACTGGGACTTGGTGTTGCATCTGGTTGTAATCCACCATTTCTCAATGCTTCAACCTTCTTTTTGACACGACCACGACGCTTTTCAAATTTACTCGTCTCCATTGACGTTGCTCTAAAAATTAATTCATCATCATAATTATTTTCAATTCTCAAATAAAATATATTCTTATATATTTTTTTACTATTTATAATTATCTAACTTTTATTTTCTAAATTGGATTACCTTCTACGTGCTGATTTACCAGGTTTTGCATCAGGATTTATCATCCACCATGAACTCTTTCCTGTTCCCTCATTTTGAACTCGCATAAATCTATTGTGCAGTGATAAATTGTGTCTTATAGAATTCTGCAACAATAAAAAACATAAAAATGTATATGTATATGTATATATATACAATTAATATTATTAATTTATTATTCTTATCTTCAATTTTATTTTCATTTCATTGATTCAAATTGATTATATATTACATAAAAATTATTCACACAAAAAGAATACGAGATTTTATATCACGAAAAGAAATGGTATATTTACGAGGATCCCCACAATTTCAATGAATTTTTGATGAGTTTCGTATGATAAAGACACGAAAGCATCAATCGATTCATTCCATACACACATATATACATTTTATATATTTAACATTAAGGTTAGAAAATAATGATATTTCATTTGTTCCAATTTTTCACATCTATTTTTCTTTCTCTTTCAATATCTCTCAAACTATCCGTCATAATAAGAGTGATGTAAAATTGAAACGGAAGTAGTTTATATTTATCTACTTATTCATATATGTAATAAATTATACCTAACCCAATATATTTATCTTCTCTACATAGGATATGTGGTTTGTTATATCTTGTCTCTACTAATGTAAATACGGTAAACCGCAATTTAACCTAAAAAAAACCACAATAATAATAATAATAATAATAATAATAATAATAATAATAACAATAATAAACAAATAAAGAAACGAAATATAATAAATAAATAAAAGAAAGAATGTACTCGATAAAATAAAAGATATCGGGAGAGAGGAAATGATATCAATGCGTAAAAAAAAAAAAGAAAAAAAAAAAAGGAAAAGAAAACTGAGAAAAAAAAACAGAATGAACGATGATAAGAGACCAATTGGTATCACAGCAATGTACGGGTTGACCCTGGCTGAGACGCAATTGATCTCAATTATATTGTCTGCTTCCCTCTCTCCTATTACCCCCTCTTTCTCTCTCTATCACACTCTTCTTCTATTTTTATATTTAGTCTGATGTGTATATATATATATATATATATATATATTAATAAAATAAATATATCCCCCCTTGAATCGCATCATTTTCACCTTTCTTATCCTTCACTTTCTCACATTTTCATCAATCCAATGTAAACAGAAATATTAAATATATATATGTACACGAATTTACCGAATTCATATTCATCAGTTTATGTTAATTAATATTTAGAAAAAAAAATAATTTATTATTCATTTCTAATCTAGATATCTTTGATTTTGTAATGTAATATTATACCAGGTAAAATAATAACAAAAAAATCAAATTCAAGTTGAACGTTATCTACTGCTTATATATATATATCAATACCCATAAATTTTTGTCAATAATTAAGAAACACAATTTAGATTTAAAAACAAAACAATAATCCAATATTAAATTATAGTTCATAATTTGTTTTTTGTTTTTTTCTAAATTTACTCTACAGTATTAATTAATAATTATACCAAAATTATTACCATTATCATAAATATATATACATAAATTTTAAATGAATATTTTTTATCACAAAATAAAAACGTCTCCCACGAGATTGAAAATTATTTGGGCAATTGTTTAATAGAGTGAACCAACTAGTGAGTTAATGAACTGGAATAATGAATATTAGTACGTAAAGATTAGGCTTAATAAATTAAATTTTTTTGAGAAAAAAAAAAATGAAAAAAAAAAAAAAAAAGTTTTTTTTAAAATAAATAATAATAATAATGATAATAATAATGGAAGAAAATAAACAGATGATAAAATTTAAAAAATTTTTTGTTTATCACAAATTCTTCATAACATTAAATCCAATTCAATTGCAGCAAACCCATAATAATTTATATATATATATTGAAAAATCTGTGAACATTAAAAAAAAAAATTATAAATATAAAGTGATAAATACAACAAAAAATGATAAGATTGTCAATGGTTCTCCATCATAAATTACTCAATCGATTTAATAATAATCTATACATATATTTTCTATATAAAAAAATATAGGTATATAAATATTACTATTGAAAAAACAAAAAAATTTGAAAAAAAAAAAAAATAATAATAATAATAAAGAAGAAATAAAAATGGTGGCATGGAAAACATACTCACTCGTATGTATACACATGTGCACATGATTATAAAGTAATCCCTGGATTGGCCACGTCGTTATCTGGTTGCGTTAATCAACGTACAATTATTATACATAGAAAAAAGTATCATCATCATTATTATTATTGTTGCTATAATCACGAATTTTCAACTTGTAAATCATTATTATGCCAATAAATAATTCAATGGCAGTCGAACAAAACGCAAATGCACACATTTATTAATATATACATCTACTTCGATGAGGAAAAATATAATCAGTTGGCAACGATACATTATTAACCTTTCAAATCCTGCTTGAAAAGGATACGTGTGTATATTTATATATGTGTAATAGTTATATCATAAAAACTATCTCGTTGATATTTACGTGAATAATATTCCGAGAATGTAGGTGTAATAAACATTTCATAAATTCAAATAGTATATTTATATCATGAAAAATGTATAGATTAAATGCAATTCGTGTTACATTTATCGCAATGTATCTGATATACAATAAAAAAAAAAAAAAAATCTCGTTTGATTCTTTGTCATTAGCGCTAGTAACGCCATCATTATTTTCTCTATATACAATAAACACATATTTATTTTTATGATTTTTTTGTTTAAACACGTGCGTTTATATATTCATGCGTGTATATATATATATAATATGTGTATTATCTCGTACAGTGTTTGCGGAAATTAATTGATATTTGTCGCGGGTAGATTTTGACCGATGTTTTTTCATTTAGAGGTTATCTTATTCGTGTAAAGAGTGTGAATGTTTATAATATACGCGAGACAAAAAAAAAAGTGTCATGAAGGTTAATTTTTTTTTCTCCCTCTCTCTCTCTCTCTTTTCTCGTTTTTATCCGATCATTATTATGTTTGAACACACGTGCAGCACTTTGGATATTTTTCCAATTTGAGGGAAAGAAGAAGATATATATTTTCACAGTTGCTTACATATTTTGATATGTATCTGTGTATTGATATATAACATGAGAATTTAATTGTAATCATTGTTTATAAATATAATACAAATAGCGGTATATTTAATATAAACATAACCTTTTTTTTCTCCATGTACATGCATATGAAATTAAATATATATAGGTACCGTGAAACTCAGAAAAAGCTGTGGAGGAGGAGGAGGTTAAATGACGTCAGGCTCAACCTTGAGTAATGACCTCGGATAACGCGTCCGTTGCGACACTACGAGCCATCTCTTGTTATACATATATATATATAACGTAAAAAAAAAAAAAAAAAAAAAAATGGAAAAAGAAGAGAAATAAATAAATATGGGGTCCCCCGAATTTTCATCAACCATAACCCTGAAGTTGCGCACAAATTTCAAACGCTGTGTATATCATATATATTGCGTCGCGTCATTCAAATACCCAATTTTTTTTTTTGTTTTTTTTCCGTATAACACGCAAAACAATGGTATTTATGAGGAATTAATGAAAAATCGAATAAAAAAAATTTATTTATTATTATTACTTTTTTTTTTTCCCCATCACGGAAATCATTTAATCAATTAAATATGATGATTCCTCATGTTAATCTTCTAAATATTCAATATTTTTTTGTGGTTTTCTCATCGTGACTTTTTCCTCTCTTTCATCATTTTTTTTTTTTTTTTTTTTTTTCTTTATTATTTATAATTTCTTATTATTATTATTATTATTTTTTATCATTTAATGATGAATATGTATAGATAAACAATACATCGATGTTAATTCAATTTAATAGGCCATTTTATCGCACTCAAAATATTTATCCTCAAATAAACACGTCCGAAAAAAAAAAAAACAAAAAAATTCTACAATACAATACAAATTTATTGCGACGATTTAATTTATTACATTAAAACCACGCGGTTTTACAAACTCATCTATCCTCCACATTATATATATGTCCATATAATTTACCGATAGCGTTGTTACGTGGACTTTGAAACGTCTTACGTTAATGCCTGTGTGCATATAATGTTCATTACATATTGAATAATCGAAAGTGGAGAATCAATGTCTGCATATACTAAATTTTAATACATCAATTGAATGATATAGCTCGTACATTTTAATCCACATTGAGCTGCGATTTCAAACAAAAATATTTCCTATAAAATATAAACAAATAATAAATAAAGAAAATAATAATAAACTTCAATAATCTCAATCGTATATGACCACATATTGTGTGGCATAATGTCGTGACCTCGACATTTCGTAGCTGCATTATTGCAAATCACAACGTGATTGATACGAAAATAATAATAATAATAATAATAACATAACTTTGCATAGTAAAACCTTGACTCTGCCATTCCCCATTTTTGAATTATATGAAGTGAAATACCATAATTAACATCATCATAATTATTTATATCACTATAATTAAAATAATTATTTGATTAATAATAATAATAATAATATATTGTGGTTAATTTAATTAGCATTGTTTAGATATGAGTGAATGAAAATATTTTATATTGTAATATTGTTGAGGTTAAATGATAATTTTCATAGTGAGAAATCGTGTATATAAACATCGCGTGTCGTGTCTGAAAACTATTAATAAGTGACTAGTTCGTATATCTTTAGATCATCCGGTATATCTTGTCTAAAAGAAGCTGAGGGTGACAAAGTCCACGCGCGATGTAAACGTCGTCGTATTGTCCGCCATTGTCGTCGCACTCGTGAGTATATTAACTTTACTCATTGTATATATTTTTGATATTTCATTTATCTCCATCTTTACGAGCTATTTTTGAAATTATATATATGTATACACATATGTATATATATATTTAGTAATTGTATATATATATATATTTTTAAGAAAAATAAAAAATTATAGCAATAATTGCTGCATCATTGATCGGAATTCATCCAACGCGACAAAAAGTTAGGTTATGGCAGTTTAACCGCACAATTCTGTTGATACAGACAAAATACATAAAGTATATCGAATAAAAATACAAAGAAGATATTAAATATGAATACGTACATATTTCATGAATTGTAATATGCAGTTTACATAGATGTATGTATCTAATTGTATATACATATGCATATACGTATGAAGCAGTTTAAAAGCAACAAGTTGCCCATTTATGCTCTGCACGCAATTTCTCCGTATATATATTTCAATGAACATTATTAGATGATCAATTAGACGTGCTAATTCACATGGGAAAAAATTTATCCGTGTTCTTTTTTTTTATTTTTATTTATTTATTGTATTAAAAAATTATTGATAAATAGCACACGCAAACGAAGTATTCGAAGGACGTGACAATCGCAGACAATGTGATAACCTCCGTCGTCGTTAAGTCCCCCGCACTTCCTGATAACGGTTTTCATATAATTATCTTTCGTTTTTTTTTTCTTCTTATTTTAGCTGCTTAAATCAGTAACCGAAGACGAACCATAATTTTTTTTCTTCAACCCTAAATTCCTGCTTAAGTCGATGGTGCAATCATCTTCATCAACTCAGTATCATATTTAACTAAATAAAACATAATCATATTCTATATATCACATTATCTTTTAATTTCATATCATCTCGCTATCTCATTAAAAAAATCATTTCACTTATCTTTATTATTATTAATAATAACAATAATAAATAAATAAATGAAAAAAAAAAAAGAACAAATGTATAAATTATCATCGCGATTATTCTTCGAATATTTAATTCATTCATATTAATAAATAAATAATAATACATATATATAAATAAATACAACAATAGAACTGGTCTTGATTTCTTCAATATATTTAAGGATAAAATTATATGTCATCTCTATGAAAACAAAAATATTGGATAAAAAAAAAATAATAATAATAATAATAAGAAGAAGAAGAAGAAGAAGAAGAAGAAAAAATCACTATATGTCACATGTGTTGTTTGAAAACAGAGTCATTGCCGTGACTTATGAGATAGAAAAATATTCTGTGTCCTTTCCATGTATACGCAGCATCTTGCCCATATCATTCAGTTTTTGCTTCCTGTGCCAACGTTCCAGGTATTGTATTGTATTGTATTGTATTACATACATACATGCAATAAATAAAATAGATAAAAAAAAAATCTATTATGATTATCAAAGAAAAAAAAATATATAAATGTATAATAAACGAGTGATATTTTTATATTATTTTAGTTGGCATTCAAAATTCTGCAATCAACGATTACTTGCAACAATTATGCATTCATAAAAAAGAAAAAAAAAAAAAATGTAAAACCTTGTTCACTAGTGCAGTAAAGTAAATAAATAGGCATATGGATAAACCCATCAGTTCAGGATTTTTTTTTTTTTCATTTATAAAAAAATTTTTTTTTGTTGAATTTAATGTGAAACTTTTTTTTTTTTTTTTCTCTTCATTTAAATACATCCGCAAATGTCTTTATGTATTTATTTATTTATTTATGTATGTATGTATGTATGTATGTGTTAAATGACGTGAGATAGTTTGTAGTAAAAGGAAACGTATTACGCAAAGTATTGAATTATAGAATGCCCTTCGTTCACTTGCAAACTTCCCATTAATACGCGCATATTTACTTTCTATATACATTATATAAATATATATTTATAAATAATGATAAATATTGTGAGTAAATTTTTTTTTTATCTCATACGTGTAATTGTGATATAATTAAATATTTAATGTAAATAAAATTAATTAACATATTGAATATATATTTTTTAAATTATCTCCGTATACAAATTCCTATCTATTTGTATTCATACAATTAATTGTTATTTCAATAAAAAAAATTGAAAAAAACAGAAAAAAAAAAAACGAAAGAAAGTACTAAATATAGAGAGAGAAAGAGAGAGAGAGAGAACATCTTGAACCCAAGATCTACAAGCAACGCGGGAGTAAATCAAGAATCATCAGCATAAATATCATCTCGTTCATATCAATTCATTAAATGAGGTAATAGACAAGTATCACCATAACTTCTGTTCAACGCACATGTGTACATATTGAATGTATTTACTATATTACAAATACACATCGTGGCAACGTGGTTGATATTCACTTGGTAAAGAGACATAATATTATATATATACGTGTATAAGAACAGGAATATGACGAGAAATACGGCAACTATGCAACTTGTACGCGTGTAAAATTAAACATATGGAAAGTTACATGTTAAAATTTAATCTACTTTGAAATAATACTCAAATATTTTCATTCAATTTTTTATATATATACAAATAATAAAAAAAAAATATATCGTGATAAAAAATAATAAATAAATAAACATAAAATACTTTTTATTATTTAAATAAATATTATTATTTATGTATATATAAAAACTCGCACATATATATATATATATTTTTTTTTTTTTTTTCGATATTAAATTAAAAATTCTCTCTGCGTCATACAAAATATCGTGTGAATTATTTTCGCATTAGTACATTGTCTTTGTACATTATTTTATCTTTTACAACTGTTTAGCGATAACATTTCTATGCAATTAAGTGAAAAAATGATAATAATTGTAATTATAATTATAATAATAATAAAACGATAAGTGATTTTGATTTTAAGAATAAAATGAAAAAAAAAAAAAAAAAAAAAAAAAAAACTTACTTTCCATCCAGCGCTGCTATTACTGTCACCTTTGTCCTTGAAATACGGTACATTTTGTACCATCCATTCATAAATTTGTGACAAAGTCAATCGTTTATCATTTGCACTTGTTATTGCTTGAGTTATAAGATCAGCATAACTCAAATTTCCCCATGCATTGCGTCGCGATGAATTTTTCTTCACGGGAATTAGTGCACCAACACCCTGGGTAATTGATGATTGTTGCATTGGTGTATTACTATCACTAACATCTTTTCCAATAACATTACCACCAGCGGCATCTGCGCTACCATCAACATAACCTTCTGGTCTTGGTAACGGCCATGTATTTGATCTTGCTCGCGTTTGTGGTTCAAACCCACTGTCAAGCTCAAAAGACACACCCTGTTGTTGCTGTTGTGGTGAATGAACTTGTGATGATGACGATGGTATTGAATCCATCGTATTTAATTCCTCCATATACTCCACTGTGATTAACCTCAAATTTTTCTTCTAAATCACAATATATAAATATATATATATGTATATATATATATATATATATATTAATTTATTGATTATTAATATTTATTTTATATAACTATATTGTTAATTCTTGATTTTATTCAACTTCTGTAGAGTATAATGTATAAAACACGAGAATCAGTTTGTTGATGAGGGGGGTAAGGGAGATTGAACACGTGGTTCAGCGTGATGTTTACGTAGTTGCAAGTCACGTGGCCATGTTTTCAATCGACTAGACTGTATATATTTCATATATATATATATATATATATATATATATATATATGTATGTATGTTTGTATGATAAAGTATTCCCTTCCGGCTGTATTTACTTTTGTTTCTTTTTTTTTAATTTTTTTCTTCTTTTTAGAATACCAAGTTTGTGTTGTATACCGAATACATATATTTTTTTTATTTTTATTTATTTATAATTGTCTCAATACAGTATTCATTTTTAAATGTTTTTTAATGGTTCCTATGTTTTTTTTTGTTTGGTTGTTGTTTTTTTTTTTTTTTTTTTTTTTTTTTTCGTTCAGATTAATCACGATTGTCATGAAATCATCACAATGTGTATCTATCAAATGATTTTTTTTTTTGATAATGCACATAAATAAATAAATTATAAATACGCACGTTGGTGGTAATGACGTTGTTGGATTTCCCTGAAGAATTTCAAGGACGTTATCGCTTTAATGTTTCGATCTCGCGATCGTTAACACACACACATACACATACACACACACTCTCTCTTTGCTCATCACTTTTCATCTACAATATATAAAAATGTATTCTACTGCTTGCTTAATTTCACAATTTTTCAATGACTTTTCGTTTATTCGCTTTTTTTCTTTTTTTTTTTTCTTCTGTTTATTCTTTTTTTTTTTTCCCCCCCAATGTCAAAGATCCAAGGGCAATTTTTCAATAGCAAATATCTATGTGGCTATTGAGAATAATAATAAAAGAATACAAAATTCCACATTGTCCATGTAAACACAGACGTAATTTATATTTATATGTTTATTTCATCTTCTTCGTCGTCTTCTTACTCGATCGCAATATTATTTTTTCTCATCATTTATATGTCTTATATATATATATATGTTTTTATTAGCTGCGTGGTTTATTCTTGGATAGAATAGCGAATTTATTTTATATAAATAAAATATAATCCACGCGCGGAGTAGACACAAAGCGAGTGAAAAAAATTTAAGTGGAAAAAGAACGCGTGAGAGAAAAAGAAGAAATAAACTTTGCCTGGTTCTCCGCGACCGACTTCACTTGTGCACAACTACCGCGTGTATAAATTGAAAATTATATTCAACACTCTCTAACTTTAATTAATTATATTTATTTTATAGTAATAATCTGTTTAAATACCACTTTTCTTCCTTTTTTTTTTTTTTTTTTTTTTTTTTTTATACTATCTCAATTATTTATTTATTATTATATTATTATTATCATCATTATTTTTATTTTATTTTATTTATTTACTTTTTTTTTTTTTTTTTCATTTGTTTCACATGAAATTTTTATGTATAACGCGTAACATACGTTAATACAATCAGTTTTATTACAATACGTATTATTTATATATATATTAAAAAAAAAAAGCAAGAAAAAAAAACAAAATTATATACAATGGATCAAACAAAATAAAATTACAAACGGTAGAACTGACGGCAAAGGAGCGCGGGCACATACTGTTGGGTCTTGGCTGTTTGCACTCTGTGCGCCGTTCTCTCGCTTCTCTCTACACAACTACAAATAAGCATTAACATACACATACACACACACACTATCTTTCGATACACTACACACACGATAACTGGTTTCTCGCGGTCAGGCGCGAGTTTACGGAATTAACCGAGCATTCCCGATTATCACTCTCGACTCTCATTTCAAGTCTGAGGACTTCGGGCTTACACCGAGCAGCGACGCGAATTTGTGGCGCCTCAAGTTTACCATATAGATATGTATATGTATGTAATACCAATGCCAGCCTCTTTAACGTGTTTCTTTGTCACTCTCTTTTTCCTCCTACTTCTCCTCTCTCTCCTAACTCTTGCAATCTCTTCACGCCCCATTCTTATGTCTACCTTTACTACGCACCTCTTAATGTAGATACAGCGCGACGACGACGTAACTACAAATATTTTCCTGTCAAGGAAAAATACAAAAAAAAAAAAAAAATTTTTTTTTTTTTTTTTTCTTCCTTAGGCAATTGGAATTATATACGTTCTCTCGTAAAAATTCCACATGAAGTTTCGCAAAACCAGTGTAGTAGAGAAAGGAAGACAGAGAAAAAAAAAAGTTGTTTCATCGTGTGAAATCGAGCATGCGGTCGTCGATTTAAAACAAAATGCAATGGGAAGATAATTCTTTACTTTTTCTTTCTTCTCTATTTTTTGGTTTGATCAGCGCGCAGTTTGGTTCAAATGGCCTTCTTCCCACTAGAAACAGCTATTTACTATTAGAATTGACTACAATCGTACGAACTCTGGCCACGATCCCAATGTAATACATATGTATATATATATGTCGTATCATCATATAGAGATGTATGAACTACATAAATATGTATATATAGTAGATAGTAGGATAGTAGTAAAGACTATCAGTTAAAGAGAGAAGTTGGCAGCTACTTCTTAATGTATTCGTAATGCATGGCCTTGTAATTTGCGCATTCCAATGGAAATGCCGATATGTAATGCAGAATTATACTTCCTTGTTGTGTATATGCACATGGTAGCCTTATCACGTGTGTATATCATACTGAAAGAAGAAAAAAAAAAAAAAAAAACAAAACAAAAGGGTTATATTAATTATATTGAGTCAATAATTATTGTATATACGTGTATTAAATTGAAATAAACGGATGTGTTAATGATGAAGTTGACTTGAGAATGAAATAATATCGTAATATACAGCGCAGTGTACAAAGAAATAAAAATTTATCAACATGTGTCTGTTATGTGTAAGTAATTATATAGATTATTTTTGTTGATTGTCTATTATACTTATTATATTTCTGTGTCACATAAATGTATATATAGATATGGAATATTTTGTACATCAGATGGCAGCAGGATCAAGGCTTGCGCATTTTAGATGGAGAATAACAATGAAGATGGCTGCCCCCAACTCAAGTGTATCAAGTGATGATATTCCGGAGAAGAAGGAGGATGAATTCAATGAATTTTACACCGAAGTATGTTTTTATTGTAATTTTATTGATTTAATTGATTTAATGTATTGTTTTAAGATGATTTTTTTGTTAATGGATTTTAATTGTTAATATTATAAATGACAATGTGTAAGATGGAACTTACTGGCGTCACATAAATGTCACTATTAACCTTCAAGTATAAATCCAAAATTATATATTTTATATTAAAATTATTTATTTAATTGTGTGAATTATTTTTAAGGTCAAGGAAATTGAAAAGAGGGATGCAGTACTCACTCCCAAACAACAAATTGATAGATTATTACGACCAGGATCTTCTTATTTTAATTTGAATCCATTTGAAGTTTTGCAAATTGATCCCGAAACGACAATTGAGGAAGTGAAAAAAAAATATCGTCGAGTAAGTATTTATTATTATTATTATTATTTTTAAATTGTGAATTATTGTTTGGTGTAAGGTATGGAAAAAAAAATTTTATTGATTAAAAACAATTTTTTTTTTGTTTTAGATGTCAATTTTGGTGCATCCGGATAAAAATCAAGACGATGCTGATAGGGCACAGCAGGCATTTGAAAGTGAGTTTTTGTAAAATTAATTTTAATCCAGTATTATTTTACTTTTTACTATTTTTATTTAGTTGTTAACAAAGCGTGGATAACATTGGAAAATGAAGAAACAAGAGCAAAGTGCATGGATGTAATTGAGGAAGCAAAAGCACGAACAGATCACATGGTAATAAAAAAAATTAACATTTTATATTCTAAATTTAATTATATAATTATTGTCAGTGAATATTTTATAATTGTTATCATAGATATCCGAGAAAAAGAAAAAATTTAAAAAAGAAAATAAAGAAAGTGGGAATATTTCGGCGATATTAGAAGAAGAAACCGAACAAGGATATACTCATGCGGTTTGGGTGATGACAATGAAATTATTTGCAGATATGGAACGTCGAAGGTGATTATTAGACATTTAATTAATTTAATTGTTCATATTGAATCCAATAAAAATTTAATTAATATGACAATTATAATTTTTAGAAGGGAATTAGCTACAAGAGATGCTGAACAGAGAAAACGAAAACGTGAAGAAGAATTATCAGCCGAAGCCCAAGCAGCAATGGAAAAAGAATGGCAACGTAATTTTGAAGAATCACGACAGTCTCGTGTTGATAGTTGGAAAGCATTTCAATCAGGTTCTTCGGGTGTAACAAAACAAAAAAAGGCCAAAAAAATGAAAGCGTTTAGACCACCAAAGACAAAGGCAGAATCACGATAATTATTCTGAAATTCTTATAATTAATTATAAAAAATAATTCATTTTTTTTTTTTTAACTTTTAACTACACACTCTTATGTGAACGATTTTTGCTTTCACTCTCACGTCAAAAATTATATTTTTTTTTGCTTCACAATTTTTCGTTAAAATTTTGATTGTATACACGTATATATGCATATATATATATATATATATAATCAAGTTTCAATAAAAAAATAAAAAAGTGAAAGTAAAAAGGGGATTGAACAAGATATGTGTAAAAAAAATTAAAGAAATCAATGATTCATTGTGTTAATATATTGTGGAAAAAATATATATATATATATATATATATAATTAAAAAATGCGCAATTCCAATATTTTTTCATGATAGAGAAAAAATAGTTTTAGTGATTTGAAGAAAAAAAAAAAAATAGGAATATTTGGATATAATTTTTCTTTGTGTCATTTTATTTTATTACTTTTTTTTTTTTTTCTTTTCAATTGTATAGATATTTGGAAATTTCCGTTTCTATAATAAAATTCAAAAAAGCGATGGTTTATCTAGCACGTAAAAATGAGTATGATAAATATTTTTGTATTTATACATTTACATTTTATTTGGGATGTAAAGTGCGTGTTCGTGATTTTCCAAAATGTACATGTAAAAGAACAAAATTGAACAAAAAAAAAAAAAAAAAAAAGAAGAAAAGTATTTCATTGCAATTATAAAACAGGCAATAATAATAAATAAAATAAGCGATACATCATAACATAATTATAATGTTCCAATTTATTTCTGGGAGGGAAGAGAAAGAAAAATAATATTAATTTTTCAATTATTATTGAGCTTTTGTCCATATCAATTAAGATTACCTGGTACCAATCACGTATCACCCATACATAACCTCATGCTGTATATATATGTGCATATATTTCTTTAGGAGACAAGTCAGTGACATTTATACTTATATATATTTATGTACACATATATACTTTTTCTTGGGTGGGAGTCGCTGGGGGGCCGACATACCTGCTGATGGAGCGTAAAATGCGCATGCGCGAGTTAACCAAGTGAAACCCGTGGCTCAGGTGTAGCGTCGTCGTCGCCGCTGCCGTCGTCGTCGTCGTCATCATCATCTACACATGCAACAGGTATACATTAGAATTTGTTGCATTTGCGTAGCGTTTGTATATTCAACAAGTAATTGAATAAAGTGTCTTCTCAATTGTATCACTTGTGATTGTGTCTTATTATCTTTGTCATTGAAAAAAAAATATATACATTTTTATTAAAATTACATATAAATATGTAGGCAGTGATTGGTTCTGATGAAGTAGCAGGAACGTGTTGGCGGCGTAGAAGGGATCGCGATATCGTGAGGACGAAACTGAAGAGAAAAAAAAGGAAGGAAAAAATAGACTTAAAAGCGAAGGAAATTCAATGATGATTTTTCATTCGATTGTTTCTGATAAATTACTATTTACTATGTTATTTTTTCTTATCATTCTCAATAACAATATAATAGTTGAGTAGATTTTAAATACACGAAAGGATCGTGTGTGTATATTGTGTGTATATGTCTAATGAATATTTTATATGCAAAAAACTTGGTGACAAGTTGCAATGGCGAGGACAGTGTGGGCATGAAGAAACACAAGAATATTTCAAAGCAAGATCTGAATTGATTTCAACGAACTATTCTTGATTGCATTCATTTTTTTTTATATGAATTTTTTTTTTTTCTTTTTAATTTTGAATTTATATCGATGAAAAAATTTTATTGATTGAAAGTCAATGGCGAAATATTGTAAACAATCATGGAAGGTATACGGGTTAATTGGCAACAATTTGTTGATATGAAAACAAAAATTGGCAAGTCAAATCCAATAATTATTTTGCGTACCGGCGACAAGAAAAATGATTCACCAATTAATATTTTAAAACGCAGTATACATCGTGCATGGACAATAAATGGTACAGTGAATATAATCTATTATTTAAAATTGTGAATTAAATTATAAATTATTTTTTTATTTCTCCTTATTACGTGTTAACTTTTTTTGTTTTGTTCATCTATTATTTTAAGGTCCAACTGATTACTGGGATACTGCCAGAAAATCAACGACTATTCGGATATATCGTAGTTTACCATTAAAACGAAATAAACGCAAAAGAGATTCAGAAAACGCAGAAAAAAATTTATTAATTCAAACGTGGGGTACAGCAAAAAAAATTAGCTGTTTAGATACATCAATTGTTAATTGTCAAGATGATAATAAACGTAAAGAAAAAGTATCAATGAAACATGGTGAAAGAAAATCAAATATTCCAATATTTCGGCGAAGTTTACAAGAGTTCGAAGATATTGGATATTTACGTGAATCATCAAAACATTCTCCTGTCACAACAATACCCCAACGATATCGTGGCAGTGCTGATGATTTGCGACGTTATCGTGACGATACTAATGTACCAAGTCACATTCCAAAATTATTAAATACCCCACGACCAAAAGAGAATAAACTAAAAAAAATTTCAGCAGAGAGTAGTAAAGATAATATTTCACGATTGAATAATTCTTGTAAAAGTGCAATAAAAGATTCAACAACAATGTCCTCAACAATTGAACGTGACAATACAAAAATTGTCGATAAATTATCACGATATAAATTAATAACAAATGAGACAATGGGAGTTGAAAAAAATGAAACAATTGATGTGAAAATTGAACAACAACAATCGTCAATCATTAATCACACTATTACTAGAAGTGATGTGGAAAATGTGGGGAAGTCGCAAATTGACGATTTGCCACAACGAAAATATTCAAAAGATGATTTATCAACGGATGACATCGAGGGTGAAACACGTATTCGCTGTCCGTCAAGTCATCTATCACCTGAAGCAAGTCCATTGAGCACACACTCATCAAGATACAGTCCACGTGAAAGCGAGAGTGAACCAACACCTGGATTACCACGAAAAACTACGATTGGTGATACGTGTGTTTCTTCACAGCGAGTTCGTGATGCCATTACGCGAACAAGACGAGAATCAAACAGTAGTGCACGATGTGAGAGTAGCGGCAGCGAAAGCATCAGGTTTATGTCACTATAAATTTCAATGAAATAATTCAAGAATAAAGAAAATCATTTATTTAATTCAATTTTATTTGACATGCAATACAGATTGAGCGAGTCTGGCTTACATGATTATACCGACCTTGCAAGAAGAGTAAGATTATTTGGAAATAATTATTACTGTCCAAGAACAACATCAGTTGAAAGCGATGAACCGGTACCACGTGATAGTGCAACTAGTGCTGGTGAAGATGAAGCACACGAGAATTGTTTATTACGAGATCCATTAAGATATCCAAGCGCCTCTTCATCATCATCATCACAGGGTAGGACCATATTGCGACGGCGCAGACAATTCGATTCTCAAGGTACTACATTAATATAATTAAACACAAATCTCTTTCGATTATTCAAGCCTCATCTGCACTTTTTTTTATACATGTATATATAATTCTTGTCTTTACACAAATAAATTCTAATTCGAGCACTCGACATTGAACGTTCGCCGTGTTGATACGTCGTCAAATGTGAAAAATATGAAGCTCTATCGTGTTTTGGAGCTCATTGTCACGCTGGTTATATCTATGTAATTTTTAATATTTTACGTTGGTATATGTGGGATTATTTTATCTATAATGGAGAGGAAATGTTGATGTTTAAAATTCGTGTTGAAGTAGACGCGGGTACATGCGCACAACACAGGTAAGCGAACTTTGTACGTCAGAGACAGACAGACAGATACACACGCATAAACACACACACACACACACACACACACACACACACACACACAATACGCCCGCACCTGTGAACAAATGTAACGGGTGTCTTGAAATATTACAAGTTGATGTTTTTATTTTTTTCATTATTAATTATCTAACTATGATGAAGATAAATATTTGTCGTACAATATTCAGTTGAATTTATATCAATGTATGTCTGTTTTATTTTATTTTCTTGTCTGATTTGTCTGATTGGAGGGTTAATTTAGAATTAACAATAGTTGCGTGGGATGTTTGGAGTTGAGTCACGCTGTATAGCGGATGTTTCGTCGGCGAATGAATCGCGATATACCGGGGCAAGACGATACGGTGGGTGAGCGGCAAGGTGGTTGGTGTGTGAGTTGTATTGTAGACGACGGTGGCGGTTGCAAACGTGCACATAGACAGCATAGAAGTGTTCCGGTCGTGGACACTATCAACCACGTATATAATACAACACATGCAGCTCTAACAACAAGCCTATAATACAAACAAATTCAATCATTTCATGTTTGAAATAGAACTCTGCATGTGCAGAGTCTATCTTGTCTTTAAAAATTAATTTGAATTATTTGTTAATTATCTCATATGGAAGTGGGAATATATATATATATATTTTTTTTTTTGCTTTCCTTTTGGGAACACTAATGAGATTAATGAGGCCATATGATTGTAGATAATTAAATGTGTAGTTGCCACGACGCTTCGTTTGATAGTTTAGTCGGCGTTTTATATTGTGACAAGTGATATGTGTGTTGTAATAATCCAATAGATTGTGTATGTCAAGTCAAGTTTAATTTACTTCAACATTTGATGCAGGTTCACGTAGACGTGGGAAGTCTCATGCACGATCCTGTTGCAGTGAAGAATTATTAAATTTACAAATTGCACGTCATTCAAGTCCATTAAGAGGTGGTTATAAAACAATTAATGGACAAGATCCACCGAATCCAGATTATCGTCGACTTGTTTTTATAAGTTCTGATTCATCGTCGGGCCGGGAAGAAGATGATGCCGATAGCAGTTGTTCGAGTTCATCATACTTGAATGGATTACCGAGAAACAGTCATGCACAAAGTCTTGAAGATTGTGATTGGGATTATTTTGAGAGTAATTCATTGCCATTACCATCAGCGTTGTCGGATGATCTTCGATCACATTACATTGCTGCACATATAAAAGATAGTGGACGTGATTGGGGCTGTTGCTTAGGTCGAGGATCAGGTGCTTGCTTGGTTAGTCCAGTTATTTATAATTATTAATTTTTTTTTTCTGTTGTTGAATTGTATTTACATATATATATATATATATATATTAATGTATAGAAGTTATGATGAGAGGGAATGATTTATCCAGGTACTCAAAGTGATAAAATATTTATTTTTGTATAGGCTTGTGGTGGTTCTCCTGGCAGAAATGTTCTTCCTGTTCCGGTACCGATCCCAGTCCCAGTACCCTATCCTGTTCCAATACCGGTATCTCTCTGGGACAATGGAAATTTCATCGCTACAGCGTCATCCATGATAGCGACAACAACAACAACAACAACTACATCAGGAACTGAGGGGAGTTTAACATTAAAAAATATACCAACAGCTGCTGTGCCATGGTTCACATGGCATCCACGATTTCATCAACCTGAAATTTATGGTGCAACTGGTGGCAATCGAGCATCGTCACGCATTACTACCGGTACTTTTGATCCATCAAATTTTACATTTCAATATTATGGCACTATTCAAGAGTACAAAAATTTTCTATTGTCAGCGGGTGATGTTTTAAATTTTGATAATCAAAAAATGCCCGGAAAATATCCATGCGATCAAACAACAGAAACATCGACAACTACGACAACAACGACAACAACTACAACAGCAGTAGCTGCAATGACTGCAACAGCAGTTGATGGTGATGATACAAAATATGAGGAAAAAAAAGTGACATCAATTGAAACTGATTGTTCATCAAATTCAACAACATTCGAAAAATTGCCGAGTAATGTGCCATTTAGTGAAATGACTAATAATAAAACTTTACCAATTGATGATCAATTGAATGATAATAATACAATGTCTCAAGCAGAAACAATACGGAATAATAATATTTATTCTGTATCACCCAGCAATTCAGAGAGTTCATCTGGTCGATCATCTGCTGACAGCAGTGATCTTGATGAATCGTCTTCCCACCGTTTTTCAAGAATATTCGTTGTCAATGATGATTCATTGACGAGTGATAATGAGGACATTGAAGATATTGAAAATATAAATAGTGTTGAAATTGAAAAGAAATCACGTGATTCAAATACATCGAGGGATGATGAAATTATTCTTAAACGTGTGATAACATTGTCGGATGAAGAGCCTATTATTTTGCAACACGTTAAATCATTTGATAAAAATTTCAATACCAACGTCAAAATAAAAACAAAATTAAAACGTGCTGATCAAAGTGAAATATATGTGGGTGATTCTATTGATACTTCTGATAATTGTGTTAAATTACAATCGATACGAGCATTAAATCCTGATGAAGACGAGAACGATAATGATAAAAATGAATGTAATGTACAAAATAATACAACAGTTGAAATGAAATCATTAGATTTTAATGTAACTCCAGACTCATTGGAAATAAATGATACAATAAATACTATTGACAATGATTCATCAGATTACAAATTGCTATTGGATAAATCTGAAAAACAAATAACATCATTAAATATTTCAAAACAAATGGAAAATACCAAAGACACAAGTGCAATAAATATGAAATTAAAAGAGAAAGAAGTAAATACACGTGACATTATAACATCGAAAATTCACGAGATATATAAAAAAGTTGAATCTACAAATTTAATTGACCAAGAGAGTGCAACAGGAGAATCAGCAACAAAAACAATGACAACAACAGAGATGACAATAGAGAGCAGAGTGAAAGGCGAAAACTACGAGAATTTACTCGATGACCGCCAGGTAAGAGAGAGTCAACACAATGGCGCTGCAAGTTGTAGTAGTAGTAATATGTGTGATAATAATGGTGGGGAGTTTGTAGCAGCACAGGGAATGGCACGGTTTCGTTCAGTCGAGCGACGTCCGCCCACTCACCAGGAGAATGTATTACTTACAACAACATCAAACACGGAAAAAGAACAATCAAAAAATATCACAAATAATTTATCAGCAAATAATAAATATAAAAGTTTGGTTATGATTACACAGGATGGTTATCAGCCTGTTAATGTTGTTACGACTGATACAACAACACTCACGTTACAGTCGAATGATGTTGAATCAACTCAGGGCTTGGCCGGTTACTACCATCTGGCGCTAGAGGCATTGACAGAACCACAATCACGCAAGGGACAAGAACCACGACGACCATTAATGATAAAACGTACAACAGCTCCGGCTTTAAATAATGAACATGAGACAGATAGTGGTTTGAGTGTTGGTAGTGTTAGTGAAAATGAATCTTCCAATGATAAAAATCGTGTGATTAATAAAGATATTAAAAATAGTTTTGGAGATGAATTAAAATTTTCTAGTGGAAAATCATCATCACCATCACCATCCTTATCATCAGCATCATCATCATCATTATCATCATCATCATCATCATCATCATCATCATCATCATCATCATTGTTATTGACACAACAATCGTCACAATCACATGATGATAATACTGTAGCAGGTATTGTAATACTCGAAGAAGGTTTGGCAGATGATGATTCGTGGGTGGAGGAAGTTTCTCATGATGAGGATGAACAAAGTGGAACTACTGCGACGGAAGAGAGTTCTGAAGATGAGTTAAATAATATTGGTGATCGTGAGGAAGAACTTCGTGGTTATCATCGGCAAGCAATTGATTTTACTCTTCATACAATTGTGGAGGAGTCATGTGAAGAAAGTGAAGCTGAGCCAAGTTTAGGATTGAACAATTCTAAAAAAGTACGACCGCCTTCTGCTTCCGATTTAGAAAAATATTTTTTCTTTGGACTTGGAGGCAATAATGATACAAACAATGTCACTGCCACAAATTACGATGATTGCAATGTCAATCTTAATTTTTCCAATAATTCAATTAGTAATAATAAAAATGGTATTACTCAGGAAACTGATAGTCTCTCCGAGACTTCATCTGTTTATTCAGAAGTTCTTGAATCATTGGGACAGGATGATATTATTTTTAACAAGGAAACAAATCCCAATGATTATTCTAATTCATCTCGATTGGAGAAATATTTTCTCTCGGAATTTTTGGGTTTCGACAAAGACCGACGTGACTCGGATGGATCAGTTGGGAGTGATTCAGAAGGACGACCAAGTCCAGAAGCTCAACGAAGAAAACGATTAGTTCGTGCACGTGGTACAGGGAGATCTCACAGTTCATCTTTGGATAATTTATTGGCTTTGACGCAGAGTAATCAAAATTTAAGCTCACAAAATTCATTGCAGGATTTGAGCATGAATCAAGATTCTCAGGATACTCAATCTGAAGACTCGTCAACGGAAAATGATGGTATAGACGATGGACAAACCGCCGTATTTGGTATTGATGGACAGTTTGATACTGTTAAACGTAAAAAGAAAAAACCACGAAATTTAGGTAGTCAAAGTCCACGTATAGTGGAAGATAGAAATAAAAGTCCTGAATTAAGAGATGGCAGTATCAAATCTTTGGAAATATCAAATAATGAAAATGATATTCATTTAATTAATTCCGATGACTGTCCAAAGGATAATGAAAATAATAATGGCAATGAAAATGCAATTGACTATATTCCTGATGAACCGAATGAGGATAATAATTCAACTAATGGTGGAAGTGATGGTGTCGTTGACAATGAACAGAAAATTATCAGTTCTGAATCTACACATTCAATTATAAATTCAAATAATTCAAATGCTACCGTTTCATCTAAATCAGATGATCGTCAAAATATTAATGATATCACTTTAAATCGCAACAAACAACAATTACGTGATTCAGGATTCATTGGAAGCTGCGATGATTTACTTCATCATCCAAAATCATCGACAATTGACAATAAAAATGATGGAAATGTAAAAGATTTAAATGTTGACGGTCGAAAAATGAAAGATAGTTCTCCATATTCAATTAATAAATTTTTACAACCGCCAATTGCCAATTCTTCATTATCAAGAAAGGATAGCTTCAACAATTGGTCAAGTGATGAGGAGACTAATTTAATGATGTCAAAAATGCGACAATTTTTCAAAACAATGGTAGCCAATTCAAATGGCTCTACTGCACCAACAATAAATAACAACAACAACAACAACAACAACAACAACAATAATAATAATAATAATAATAATAATAATAATAATAATAATAATAATAGCAGTAACTTAACATCACAGTCACCATTACCAAGTCCAAGATTGTCTGGATATACGTCAGCAAAGTCCCGGCATAATCGTACAAAACCACCGCAGTTAGTTTATTTTGAGAATGAATTAACGAGATTAATGAAAACCGTACCAGGCATTCGTGATGATCAAGTACGCGAAATAGTTGAATATCTTAGCTCTGAGGATACGTGGTCAGATTCTTATGACAGCTCTGATTATACGAGTTCAGATTTAGAAGGCGCAGCTGGTGGTAGACGTTCGGCATTACAAGAGCAAATTTCGCAAAGTTGTCAACAAATAATAGATAAATTTGATATAACTTCGAATGAACGTAATAAAGAAGAGGAAATATCAGTGACAGCGAATACGTGTATTGGTCGTGATACGGCATTTGTTTATCAAAAACTTGTTCAGAGTTTTACAAAAATGGCGAATGACAGTGTTAGCTCTGATGCGAGTTCAACGCCCCATAGTAGTCCACCATTAATAGCAAAAGTAATGCATCATATTGGCAGTCGTCTTGTTGCATTGATGCATCAAGTAACTGAGGGAAATTCATCAGTGCCACAACATTCGACATCGTGGCGTCGTTATTCTCAACATCATCGTACACCATCGTCTGCATCAACAACAGAAGACGATGATTCAACGTCAGATTCTACTCACACACCTGCACCAAGTCATTTTCAATTACCACGATCAAAATCACACGATCCTTTATTGTATATTAATGGACATCCAACAGCAGCAGTGAGTCAAGAGGGTGAAGAACGTGAAGCAAGTGACTATGAAAGATTTTCATGGCGCGGTAGTTTTGAATCAGCTTTAATGGCCGCAGATTCCCGTACAAAATTAAGTTTACTCGCTTGTTCGGGTGATATCAATGCCAATGCAAGTGTGAATGCGCTAGCAATGGCGGCCAAACGTCGCAGCGCCGGTGATTTATTGTTCAATCCAAAGAGTTTTTCGCGGGAACAACTCGATCGCGTGCGCAGCTGTGGATCAATTGGTGGTGGTAATAGCCCGGCTGTGGGTGTTAGTGTCGTAGGTGCTGGTGATATTGGATCGATTGAAGAAAAAATTTGGAACAACCATCGGCGTTTGTCTGTACCTGATGCAAATACACGAGGTGAATCTGGAGCATCTGCCGGCGATGATGATACCGAAGATGAATTGGAATATTCGGGTGATCCGCGAGCAACGACATTACCAAGGGGCTTGGCAACAGTTAATTCAGCAAATGTTGCAACAAATTCGTTACCTCGATTACCAGCTTCAAATACATCGACAACAAATCCGACAATAATAACACACTCGCCAATGCATAAGGCACACAGTATGTATCATTTCTTGCCACAATATACAGGAGTTAAATCTGCACGTTATCGACCACCAGGTTTCGCGAGAAATAGTTTGAGCAATAGTAATAGTAATACCAGTGGGAATGTCGGGCCAAAAAGAGCATTTAGCGCACCAGGTTTACAAATTGCTGGAACATACAATCAACAAATTAATGTTAAACGTGAACGTGAAACTTCGCGATCACGAAGACGTGATCAATCAATATCATTGATGCCTGACGATGGTAATAGCCTATCTGAAGCATGCAGTACACCAATAATTGGTGGTGCAAGTCCACGATTAACTGCCGGTCGTACAATTATTGATATTGATGAAATTGAACGAGGTGGATTGCATACTGGTGTACATCAACATCATGGTAGTCATGCCAATACTAGAGCATCATTATCGAGTCTTGGTGCACGATCGGATTCACTTGCATCTGTTTACAGTGGTGCAGGTGAAGGACGATGGTGTGGTTCAGTTGCAGTTAGGGGTGAAGTTGAATTTTCATTGCAATATGATTATAAACAATTAACATTTCAAGTTCATGTTAATCAATGTAGAGATTTGGCACCAGTTGATACAAAGCGCAATCGATCTGATCCTTATGTAAAAATTTATCTATTACCAGACAAATCAAAGGGGGGTAAACGAAAAACCAAAGTTAAAAAACACACATTGAATCCTGTATTTGATGAAACATTGAAATTCAATATGAATTTAAATGGTTTAGAAACTCGAACATTGTGGCTAACTGTTTGGCATTCTGATATGTTTGGTAGGAATGATTTTTTGGGTGAAGTACGGATGCCATTGGAAAATAAAATATTTGATGATCCCACGCCACGATGGTACCCATTGCAAGAGAGAACAGAAACATTTGACGATCCTATTGCATATAAAGGTGAAGTTATTGTAGGTCTTAAATTTGTACCACCGGATCCCACACAATTGGAGTGTGAACGTGATATTGGTGGTATTGAACGCGGTGGAATTATTAAAGGAAAGAAAAATTTAAATCGTGGTGCTCTTCATGTACTCGTAAAAGAAGCGCGAAATTTACAAACGCGTACAAAAAATTCCGGCACGTGTGATCCATTTTGCAAAAGTTATTTGTTACCGGATAAAGGTCGTGCTGGAAAACAAAAAACACATGTAGTTAGAAGATCAGGTGGATCACCTTTATGGAATCATACATTTATTTATAAAAATGTGAGTCTTCAGGAGTTGGCTGAACGTGGTCTTGAATTAACTGTTTGGGATCATGATCGGATTGCAAGTAATGAATTTTTGGGTGGCGTTCGATTTAATCTTGGAACTGGTGAGTAAAAAAAATAATCAAAAATATTTTGATTTTACTGAATTTAAATTTTATCTTTAATTATTTTACAGGGAAAAATTATGGAAAATCAGTTGATTGGATGGACGCAACTGGACGTGAATTGTCATTGTGGCAGAATATGTTAGAGAGGCCAAATTTTTGGGTCGAGGGTGCTGTGACTCTCAGACCAAATTTGCACAATCACGGTAAAAATATTGCGCCTTAAAGTGTTAATCATTTTCTCACCTACAATTTGTACTTAAAATAATAATTGTTATACATATATTACTATTAATTGATGGATATATATATATTTAGAGGATTCGTGTTTTCATATATAAAAATAATTGTTGTATATCCTGTTAAGTGGTATGTGGCACAATACCATATTTTGAATGATGCACCTTGTACGTTAATCCGTCCATTGCACTAAATTGAAATTGAATTAAAACAAATAATAATACTAAATGAAAAAAAAAAAAAAAATTGTAGAACGGTTTTTCTCACTCGGCGAGAAATACACGTATCTAAAATAATTCATGTGAAATGAAACAAATGATATGTATGAAACTGTGTATTTAATTCAATTAAATACTCAAGTTTTTCAAATGAATATTTGCAATGATTTATTAATAAGATAATATTATGATTAAATTCATGAAAATCAGCAAGATGAAGAGAAAAATGTGCTACAGTGATATATATCAGATAGCCTCATATATTTTGCATAAAAGATTTATTTGAGATACATATAAGTATAGATTGCAGTGGTTAAAAACGTATATAATAATGATTGATTATTAAAATAATAAAAAATTTGTACTTATAAAAAATATATATATATATAAATGTATCTAAACAAAAATATATTGCATTTTTATACCATTAATATTTTTAATGTTTAATTATTTATTTTATACTTACTCCCTAAAGATCATTATTCGTTATAAATCGATTACCCTCAGAATTTTTTCCTGAATAACGATAACGGCATTTCCCATATACTCCTGAAGAAAATATAGTCATAATTATATTTTAATCATCATTTTCTTCGTTAAAAAACAAATTGTTGTACCTTTATGATCAAATGGACTGCGATTAGTTCGTGGCAATGGTGAATAATTAGAATCTACTGGCATGTCAATGAATTGTTGTGATGTTGCATCATCAGTTATTGAACGCGCTGGTAATTTAATGGTACGCAGAAGTTGTCCACGATTACGTGCGTCCATTTGTTCTGATTGTGTAACAGGTCGAAAATCAAGGAATCGAAGTGAATTTGGTAAAACATGGATAGCATATAATCTATAACGATCGTAATCAGCTTCATCGTTACTTAATGGATGTGTAAGTTGATCTGGATAACCAGGATTTCCAAGAAGACTCACATATTCAATAATTGGACAGGATTTTGTTATGTTTTCTAAAGCCTTGTCAATATCAATCAACTGTAATATATAAATTAATTAGCTATTTCTTCCTTACACAGATTATTATACAATTCAAAAAATTATAACCTTATTGTTATTTAAACTGATAGTGGTGAGTCTTGGCATATGTGGTAATGTTTTGAGATCTTGAAGTTTATTATTATCTAAAATTAATTCTTGAAGATATGTATAATTTTTTAATGCTGAAATTGTTGTCAATTCATTGTATGACAAATCAAGACTCAAACAATTGGTGCCAACAATTTTTATCAAGCCGTGAGGTATTTTTTCTGCGCGTTGACCGGTATACCAAGCCTATATATATATACATATATATAATAGATTATCTACTCTCGATTAAATTGGATAATACAGAATTTTTATTTATTAAAAATCTTTTTTAATAGTTGATATTATTAAATAAATGATACTGACCCTATCATTGTACATAGACAAGGCACTTCTATTGAAATCATGCTGTTCACTTCTCGCCATTTTGAGTTCAACATTCGTAAATATTTTTATCATTAATTTATTATCTATATATATACATTTTTAAGATTAATTTAATTATATAAAGTTTTTTCTAAATTTTGGGGAAATATATCTTACAAATAAACATAAAACCAAGGCTCGTTGATTTTTTTTTTTTTTTTTTAAAGTATTTTTATTTTTCCCAATACAGTAACTTCAAAAGAGTATAAATGTACTTATAAAACTTTTAACAATCAATTTTACTATAGCTACTAGTCATCGATGATAAATCTCTGTAGCTGTCATGTATTATATATTTTATTTGTGTCTTTAATATGTGGTTTTAATTGACGTGCTTATTATTGTGGTCATTGAAAAAAGTGACAATAAGAAAAAAATTGACCTACTATCTTTTTTAGCTTAGATTATGATAAGGTAGGGGAGGGAAGGGGATATTTACAGGGGCGTATATACATGGTAAAGATTATTTAAATATCGGTCGTAATTATATAATCATCTGTGTCGCTATGTTTATATTTGTTTTACTTCTCGTAGTTTTCATGAGTTTGTTTCTTCCTGGTTCTTCTCCGAAGTTCGTCTAAGTGTTTAGCGTCCTTTATAATTAATAGTAGTCCTTATTTAATCTGTCTGTGTCGTTCTTATCTCTGTTAGGTATCAGTTGGGTTTGCGTTGAGACCCAACACCGGTAAGTTGTTTCTTAGTCTCCCTGCTATTTTTTAATCAAATACACGTTCACTGAGAAGCGAGAATTTGCTGTCTTTCGACACTTTATTTTTATTTTTCTTTTATTTTTATTATCCAGTGTGTTAGATATAGATGTTTTCTGCTCTTTAATAATTTTGAATAGTATCCTTGTTAATGTCATGTATCACCTTCAAAGAATACACTAGGACTGAAGGCTCGTTGGTCTAGGGGTATGATTCTCGCTTAGGGTGCGAGAGGTCCCGGGTTCAAATCCCGGACGAGCCCACTTTTTTTTCTATTTTTCGTCCTAACTTTATTTTCTGTTTACTCAGATTATATTACTCATCATTTAAATTAAAAAATACAATTTTTAATGAAAGTTGCATGATATATATAATATACACATTAATTTTCTTTATTCATATGCTAACCTACATTACCCAGGTTGCATTGCTATTGAAAATTTCAAGATGGCAACGGTGACACATTTTTAAGAGCCTGCTAAATTGGCTTGGGATACGTCTAAATTGCATTACAATACTTTTATACCTTTAATTTATGCGTAAAAAATAAAAAATGAATATAATTATCATAAAATTTGTAAGTAAACAACAATGAATCGTTATCAAATATCAATTGAAATAACAATGGTTCAAATATACACATATATCTTATCATTGTGTTCATGAGTACGTGCTTAACTCTCATTGTTAGAGCTCTTGGAATATTCACTTAACGATGGACAATTTATTTCTTTGTAAAAAATATATTTATTACTAAAATTGTCCAGTAAATTTATGGTGTCATCGTTGAACTACCAAGTTGGTACCGTTAGGTAAGTTTTACCAAACGGATAAAAAAAAATGGACGCAATAGTGGAGTACAATTATGTGGCACAAGAGCCAGATGAATTAACACTACGTAAGGGTGACGTTATTAAAGATATCAAAGTAATGTCTGGAGGCTGGTCAGAAGGCACTTTGGGAGATAAACGTGGCATGTTTCCTGATAATTTTGTAAAGGTAACATATTTAAAATTAACCTTACTTTTTCATTATTATTTTTGTTTTATTCAATATAATAGTGAAATTATTATAATTTATTTTTTAGATGCTTGATGCTTCATCTGTGTCAAGTGAATTGAAAAATACCGCAGAAGGAAGTAGTTGTAGTAGTACGATGAAAAAAGAACAGATTGCTTTAAAAAATGGTGCAAGTGGCCGAAAATGGTGCAAAGTTTTATTCAGTTATGAACCGTGTAAAGAAGATGAACTTTCTCTGATACCTGATGATTTAGTAGAATTTCTTGGTGAAGTTGAGGATGGATGGTGGAGTGGAAAATTACGCGGGCGTATTGGTGTGTTTCCATCGAATTTTGTTTCACCACCTACTGAATATTGTAGAGTATTGTTTCCGTATACAGCAGTTAATGAAGATGAATTGACAATTGCCGAGAATGAAATTGTAACAATTTTATCGCGAGACGCTCCTGATAAAGTGAGATAAAAAATATGATAATAATTGTGAAAATTTGTTGGAAATATAATAATTTCATATTTATTATTGTAGGGCTGGTGGAAAGGTTCATTGCGTGGAAAAGTTGGTTTATTCCCAGACAATTTTGTTGAAATTATTGACACTGAGAAAGATAAATTTGAATATGAACCAGAAACGCGACATGGTATAGTTTCAAATATATTTCAAGGAATTTCAAAAATAACTGGTGCAAAATCACCATCATCATCATCGTCCTCATCATCATCGTCATCATCATCATCTCACTTGGGTAAAAGAGGAGAGAAAGCTCACGTGCGAAAAAGTCTCGAAGCACATACCACATCCTTTTTAAATAACGAAAGAATAAATGTCACTGGCAATCATTCCATTGTTTCAACAAATTTGAAACGAATGTCAGAAAAAAGTGAAGTTAAGACTAGTGAAAATGTGGACCTACCTGGTAAAGCTGATGAAGAATTAGATGGAGTTGAACGTGGAGAAGACACTCCACTATTACATCTCACCGTGTCTCGTGCTAAAGCTCCTCGACGACGTTTACCTTCAAGCCATCACGTTCGCAATCAGGTTGGCGGTGTAACTGCAAATACAACGGACATAAAATTTGCAGAATCAGCATCAGTAATATAATTTGATACATATTAATTATTGAAATGCTATTATGAATAAATAATTTACATATGTAATTTATCCACAGGATGTAACAGTGATAAATGGTACTACTGATACGGTTGATCAATCGCGTGATGAAGAGGTTGAGCGTGTAGTTTGCAAAACACGAAAAAATATTCCTTGGGTAAATTAATATTTTATAACTCATAAAAACAATAGAAAAAAAATATAATCAATCTCATGATGCCATTGATAATTTTAGATTGAAGAATTGAAATTAAATCAAATGGAAAAAAAGAAAATTCAATCTGTTAATAAACATGAAAAAGCTGATACGATTAAAAAAGAACGGATTCATGGACGATCAACGGTGCAATCAAGTGGTAGTAGTGAATTGAATACTGAATTATGTCAAGATAATGGAGACATTAAAACTAAAGAAAAAGATACACACCATCGAACAGATCCGTCACACATATCGACACGCACAGTCTCGCCAACGGCTACAAACAGTCCCACACCCGCATACGTTCCCTATCGTCTCTATTGTCAATTACTGGAGCGCGTAAGTATTCGATAAATAATTTAATTAGAAAAAAAAAATTATTAATTAATTATTTATTTTTTTGTGTTTTTTATATTCAAAACCAGGTTAATCAATTGGAAGAAGGTCAAACAGAATTGCAAAGAATTGTGGCACAACTTTCTGAACGATTGAGTCCATCATTGATCAATTCACCAACCATCAGTAATAACTTGTAAATTATAACCAGAATTTTTACTTCAGTATTCGCTGTGCATACCAATTTTTTTGTTTTTTTTTTATTGTGTTAATTGACAACAATTTGTTATTTTACCACTGTTAAGTAAGAAGACGAGTATTTTGTGTGAGGTTGTGGAAGCGGGTGAGGGAGGATATTATTTATTGATTGCGCATAATAATTCACAATCGTTATACCAGTATTCGTACTTTCTTTTGTTAAATTTTTAACAAACTTGAATATAAGGACACATTCCACGTGACAATGATTCATATTATTCATAATATATTCTACAAATTTATAAGATTTTTTTGTGTGAAATTTGACCAATTTTTTGTGGAGGTGATTTAATGACCATTTATATGATTGAGTAAAGGCATGAAAGAAGATTTATAAATGATGAAGTCGTGCCAATGCATTTTATTTTTTATTGTTTACTGTATAAGTTGGCCGATACAATTTGAATACTTTACAAATTATTTAATAATTGAATATTGTAAGGCTGTACATAACGTATCAATGTACCCATTTGTTCTTCATATTTTTTTTTTTTCTTTTTTCTTACATCCAGTTTACATGGTGCTAATCATTAATGAAATCAATAATATTTATTCAAATAGTTTTCGTAACAATTCAATCTTTTGTACTTTTATATTTTTGGACAATGGATCGTTCATCATTGATACATAATTTCACTTAAAAAGTTTATACAGAAGAAAGAAAAAAGATAAATTGAAAAATAATTTTATGAGCAAACTTATTACTAATTATTACATTTGTGATGAATAAATAGTTATTACCGTACCAAGATTTTTCATAAAAAATCATAAATCAACTATAATTATATAATAATTCGTTAATAATGTACATAAATACTTACGATAAATCAATGAAAATGCAAATAAGAATTTTTAGCATATTATAATGGATATAAATTTCATTTATTTAAATATTAAATTTATTATTTGCTGACACCGTGTAAATATTTCGGTGAAATAAAATTTTTCGTTACCTGTATTGAGTGAATTATTTGTTTTTCAAAGTTGAACTGGAATTCGGTAAAATTTCACAAATGAAAGGTAATAACTGCGAACATCTAACAACTTTCCAAAGTGGTAATACCGTAGATGATGATTTTGGTGAGAATGCAGTAAGGGTGACACATCCACGTGAACTTGGTTCCCTATTTGCCCAAGCACGATATTCGAAGCACGACAATGGTTCATCTACTTCAATCAAATTGGTGAGTCAAAAAAAACCCTTAAGAAAAACAAATATAATTACTGATATTACCAAATTCATTTTTCCACAATCGTTGTTTCCCTTGGTTACTCAATCCGACAAATGTGGGAGTATCACCAATAAATTTAGACAGTCCCACGCTTCTTTCTGCGCTGACAATGTGTGCCAGTTTTCCGTAAAACTTTGAGCATTCCAACTGAGCGTTGGAATAATTTTCAAAATTTTTCGGGGTCACGAACACACCGATTCTTGGCAGACATTTCACGCTATTATTTACTGTAAGTAAAAAATCACTAAAAAAAAATTTTATTATTGAAATATCATTTTTAAATGTTGGTTAATATACCTGGGATAATATTTCGTGAATATAAACTGTAATATGAAAATTTATCATGAGCGACAATCGTATGCGCAACATTTGTTTCAGGGCAGCCGATAACTTGGCAGTTGTGCTGATTTATATTTATTTTTATCTTTGTTGAATTAATAGAAATATCAAGTGGATAATAATTAAATGCCAAGGCATTTTTCAATATCGCAAATTCTTGGCATTGTCGTACAGTCGAAAATGTTTTTTCGGATAAAATAAATTCTGTTGATCGTGAATGTCGTCGAATTAATTTGAATTTTGATATATTTCTATTTGTGATTTTACAGCATTTGCTTGCTATAGATATTTCCAATGAAAACAACAACACACAGATAATACTAATATGTTTAAACATATTCTACATAAAAATAAAATGGAGAAAAAATGTAATAAAATATTGTGATATTTGTGAGAAAAAAAATAGAATTGTAATAGTTTAACAAGATTTCACGTATAACTGTTGCCAATTATTCATGAAATAACAGCTATAAATCTAATAACAATTATGTAAGAATGTACATTGGGAAATATTGATTGTTCATCTGTGCGGATATAACTGACGGAAATGTCATACATTTTTTTTCATTGTACAATTAATTATTCGAATCAAAGTCAAATATTCACTAATAATTTTTCGCATTAATATTTATAATTTATTTTTTCTTATCAACCAAATAATGGATCCAATGCTTTCGTAACTTCTTTAAATATATCATCGATTGAACCTTCAGCATTAATCTGAAATTAATATTGAAAAAATAAATATAAATTAAATAGAAATTAAATAGAAATAAAAAAAAAAAATCAAAGTTGTACCTTGACAATTTTATTTTTATAATTTTCAACAAGTTCATTATTTTTAACGTTAAAAATTTCAATTCTTTTCCTAATTGTTTCTTCATTGTCATCAGCACGTTGTGATACTGCTGCACGACCAAGTAATCGTTGCTTCATTGTTTCATTAGACACGTCAAAGAACAAAATAAGATCGGCTGGGCAAATCTTACATTATAAAAATAAATTGGATAATTGTAATTAATTAAATCATTTATATACAACAATAATTATATGTATTTAGATACCGTATTTTCAAATTCAATTCCTTGTTTCACTTCTCTAGGATATCCATCAATGAGAAATCCGGTTTTTGTACTCTTGTCTTTGATTGCTTTGTCCATTTGTTCTTTTATAAGTGACAAAACAATTTCCTACAAAAATATTATCACAATATTATTCAATATTTATGAGTAGGTTTAAATAAATTATTTCTAATTAATATTTACAGTAGGGACGAAAAGACCCTTGGACATGAGCTCTTGAAGTTCATTACCACGGTTACTTCCACTCTTAACTTCTTCACGAAGTAAATCACCACTGCTTAGATGTAACAATCCATATTTAACTATTATTTTATCACATTGAGTACCTTTACCACACCCTGGTCCACCAATAATCCAAATTGTTTTCATTATATCTGCTGTATCAACTATAAACTCAAGAAGAGATAAGATAATAAAAATAAATATTGATATACCATCACAGTATTAATGATTTTATAAATTTTCTTACCTCGATTGAATAATATGTAGAGTATCACTGAAAAAATGAGAGCCAGGTCAATTTATTTATAATGAAAATCTATATACTTTTTTTTGTCATTGAACCAATAAAAAAGTCTTAGGTAGCAATTCGTTACGAATTCACCAAATACAAACTCACACTGATTGTACGATTCTCACGATTCAGTTCTGATCAAGTCCTGTGCTCAAACTGGCTAACTGCCCATAATAATATACGTCACATTCATTTTTATAGAACACCAAAATGCTGTAATAGTTTACTAAAAATACTAAAATTAATACAAATGTATTTGTTTATTTTTTAATTACTATAAATTTTCATTTATTAAGATATTTAATAAACCTGTGAAATTGTCATTATTTTTATTTTATATAAATATAGATTTTATTTTATATAAATATTAAATGGCACCAAGTTTGACCTATTGATTTTCGGCGCGTTTACTATTTTAGTTTTTCAACTCTTCCCTCTCTCGCATTCACTTGCCGATCGTAGTGTCACGGACAAAACTGAGTATTTTCCGTGAACTAATCGACGGGCATGAAATAAGTAGTGAGGAATAAGTTGAATATAACTGTGAGTGGTGCACATGATTATTACACATACAAATAAAATAGTGCGTCCGACACGACAAACGTTTCTTAAAGAACAGAATAATTTCATTTTACTGTCTTTAATCTTTATATAAAAAAATGGTATGTATTTTTTTAATAAAAATTAAATTTTAATATTTTAAAAATTATTCAAATATATTTTCTTTGTAGTATCAATGTAAAATTTCTGATCTATCATTTACCTGAACGCAGGTTATGGTGGTCATACATTCGGCTGATTTAAAATCTAATTAATCATGTAATAAGCCGATAAAATTATTATCTCATTTCTATGAATTATTTATTGTATGATATTAACAAATAATAATTCACAATATATCTTTAATAATTCAAATCACATAAGTTAATGAGGGAATAAAATTATGACTACGCCATAACCTTATAAGGAAATGAAATTTTTCATGATGGCTACGCTAAAAATTATGTATTAAAAAAAATAACATTTTTCTTCTTCATTACAACAGCAACCTCAAATTATTTTACTCAAGGAAGGCACTGATTCAAATCAGGGTAAGGCTCAGCTAATATCCAATATAAATGCTTGTCAAATGATTGTGGATGCTGTGCGTACTACGCTTGGCCCTCGCGGCATGGACAAGCTTATCGTTGATGAAAATGGTAAAGGTACAATATCTAATGATGGTGCAACTATTTTAAAATTGTTGGATATTGTTCATCCTGCTGCAAAAACACTCGTAGATATTGCCAAGTCTCAAGATGCCGAGGTTAGTCTGGAGTATAATAATTTATTAAGTATTTAGTGGAATACTCCATAAATTTTATTGATGATATTTTAAAATTTTAATAACGTCATCAAATTAAAATGGAGAAATTATGAGAATATGAGCATATATAGACTGACAATAGCTTAAAGTTAATGTGCTGTTTCAAAATTGTTCATACATAAATTATTGGATTCATTATCAATTCGAAATTTACGATTTAATGTAATATAAAAATTAATGGAAAATCAAATATTATTTTAGGTTGGCGATGGTACGACAAGCGTTGTTCTGTTGGCTGGTGAATTTTTGAAACAGATGAAACCATTTATTGAAGAGGGAGTACATCCACGAATTATTATAAAGGCATTCCGTAGCGCAATACAATTATCGGTGGAAAAAATTAAAGCATTGAGTAGGGACACTGATATACCATCGGTTAGCAAAGGATTTGAACTATTACAAAAATGCGCAGCTACATCAATGAGTTCAAAGTTAATTCATCAACAAAAAGATTTCTTCAGTAATATGGTAGTCAATGCAGTTTTATTTCTCGACGATTTATTACCACTTAATATGATTGGAATAAAAAAAGTTTCGGGTGGTGCACTCGAGGATTCACTCCTTGTTAGAGGTGTTGCCTTCAAAAAAACATTTTCCTATGCTGGATTTGAAATGCAACCTAAAAAATATTCACCATGTAAAATAGCATTGTTGAATATTGAATTGGAATTAAAAGCCGAACGTGATAATGCAGAAATTCGAGTTGACAATGTTGATGAATATCAAAAAGTTGTTGATGCTGAATGGCAAATACTGTACCAGAAACTTGAAAGAATTTGGAAAATCGGAGCAAATGTTGTGCTATCAAAATTACCGATCGGTGATGTTGCTACTCAATATTTCGCAGATAGAGATATGTTTTGTGCTGGCCGTGTACCAGATGAAGATCTCAAGAGGACAATGAAAGCTTGTGGTGGCGCTGTAATAACAACCGTTAATGATATCACCGATTCTGTTCTCGGTAGTTGCATAACATTTGAAGAAAAACAAATTGGTGGAGAACGATTCAATTTCTTTACTGGATGCCCAAATGCAAAAACATGCACTTTTGTATTACGCGGTGGAGCTGAACAATTTTTGGAAGAAACTGAACGTTCACTTCATGATGCTATAATGGTTGTTAGACGAATGATGAAAAATGATGCAGTTGTTCCTGGTGGTGGTGCTATCGAAATGGAACTTTCACGAACACTTCGTTATCATTCATGTACAATCGCTGGTAAGGAACAACTTTTGATTGCAGCAATTGCCCGAGCATTGGAAATTATTCCCAGGTAAGAAAAACAATTTTTGCAACTTTATAATATAATTATGTTTCGGCTAATTTTTCAATTCAAAATATTTTTTTGTTATAGACAATTGTGTGATAACGCTGGATTTGATGCTACAAATATCTTGAATAAGCTACGACAAAAGCATCAGCAAGGACAATGGTGGTATGGAGTTGATATCAATGCTGAGGATATTGCTGACAATATAACCGCTTGTGTCTGGGAGCCAGCTATTGTCAAAATCAATGCATTAACAGCTGCAGGTGAAGCAGCATGTCTCATACTATCCGTTGATGAAACAATAAAAAATCCAAGAAGTGGCGGAGGTGATGCCCCACAAATGCCTATGGGTCGGGGTATTGGTAGGCCACCAATGATGTAATTTGCATTTGCTTAAATCGCCTTCATATCCACCTACTTTCTTCTATAATTTTCAATATGTTTACAAATGCCTCGGTAATATTTGTAATTTCACTTGGAGCATTAATTTCCATTTTTTTGCGAATTTATCAAACAATTGTTCTATTATTTGTATCATTGTTTAATTTAATAAACTACGTATAGTAACATTGGATACATATATGATTTGTATTATTTTTCTATCGTTTCACGTTTATAAATGAGTAAAAATATAAAATGAAAAATGAATGAGAAATTTTGTGAATTTTTCAAATTGATTATAATTCATCTATTATATAAAATAAAAAAATGATCTTTCGGTAAATTCATTATTGCCAATTGATTTGATTACAATTAATTATCATTATGAAAAATATTATCAGAATGTAGGTGAATTTAAGATAAAAAGTCTGTCCTTTTCTTTGTCTATCCACTTGAGTAATTTACTAACGGCATTTGTAGCATCAGCTTTTGTTACAAGTGGCTCAAATGTCACGTATAATTCGAAACCGGATGTGACCCATGCAAGCATCGTTTCATTTTCCATCTGTTGAAATATAATTTTTAATGGACGATTTGCCGCGTGTAATCGATGATGTAAACATTGATAGAGTCCCAATAATCTAGAGAAAAAAAAAAAATAATAATAAATAAATAAATAGATAAAATAATAATTTTTGTATAATTAATATTACCGCTCGATTTCTTCATCATTTGTATATGGTGGCTGAAATCCGGGACTCCAAAATTGTGCAGTACTGCGACATTTGTATAATACATGACGCATTTCAGGTAATCCAATTTCCAATGTTGTTATTGGTACACGATTCATTGATTCATTAATAGCCTCAAGACAATTGGTTCTCCGTAATTTTTCTACTATTTTTTGTTTTGCTTCGGAGAGTGTTGAAAATAAATCACGATCGGCAATTAATAATAATAAACATGCTTGACAATCTTCAGCCAAATATGATACATGGCCGTGCATAAGACCATTGGCATTGAATTTCGGTAAACAAATTGGCGTCCAACCTTCAGCTGTTTTAAATGCTTCAGAGCTCGCAACTAAATTTTGTATTAAATGTAAATCAGCTGGATGAATAAAACATTTTTTCATTCTCACTAATGTTACCAATTGATTGTTAGCCAATAATAATCCAAAAACTAAATTCTGTTAAAAAAAAAATAATAATAATAAATAAATATATAAACAATACAAACGATATTTATATGTACCTTTATTTTACCACACGTTTGTATTATTGTTTGTGTTATTAAATCTCTCATTGATGGTAGTAATGGTAAACATTTAACAGCACCAAGAAAAAATGCTGGTTCTCGATCCATGAAATCTAATAAATGATCAATTAAACGTTCACTACCTGTCAATAATCTTCTCAAATCAAAATTACGTCGTTGCTCATATACTCGAGTTAAATACGATTGCGTTAAAACAAATAAAATTTGATTATATACATATCTGTAATAAAAATTGAAGAGAATTAATTATTTGAACAAAAGTAATATTTTTTTTTATTTCAATTTTTAAACTTACGTGAGTTGACTAGATAATTGTGATACGCTCTCGAGTGTTTTAGAAACAGCTACCAATATCAAAGGTCCTTTTAGTGAAAAAACGAAATTTGTATCTCCAGCATGTACCGATCGAATCGTATCATTACCGGCTTGAACAAATGAAACCAATGCCTGCATTACGCCCATTATTGTAACAAGTTTATCTTCAGAACTGTGACGTGAATAAACAGGTTTGCCAGCTTGACTTAAAACAAATATATGTTTTTTTTGTGCTAACCAATTTTTACAACGAAGTGGATCAACATCATTATTGCATTGAGGCACTTGGTCACTGACATCACTCTAAAATATTGAAAATTATTTAATAATAATTTATATAAAAATTATTTAAATATTATTGTCTCACCTGATCAGCATCTGCATCAAGAGAACTTATTTCTTTTAAATCTTCTGATGAAATTTCTATATTCGCCATGGCTTCAGCAATTGTTGGATTATTTTGTACATCATCTAATTTATCATTTAAATTACCACTGATGTCTTGTTCATAATCATCTAAGCTGTCTGTAGTTATGAGCATTGTCTCAGTAGATGCACCGGGTTCGATGCCTGGCTCACCAATATCATCATCGACAAATGCATCAATTGACGCCATTTTTTTATAATTTTTATATAAACAATAAAATTTTTAATTCAACTATCAATTTTCTAATAACACAATAATCACTATTATTTTTGGCCACTTGTCATTTTGTCAATGACAATTTTTTGCTGTATTATCAAATAATAACACAACTGTCGACACAACACTCTCCGCCATATAAAATATATATCAGTAAATAAAAAAAATAAAAAAACAATAATAATAAATAAAATTAAGTAGAATAAAATAATTTTACTGTAATAAGTAGTAGCGCCAAAGGCACAGTCGTGGTGGTTCTGTTAATCAAAACAATTTCGTGATATTTGAAACCAATGAGAATTCAGTTTTTACACCATCAACTCAACTCCATCGATTCCACTCCAAAAAAACATAAAATATTATTTTCATCTATTAAAATTATACATAAAAAAATAATTAAAATAAATTATAAAATTTTAAATATCAATAGTGATATATTATTTTATTTTGTCCATTATATTGTGAATAGTAAGCGGTAAATATAAAAAATTAAACGCGAATATGCTACCATCTTGTGTCAAGTTTCAATAATTGAATATATATATAGTTGAATATGAATAATATGTACATGTACATAATGCAATAGTAATGAGGGACGATGAAGGAATGAAAATTGTAAGGAGGTGAATAGCGCGTTGCAAACATACATTTTACTAATGTTTTTTAGTTAATCATTTTTTATATCAAGTTATTATTATCATAATCTTTTTTTTTTTTTTTTTTTTTTTTTTCAATTATAAAGTGACTTTATAAAAAATTGAATTGTTAATAGTTACATATTCATAATATACGCAAAGTGGATGGTTTGTTTAAATGTTATAACAACAGAAAATAAATATATATGTATGAGTATACGTACATACACTTCTATGTATGTATATGATTATAGAAAGTGAATCAACAGTAGTGATACACGGCCCAACAACGACGACTTTTGTTAACCCCAATTATTGTCATCAATTATCATTATGTCTAAGAGTAAACTTCATCATCATGTTGACAGCAATATAATTGCTGTTAAAAGTAAAGTGAGTAAATTATTTTGCAATGATTGTATTGAAATTTTCCAATTGGATGCGTATAATTTATCATATATATATATATTTTTTTTTTACTAATCTTATTATTACCATTATTGATATAATTATTGCGTTATTTTTTATTCTGTCCAGTTTGACGCTGATATCATGAGATTTTCAATTAATAAAAATGAACAAATAGGTTATGAAGATTTTAGAAAGTTATTAACAAAAAAACATGAGTTGGGTCAGGATTTAAATTTTTTAATATGGTATATGGATCCAACTGATGGTGATTCATTACCTATAAACAATGATAACAATTTGGCACGTGCATTATTGGCAGCTAAACCATTATTGCGTATATTTATAACGAGAAACAGTGATGGTTTGGATGACATTAATGGTTACAGTACATTGAAACCGAAAAATTTGATATCAAGTATATTGGGTGGAACACCTGGTAAACCAAAGCCTCTTGCTATTTCCAATCCTCATGATTTTAGACAGGTATGATTTTTCGTGATTTTTATATTTTTTTTTCTTGTTCCACATCATATATATTTAATATCTAACTTTTTTTTTTTATATAAGGTCTCCGCTATTATTGATGTTGATATATTGCCAGAAACATGTAGACGTGTTAGATTGTTGAAACATGGCTCTGACAAGCCCCTTGGATTTTATATAAAAGATGGTGAAAGTTTTCGTGTATTGCCACCATCAGCTGGTGGTGGAATAGAAAAAGTTCCTGGTGTTTTTATAAGTCGTCTTGTACCTGGTGGTTTAGCGGAAAGTACAGGATTATTAGCTGTTAATGATGAAGTGTTGGAAGTTAATGGCATTGAAGTTGCTGGAAAAACCTTGGATCAAGTGAGAAAAATGGACAATTCTATTTTTATTAAGATTATTAATTATATGAAATGAAATAATTAACAATAATAGATGATGTAATAATTTTTTTTTTTTACAGGTAACGGACATGATGATTGCTAATTCGTCCAATTTAATAATCACTGTTAAACCAGCTAATCAACGAGCAGCTATGGCCGCACCAAGACGCGGATCATTTTCACGAAATAGTCAATTGTCATCGGGTAGCCATCAATCAACGCAAAGTGTGGCAACAGGAAGTGCTAGTGATGAGGAACCTGATGAAATTGTTGATTTAACTGGTGTTGTATTGAATGACGAAATTACATCAACATCATCAACGTCTCATCATCATCACAATCAACAGCACCCCCATCAACATCTTGTTCATCACCATTCACACCAAAATCATCATCATCCACATAACAATCATCATCAGTCACATAGTCATTTCAGTCACGATCAAACTGGAGTCCTGCATCTCTGAGATTTCAATGAAACGAGCAATGACAACAGGAAAAAAAAAAAAATTACAATTGACAAAGTAAGAATACAAAAAAAATTTTAATAAACAGATCAATTTCGAAATGCCTTTTTTTATGTGCCTTTGAATGTGGCACAGGTAATTGAATACATTCCTATTATTGAATATACATTTAAAAAAAAAATATACATATACACGAGGGTTAGTTGGTGAATTATAAGCAATAAATGATAGCAATGGCGCGAGGAAAAGGGGAGGGGGGGGGGGGGGGGGAAAGAGGGAATTTATGAGATTTTATATTTCTACAGTAACATTCACAATTTGAAATGTTTTTTCTTGTTTCTTAAATTGAAACGCGCTCTTGAGTATTAAATAGTTGACAGTTATTTTGCGTGATTAATTAAAAATTGAAAATTGAATCATTAAATTAAGAAAAAAAAAAATATATATATATATATTTCAAAAATTTAAACATCTGAAAGTAAAATTGAATTCCGTACATATAAATTCATTCGATCGAAATTATTGCTATTAATATTATTGTTCATTATTATTTTGGTGTCATGAAGTATTTTTTACTGAATGTGAAAATTCATTCCATATAAAGTTATGATAAAGATAAAAATAGAAAAAAATAAAAAGCACGCCTATTCGTGTATGAGCATAAATTATTAATTGCTGTATAATATTCAATTCACGTAATTTACTTTACATATAAACACGTATATACACATGTGCATGTGCACAAACATAAAAAGAAAAATACAATAGACATTACGTTGAAGTTTTTGAATTTTATGATTCAATTATTTTATTATTAATTATTTTTTTTAAATCTAATGTTAAAATATGTTGTTTGAATATTATTAGTGAAAGGTTGATGATAAAACCGCGTATGTGGAATTGTATATTTGGTGCCTTAATATTGTGTACTTAATCAAGAATGCAAAAAAAAAAAAACAAAAACAAAAAAAAATGAATTGTAATTTGAATCCTTGAAACGAGAAACGGGCATGAGGTGGCAAAAAGATTGCAGGGTTCACAAGTGTCTCAATTATTGATAAAACATATATGAATTTCGTATGTTGAGAGATGTACCATTAGTATTACAGTAAAAATAGTATTACTTTTACAAGTATATACCGATTTGATGGAAGAAAATGAGATATGTATAAAAAAAAAGGAAATGATAACAAATACAAATATAAGAAAATTTGAAATTTTTTTTTCTCATTTGTATTAAATATGATATTGAGATATTTAAAAAAATTGAAATATCATAAATCATGAATGTTTTTTACATCATAAATAATTGCAATAATTATTGTGCTCATGTATATAAAATAAAAATCTATATACTTGTAATGGATTTGAATAACAATTTACTCTAATGCAAAAACTGAAATAAACAAATAATAAATATTTTATTTTATCGTAAAAGTTTTTTAATTGTATCAATATTAGTGACATATTAATTCCAATTAATTGATAAACTCTATTGTTTATATTTCATTATTTTTTCTTATTCTTTTTCATCAATTTATTTCTTTAACTCTTGCTGATGCTATCGTGATAATATTAATGGGTTATTTTAATATGAATCCATACGTGGTGGTGGAGCATATTTATCATCACCCGTTAGTTCACCCGCAGCTATTTGTCGTTCACGTTCAGTACGCATTATTATAAGACGAGCGTTTTGTTTACTTTTTAAAACACACTCTCGAAAATCACGTATCAAAATTAGACATTTTTCTTGACCGCGAGTGACTCCATGAGCCTCTAAACAATCGACAACACGTAGTTCATGATTTGCGCATTCATGATGATCTTGAAAATTTCCCAGAGGTGCAAATAAATCAGAAGCAAAAGTTCTCATCCATGGTGTTACTGTTGAGGCCATGGTAAAGCTATAAAATATATATTTATTATTATTATTTGTATCGAATTGACGTTTTCTTTCAATTCAATTAAATTTGGTTTGATTAACCTCTGAGGTAATTCATTATATAATAAATCACGATTGAAAAAATTTTTTTTTATTTCAAATGATACATTTGCTATTGAAATTAATAATTAATTTTATATTATCTTAAAAATATTACCGCTTTTGTGTCAGACAATGTCAATTGACGATATTTCAATAATATAATATCTCAACTTTGTGGTATGTATTGGTTACAGCAATACAAATATGTGAGTGAACACATAACATAACCCGTGTATTTAGATATTTTATAGTTGTAATACTGCGCATGCGTGTACGAACTTTTGTATTTCTCGTCAATCGGTGAATTGTGCCAAACGATAATCAACCAAACATATAAACATGACGTGCCACGTTCAAAAATATTCTTTTCGCCTAAATAGGTCGTATGAAGAAAAAAATCTGATACATATGGATTCGAGGCTATATTTTACTATTATAGTATTTTTTAGTTTTATTATGTATAATGTAACCAGTAAAAGCCTTTCTCTTGTCAATGATGATGATCTTTTGCATTATATACAAAATGAACAATATGTTGTCGCATTATTCAGTGAGTATTTTATATTTTATTAATTAATTGGAATAAAGTTGATAAAAAATTTCAAAACATATGATTAAATATTTTAGTTCAAATGTATATTTAAAAAAAAAAATTTCCCTCACTTGCTCTATACACATTTGAACGTAACCTTACTTTATAGATAATGTAATATTTTATTTCTAGCTAAAGACAATTGTCAAATATGTGGAGAATACGAGCAGAAATTATATCAATTAAGAGAAGAATTAGTTGATGCCTTATCAACATGGGTAGTTAAAGTTTCAAATAGTCATTTACGGCAATTGTACAGTCCAAATCAGGAGCCGGCTTTGGTTTTCTTTCGCAACGGAATACCTTTACTCTATGATGGTACTTTATATATTAATATAATATAAATAAATAAAATACATCGAAATAATATTGATAGTATTAAATTGTAAATATTTTAGGTCCATTAGATGACGAAGAAATCATTGATACGTTTTTAAATAATAAAGAACCTGTTGTGAAAGAATTGACAGATGATAATTTTGAGCATTTAACACAAGCCAGTACTGGTGCTACAACAGGTGATTGGTTTGTTATGTTGTAAGTATTAAAGTAAATGAAAAGTATTCAATTATTTATTCATTATCGTGATTATATTTTTTAAATTTGTTATTTTGTGTTGATGGCAGTTATAGCAATGATTGTGTCGAGTGTCAAAGAATGGGAGCTCGTTGGGAGGCAGTAGGAGCTAAAATAAAGCAAAGAATTAATGTTGCACGTGTGAATAAACATACAACTGGTGTTTCCACTGCACGAAGATTTAATGTTTTTGATGTACCTGCATTTATATTGTGAGATTTAAAATAATTTAATTGTTGAGCAAATATTTGCCAATCTAAAATTATGATTCACATTAATTTTTTAATAACTAATATTATTAATATATGATTGATATTTATTACAGATTTAGACAAGGCAAAATGTATAGGCATCAAATTCCGAAATACGATGTAAAGTCGTTGGTATCATTTGCAAGAGAATGGTACAGAAATACACAGGGTGAAAAAGTTCCTGTAGCACTAAGTCCATTGTAAGTTTACTATAATATAATTTTATATTTTTATAAATAAAGATATTTCATTAGCTATTGTTTTTTGTTTTTCTCTGCAGTGATGATTTTACATTGATGATTGCAAACTGTTTGCGTGAAAATCCATGGATTATGAAGCTCGGGAGTATAATTCTATGTGTTGTGGTAGTTATTGTTTCTATTGCATCTAAACGTGAACGTAAAATCACAGAAATACCAGAGAAAAAAGAGAAATAACTATATAACAGAGTTATATAATCAAAAATAGATGTAGAAATTCAATTTATAATCTTTTCCTTTTTTTTTTTTTCTTTTTTCTACAAGAAAGAAAAAAAATTTTACATTTTGATAATTAATCTTTAATCATTATAATATTGACAATACTTGTATTGAAAAATTGGGATGACAAATATAATTGTAATCTGGAATGAAGTAAAATTCATGTGAAAAATTATTTTTTTATCTTCATACTTTGAGCTTCACATAAATATTGAAATAAAATTATTATAAAATTAATTTGAGCATTATAAATGTTATTTGCTAATTTTTATTTCCACACATTGTATGGATAATTAAATATTGTCTACAGAGTTATTTATTTTAAAAATTGTTAATGGATTAGTCAATGATAAACGAATACCACGTTCAAATTTTTCCTGTAACAATGAAAATTCCATCATATTATCAGGCTTTGATTCAATCCAAAATTTGTCAAATTCATAAAATAAATAACTGTAAAATTGATGAAAGGCACGTTTTGATGGTAATGTTTTTGATGAATTATAAATTTGTGTTTTAGCTGCACCATCACGTAATAATCTTAAAGCCATACTCGTAATATTTATTCCCACAATTGCAAATGCATAACCATAACGTGGATGAGTTGAATGCAATAAAGCGAGTGCAGCAGCATGCGGATATTCCTCAGTGAAATAAACAAGATTTTCCAATCCTAAAATTCCCATACCACGAAAATCTGTTTTAGGATCATCACCTTGAAATCCAATATCTTGCCACTGTTTTGTAACACGTGATTCAAGTGGTTCATTTGGTTTAAGTAAATTCCACAATTTCAATAACAACAATTCATGATTTGCATTATCAGAATCATAAGCTGTTTTACGTAATTCCTCACATTCCACCACCAATTGATGATAACCCCATATTAATTCAACACATTTGCCAAATGATCTGGCAAAATCTGGATGTGCTGTTGGATTAATTTTTTTCGTTAACAATACTGTTCTTATTGCATCCTCCAATATTTTACGTTCACTTCTAATTGTAATTCCACATTTATTCGCAATACTGTCAAGATGCATTATTAAATTTTTTATATCACTATTACGTGACTGTCGCAATGAACGTTCGACGTGCAATGTTCTCGGAGCACCCGATGGTTCACCATAACAAATTCGTTGTAGCTCGCACATTTGTGTTGTTTGATGTAAAAACCATTTTATTAAAGGCCTAAAGTACCAGTACACCAATGACCATATATAAGAAATCATATTATTTGATATTAAAAAAAAAAAAAAAAAAAAAGACTTACAGTCCCTCTCAAGTCATTTCTCTCTGTATCTAAAAAATTATTTATATTTATCAATATATCACATGAATTGTATATATTATAAATATTATATATTATTAAATGTACCTACTTATTAAATTGTTGATGCTACATAAGAGGTTACTCTGTCATCAGTGATATTTTTTTTTTACACTTTATAAACGTCATTTGAATCAATTTATACACTTGGTTATTTAATTCACTTCAAGTGTTACTAAATGTATCCTTGGAAACTCTTGAATTGCTGGTAATATCGATTTTTCTTGAATTATGTTAGACACAAGTTGTGTGAGGGTTGACCGGCAACGAACAACACAACCACATAGATTTCACGCCGCACGCGCAAACATATTCACGAATTTTTAATACAATACACATATACACACCCATTTATACATTTCGACGTTTTATATACACATATACTTACTTATCATGATCGTTTCACAGTAATGTATTGCCACATTAAAGAACCCGCACTCACACATGCATTGGAAGGGACATCCGGATCATTAGTGGCGGGAGTAGTACTATTTGAATCGATGGCGCTGGCATTCCAATTGGTTTCTAGTTGAGCTATAATTCAAATTGGACCAATCGGAATTCTGCTTTGTATTGTATGGAACAACCGAAAGTATGACCTCTTCTACTTTGGCTGATTGTGCTAAAACAAATTTTAATTAATTCAATGCTAATTAAAAGCTCAGGTATGTAAAAAATAATTCAAATACAAAATATTTATTAATAATTATTGAATTAATATCTCCTAAATACCTCGGATATTAATTATTTCAACAAAAAAATTTAGTTGATGGTATTTTCGAAAAAATCAATACGATAAAACAGTTATTTTCAAGGAGCATTGTCAAAGGGTAATATTATTTCTATGGTAAGCACCAATCGGTATAAAACATATCTACTTTCTTAACGTTTCATAATACGCTAAAAAATTATACGTATGTCGATCAGAACAAATCAACTGTGATATTTTGTATCCGCCATATTGAATACGAACATCAAGCTGCCAGCTGGATGTATCAGTTTTTTTTTTTCCCCACCAGTTATCATCGAATATTTATAAGTGTCGTTTGAATATAGAAATTGTATTTGTGTCAAATATTGTTAATTCAATGTGTTTCAAATCTGTACGTATAAATAATTAATATATTTGTATAGCTTTGGTTTAACAATTATTAATGAACTATATCACTGTGCTTTATATATATATATATATATATTTTTTGTTCTGAAGAAGATACAGCTTTACTCTCCGCGCGTAACTGAACTTTCAAAATAGCGAATTGGGTAGGCAACAGGTGTCCCAAGTAATTGCACCAAGAGCTATAATCCCTCATACACATATATACATCACTTGCATATTTTACGATACTTATGTTTTATTTAATGCACTAAAATTTTCATATCTGGCAAACTGAATGTTAATATTGTGGTAATTTATTCGGTATTTTACTTGTGGGAAGAAAACTATTGTGAAAAAAAAAGTTTGTAAATGATATAGAGAGAAGAAAAAAAAAAAAAAAAAAAAAAAAATGAATTACGATTATTTAATTAAATTTTTGGCATTGGGCGATTCTGGTGTTGGAAAAACGAGTTTTCTACATCAATACACTCATGGAGAATTCAATTCACAATATGTATCAACTGTGGGAATTGATCTACGCGAGAAAAGAGTGGTATGTACAATGATAATTGTATATAAACTGATGAAAAAAAAAATAAAATAATAATAATAATAATATATTCTATTGGAATATTTCTTTTTTTTAAATGCAGATATACAAGAATATAAATGGCAGGACACAAAGAGTTCATTTACAATTGTGGGACACAGCTGGTCAAGAGAGGTTTTAGTTCTATATATGTACTATATATGTACTAATAGTTGCATATGCGAGTGTAACTAATAATAAATAATATTTAGATTTAGAAGTTTAACAACGGCATTTTATCGGGATTCCATGGGTTTCTTTCTAATATTTGATTTAACAAATGAACAATCATTTCTCGAAGTAAGAAATTGGTTGGCACAATTAAAGGTATTATTATTGATTTTATCACTAATTAATTGATATTGATATATTATTTTATTATTATTAAATTAATTTTATCTTACAGACCCATGCATACTGTGAAAATCCTGATATAATTTTATGTGGAAATAAAGTAGATTTGGAAAGTCGAAGAGTTGTAAGTGAAACGGATGCTCGTGAATTGGCTGATTCTCATGGGTAAGATAATTAAACAAATAATATATACATATATGTATATAATAATTTGTAACAATATCTTGTGGTGGATAAGGCAATTGAGCTATTTTAATTTATATAATAAATTTTAGTATGGTATATATGGAAACTAGTGCTGCTACAGGACAAAATATTGAACATGCTGTAGATTTATTGCTTGATAAAGTAATGCGTAGAATGGAAGCTACTGTGGACAAATCACTATTGCCGCATCAACGTCTTTTACGTTGTCATGAGCAGGATCCACCGCCATCAAAAACATCTTGTCATTGCTGACAGTGTCATATCGCGTAGAGTGAAAAAAAAAAATATATATATATATATATACAATCATATATTTTTTACTCTAACGCGTAAAATAATTACAATGACGAATTCACAATTTGAATTAATGAGAATATATAAAAAAAGGGAGGGAAGGGGGGGGGGGGGCATGGTAATACAGGGTTTAATCAATTCATATTTTTTTTTCTTGTGGATCATATAAATCATCAATATATATATGTTGATAATTAATAATTAGGTTGTGGGACTTGGACACTGTTGACCGATGAAATTGCCAAAGTCATTAATTAAATCACTGTCAAAAGTCAATATTTAATTAATTCATAATGATTATATGATATATTGATAAATGTTAATGCTTCTCTGTGTGCTTGAGTATGGGTGTGCACATCAATGTGAAAAATTAAGTGATATAAAATAATGCAGTACGACAATCTTATGTCTCACTGTTTTATTATCAAAATGAATTGAGAGAATATAATGTATTTTTGAATTATGGGATTTATACTTCAGTACCATGTCCATTGAATATATCAAACAGAAAATTTAATCAAATGATTATTAAATATATATATATATATATTCTATATACACGTTCTGAATCTAAAAATGGTTTTTTTTTTTTTCAAACCATGCATCTGCTTTTTATGAACCAGAGTTATCCGATGACGCATGTATTATTGATGATGAAGACTTGAGTTACGAATATAAGTTAAAGACTATTGAATATTGGTAAAATGAAAAAAAAAAATTCATGCATAAATTTAGTACGACAGTTGAAGCGACGGGCACATCAGGCAAATGGAGGTGAAACATATGAAGAACGAATAGCAAGAATTTGCGTTTATACATTGGGAAATTTCAAAACTGTTGATACAATAGTGCATGATTCTGATTCACAAAAATGGGCTCTACAAGCTAAGAAGACAATAGGATTCGAAGAAAGAAAAAACTATTGAAGATAGGGAAGCATTGTCAAAAAGATCGAAAAAATTCATTGATAATGTTATGGAAAGAATTAAAACTTACGGTCTATCGAATACTTTCAATTCCGACCAAAGCGGGATACCTTCCTTGTGAGTATTCGCTGTACACAAAACTTCGATTATTATTCCTTGTGTTCCTGGATTTCAACAATCTTTTTTAAATCTTAACTACGAAAGCGGTATGGACCTAAATCCGATCCACCTAGTTGCTTTTCTAGGAGAAGTAATGCCCAGTCTAGGTGTTATTATCTCACTCTATACTGTTTAGATTTATTGCAACTGAAGAGTGTCGCTGGCTACGGCCAAATGTACTTGGAATTCGTCACCGATACCGGCTAAAAATAAACTGTAGGGTCACAGTCTTGTGTTGGACGACTTCTTTGAGATTCATAATCGCAGAATCAATCATCGATTTTGTTTATTGATAAACATTGTTTATTTGATGCTGGTTCTGGCGAAATATTGATTAATGATCGCTTGTTTCGGTGAGACATTGGTAATAGATACGTCGGCTTCGATGACATATATCCACTTTTGGGACTCACAGTCACGCAGTGATAGCAGGGGGATAGTATCATAGAGCCTTGTAGTATTCTGTTACCTACACGAAAATATAACTTGTTATTTCTCACGTTTCTACAAATACCCGTGTCACTCCCGTACGATTGACACTTGCTATGATCAGATAAGAAGGTTAATTGAAGTTTAATCTCTTGTATGAGCAAGTTGTTGTACACTCAAGATCATTTGATAATTGATACTCATTATATGCTTCATTTTCATTCATTATATTGTAACGTACCACCGTTCGTCTATCTAGATGAAATCGTGGTATTAGGGAAAACGTTAGAAGAACCAATGGAAAACGTGAAAGAAGTCATAAAAAGAGTAAGCAACGTCTCACTCACAGTACGTCGAAGATGATATTCTGCAAATTTCACCACAGTTCCTCATTTTCCACTCATGTGTGGTGTAGCTGGTGGGTTGAAATGCCAATGAATTTGATCATTGACGAATGAATGAGTTAGAGATGAAAATTTTCTTGACCCTTGAAAGAACATTGTCTCGAGTTGGACTTCAGAACCCATGAAGTTTGTACCACAATCAGGGTAAATGCTGTGTGGTATTCCTCTTCTTGATGAGAATCATCGATAAGCGGCAATAAATACATCAACTGAGTAATCTGCTGCAAGTTCTAAGTGGACAGCTAATGTGGTGAAACACACTAGAACACAAATCCATCCCATTTGTGTCTTTGCACCTCGCCCATTTCATGTTTCGAATGTGAGAAGTCCAGCATAATTAATGTCACCCGAGTCGAAATTTAGCGTGTCTATAGCATATCCAGGTTCTCTTTTACGTGTCGATAGAATGCCCAGGTTCTCTTTAGCGTGTCAATAAGATATCCAGATTCTCTTTAGTGCACCAATAGCACATCAAATGCATAAATTCCAATTTTACTTTGAAATACCGTTTCAATAGTTCATCAAAATTATCAATATTTTGAAAACACCATGGGGTTTTATTGAGTCATCAAGGTTTTCAAACTTTTAAAATAATTATACTTAAATATCATAACGAAAATAGTAACATTTCTTTTTGAAATAAAATGAAAATTATTTATTTATTAAATAAAAATCCATATCAATTTTATAAAGTTTTTACGAAATATTTATACTATAATGTACACACATGTACTATTATTTAAGAATTTATTGAAACGCAAAAATAAATCTTTTAAAATTCAAAAATATATTTATTCCAATTCTTTACTATTTACAGAACAACTGATATAATTTTGCTTATTTAAATTCATGTAAATACATACATCTAAAAGTTTTTCGATAGAAACAATTATATTATACTGCACATTTTAGCACAGTTAAGCATAAAGAAATATAAATAAATGTAATGTAGCAATATAAATTAGTACAAACCGTTGATATTTGACAATAAAATTAGTGATTGAAAGAAATAATTGATTGAAATAATAAATCATAATGTTATTGGAATATTTATTAGATTTTTTTTCTACAATAAAAAATCAGTTATTTGTTTTCGCATAATTTTTAAGGATAACTGCTCTTTTGCAGCGTCGTTTAAAAACTTTGGTAATAGTTTATAATCGTGATTGTCATTAAAGATTAATCGACAACCATAACAAAGACACAATAAAATATCTTCTAAACGTAATTCGCCATGTTTTTTAGCCGTAAAATCGTTTTCATCGCATTCACCACGGCAAGTATCGACTGGTAAATTATCAGCTGAATGACCCCAATTATGATTTTGACAGTTTAAATTTTCATCTTTAATATCTTTTACAATTTTAGAAGAAATAAATTTAGAGAATTCCGTTGCTTGAATTGCCGATATAACGTCCGTTAAATTCGAAGTATCTAGTGGTGAATTACACAAAATGCAAATATCATTGTCTTTAACTGAATTAGTTACTGTAGCACTCACTTTTTCACTAACACGAAAAATTGTTGAAATCGTACCATTAAATTGTGAATCTAATTCAGTTATAAAATGTTTAGTCAATTTTCGAATCGATTTATGAGTATTTGCGGATGGTGTTAATTTCTTTGAATTAATAATATTCAAATTGTGTAAACTCAAATAATAATTAATTTCAAGTCGGCTGAAATCTCTCAGTGGTCTCATTAATAGTAACCCATCACCATAACGGTTGTCAACATATCCTACATCCAACGACAATTGCATACCACGTCCCAACGACACATTTGTAAGAATGCAAATTGATAAAGAAGTTGAATCATCAGCGAAAAATATTTTTTTACATCCAAGTAATTTTGCAGCTTTAACAATTACTTTCAATCGTAATTTCTTCAATAAATCTTCTCTTGACGTATCACTTTTTAAATTACTAAATATTACATTTATTTGTTCATCACTTGAATTATTCAATGAACACGAGTAATTTTCAATTCTTTCAATTTTTTTGAAATTGTTTTCATCCAAGCTTACACTTAATGATGCAGCAAATACTTCGAATCCAAACGATTGAATTTGGTCATTTATTTCTTCAATCTTCAATTGTCTGTCTCTGATATTTTGATTATTAATCATTCCATCGTCTATATAAATAACTTGCGTTTGAAATATCAGTCGTTTATGTACTGATTCATGCATTCCAGCTTTTATTAAATGCAATAAAACTATTGATTTTCCATCACCCGAATGGGCGACTAAAACTTTATCATTCGGTCTGACAATCTTTGATTTTCCCAATGTCGCACGAAATTTGTGTGTGACACTTATTTGAAAACACGATTTACAATAGACATCTTTCCCACGTAATTTCATTGATGCCGTATTTTCGCTGCATTTTTGACATATTATTCCATCTCTGAAACATCAATATAACCTCAATAAATATCGTGAAATATTTATCACATTAAACAAAAAAAAACTCTACTTACAAAATATCATTATTTTCACGAACTTCTAGAGGTTGAAACTCTTCATCAAGATCATTATCGTTTAAACTGCACATTTTCACTCAATTAAATGTTTAATTAATATAAATTATACATAAATGTTGCATACACGTGGAATGTGTGATGTTTACGACACATGACAGCCATTTATGCTTGTTCTTCTTCTTGAGTGTAGTAATTGCTCTTATCGATTGTACATAAATTATTTGAATATAACTTACGAATATGAATGTGTAAAAATACCCAATATATTGATGAATAAGAGAAAATTTCAACTGAATAAACAAATAAAAATCATATATAAATCAATGATCCAAATTTCATGAAATTACGAAAGAAATTAAAACAAAGTTGAATATAATATTATATGAATGATTAACCATTATGTTACCAGTGTAAGATAATTTGAAAAATGAAAGATGAATAGCAGTTACGCGCGCGCACAGATGGTTGCGTAAAAATTTGTGCGCGTGGTAAATTTCTCCCTACTCTTATAGTCTTATGAAAATGGCATGTTTATGTGCGCAAGAGCTAAAGAGGAGTCTAGTGGGGGTTCACGGAAGACGATGATGGCTGCCACCAGCGACGAACGGAGTGTTATGGAGTCGACCAGAACCAATTCTGGGCAAAATCAAATTGTGGATCGACTAAAGATGCTTTATCCAATGGTAAACGAAGAGGAGACTCCACTGCCACGATCATGGAGTCCAAAAGACAAGTACAATTACATTGGTCTGTCTCAAAATAATCTTCGTGTTCATTACAAAGGTAAGGGTCTCATATACATTCCCATCTCGCTCTCGCTGGTTATTCTTCACATCATGTCGCACTATATACACTCATGCAATCACACACACCAATGAGAAGAGCGAACATTCACGATGGATTACACTGTTTCATTTTTATTTTCATTTTTTTTTCCATCCTTTCTCTGAATCCAACCTCAATTCATAACGTTACTATTTTTTTATATTCATGCTTCCTACATTTCAATTAATTCAATTTAATTCCCCAATAAATTGACACATACATATACGAATTATTGATTTCAAATGGATAATAATTTTTTCTTTTTCCCTTCTTATTTTTCGCTGCGTGTCAGTCAATCTAAACAAAGGAATCAGCTGATCGTACCACAATTACATGTCAATGACGTTTCCCAGAGGAACTCTAAAACTTTTGTTCATTTTTATTATTGACTTAACCTCACTCTCATATATTTATTTATATAAATTTTTTTTTTTTCATTATAACGAAAATTCTCTGTTCATCCACTGCCTTATATGGAGTGAAAAGTGTTTTTTTTTTTCTTGTATTTGTATGGGCAATGACAATGACAGCTGCTCCTGTATATACACACATATGCATGTATATATATACATATTTATATATATGAATTTATATCTATTGTGTATTTGTACGCTGCTCGTAGTTTACATTGAGAAAGTTTAGATAAATTTATATACATATATATTTCATGGTGATAATAATTTACTGCAATCAAATTCATTTTTAACTGCCAATATCCATAACATCACCATCATCGATTGAGATAACTCTTTTACTCTGTATCTTTCACTCTATTTATTTTCATTGTTCTTTTCCCTTTTCATTGCTAATTATTATCGCATGGTTAATTATCCTTTCTCCACTTTTTTTTTTGCCTTCTAGTTTTTTTTTTTTTTTTCTTTCATTTTTTGTCATTGTAGTAAATTTAATGATTTAACAGCAATGTTGATGATTATTTTGAGATTGTATCAAATTTATAAATTTTCGTATTGATAATTCACAGAAATTTTACTATAAAAAATTTTTTATGTCAACAAGAAAGGGAAATTCCAAAAAAGGAAGTAGTGGACTTATTGGAGTTACTTCATTTGAGAAAGAAGATTTGCCAAAATTGGTAAAATATTATTAAAAAACATAATGTGTTCATCATACAAATATTCAAATAATAAGATAAGAATAGTATCAATATCAATAATTATTGAGTAATATTTTGTTTTTTCAAAGATTATTTTATTTTATTTATACTTGTATTTTATTTTTTCTTTATTTTTTTCATATTCTTAACTACACATTTTACATAAATTCCATTCATTACATTCCATGTATTTGATATTAATATATATCGTACTAAAAAATGCAATAATTCTGAGAGTTTTTTATGATTTTTCATTTATATTATTATCACATAATTATTTCAATATCGAAAATAATTAGGGAAAAAAAAAATTTTTCTCCATTGCTAACATTGTAATGATTATAGTTAATATTAATTATATCATTGGGCCGTACATAATAAGATGTTGCGCAGCAATAACGACTAAATATTACCATGGTACATCGATGGAAAATACGGCGAGGGGCGGGGGACTACAAGTTCCTCACTCTTTATTTCCTCTTCCCTCCTATTCCATCTTCTCATCTCTTTATTATTGTTACAATTCACTTTGCTCAAGGTATAATTGTATTTCATTTTCATCTATGATTCAATTTTCAACACGTGCTAATTCAACCACAATCTTCAATTAATGAAAGGGAAAAAATAAAATAATTTTGAAGGTTTTTTTCTTGTTTTCTATTATCATTTTTTTATTTTTTATTTATTTATGTATTTTTTTTTTTTTTTGGGTTTCTCCTTAATTTTATTCGATGTGAGCTTAGAATAATTGATTGCTATTTTCATTAAAATTAATAGTGCACATAACTATGTGGTGATAATATTGGATGAAGAAATTTGATATATATATATATATATATATATGTGTAAGTATACATGTACTTGAGTGTTGTATATCAAAATAATGATACGGTTGCGGGTTAGCGTGCAAACATTTAGTAGAGACACATCGATGAAGATAGCAAGTTGACCTAGTGACCTAGAAAATATTGTAGTGGTGTCGCTGGGCCCAGTGTGCTTTCAAGGGTCATCACTATGTCTTTGAAACAGCGAAAAATTTATGAAAAGATGTGGGAAATAAATATTATTGGAAAATTATTTATTGTAAATTTTATAATTCTTTTTTTGTAATTTTTCTAGGTTTTGGTAAAACACACAAAGACGCTGCCAGTGTTCGGACAACGCACTCGATACCAGCCGCATGTGGACTATATTATTTTGAAGTTAAAATAGTCAGCAAAGGTCGTGATGGTTATATGGGCATTGGATTATCAGCTCATGGAGTAAATGTCAATAGATTGCCTGGATGGGATAAACATTCTTACGGTTATCATGGTGATGATGGACACAGCTTTTGTTCATCTGGTACTGGACAACCGTATGGACCAACATTCACTACAGGCGACGTTATTGGGTGTGGGGTAAATCTCGTTGATAATACAGCGTTTTACACGAAAAATGGACATCATTTAGGCATAGCTTTCACCGATTTACCGGTAAATATTCATATCAACTTAGTTTTTCTTAACTTTACTATAATTTTTGGCAGATTTTTCATCAGTCAAATTTTTTATAGCCTAATTTGTATCCAACTGTTGGTTTACAAACTCCAGGCGAAGTAGTAGATGCAAATTTTGGTCAAACCCCTTTCGTTTTTGATATTGGTGATATGATAAATGAATTACGTGTACGCACGAGATTACAGATTATCAATTATCCAACACCTGATCATGGCCAGGGCCAATGGCAGGCTGTTCTCCATAAGTAAGCAATCCTTGAAAAATATATTTTATACTTTCTTTAGCTAATTCATTCATTCTTTCTTTTATTATTATTTGTTCGTTTCAGAATGGTTTCAACGTATCTTGTTCATCATGGTTACTGTGACACTGCCGAAGCGTTTGCTAATAGTACAGGACAAGTATTTGAAGAAGATTTTAATTCTATTAAAAATAGACAAAGTATGAATTTAAGTTATTTATTAATTATTTTTTGTCGTCCTTAAATAGAATTTATTTAAAATGTAAAAATTATAGGAATATTGAAGTTGGTATTAGCTGGTCGTATGGGTGAGGCGATAGACTTAACAAGTCGATTATATCCTGGTTTGTTAGAACGAGATCCAAATTTAATGTTTGCATTAAAATGTCGTCAATTTGTCGAAATGGTTAATGGTAGTGATTCAGAAGTTTATTTGAGTAGTAATGATAATCAAACCAGCGTTATACAATCCACAAAAACATATACGAAATCAACAAATAATGGAAATATTGAGGAGATGAATTTGAATAATGCAATAAATGGAAGTATTACTGATACACAATTTATAAATGGGCAAATCGAAAATGATATCGATATGGAAGAGAATAATACGACAAATAATATTAATGGGGTGAAGAATACTAGCAGTAATGGGTACCAATATGGTAATACGAATGCAAATGGCTATAAATGTTCAAATGGTGAAGATATTGATATGGGTAAGTGAAAATCAAAAAAATCGAAAAAAAATAAAATAACATATTAAATAATAATTTTTTTTTAAATTGGTGATAGAAATAGATAGTGCCAATCAAAATCAACAGCAAAATGGTAGTAGCAGTAATATGGAAAATTTAATAACAACAACAAAAGTTAGTAAAAAACAATTGTGCGGCGGTAATAAACAGGCAATTGAAAAGATGCTTGAATTTGGTCGACAATTATATTCACAATCAATACATCTGAGACAGCAATATGGTAAAAATGAAGCAAACAAAAAAATGTTGCAAGACGCATTCAGTCTATTGGCGTATTCGAATCCATGGAATTCGCCAGTCGGCTGGCAATTGGATCCACAAGAGCGTGAAACAGTTTGCGCACGACTTAACTCTGCCATTCTCGGTAAAAATTTTCTATTTATTTTATCGATCATACATAATTGATGAAATTTTCAAAATTTTTGATTTATGTATTGAATAATTTACTTATTTAGATTCGTCTAATCTCCCACGACGACCACCACTTGAAGTAGCAATATCACATGCTCGAGAATTGGTACGATTAATGTCCAGCGCTGGTTTGGGCGCTTGCGGGTTTGCAGTTGTTGATAATATCATTCAATATTGACGGTGCCTAACTCTGCTGTCACGACCGCTCCTATTACCCGCCCATGTGTGGTAAGTAAGCACATCTTTCAATGTGAAAATATTTCAATTAATGTAATTAAACGAATGAAAATAGTATTTTTTTCATATTTGTGTCTTTTCTTTCATTTTCAATTCAAAGAATCTTTTAGGGTGCGGATAAAAACGTGAAGCAGACGTTTATTAACCCAACAGCTACTTGCAATCTTATTTGTAATGTGTCTCATCGATAAAATTGAAACACAAGAGAGCAGAATATAGAAAGAAACCGTGAGAATTGTATGATTTCTTTTTTGCCGGTGATAGATACTCTCAAAACGATCTCACTCACACCGCCACACACAAAAAATGCGAAAAAAAAATATTAATAATAATTTTTAAAAAATATTATCAATAAAAGAAAGAACGAGAAGAAAATGATGAACGTGCTCACACCTACCATAAAAAAAAACATTACACTTGTTATTTCTTTAGATTAGCTATTGAAAAAACTTTAATATTAATAGCAAGGATAATAATGAAAAAAATAATGGAGAAAAAACTAAGGTGGCGGCTGATTAAAAACAGTTTGCGTGAATGTGTGTGAATGTGTGAGTACGAGTATGAGAGTTGGCTAATGCCAGAACGAAAATAAATAACAATGAAGCGGCGCTTGAGATGATAAAATATTTAAGAAACAAAATGATACCTTTTTTTTCTTATTTAGTCTACTCTTTTTTTTTTAACGTTCTGAGGCTTTCAACCATTAATCATGAGTATCAGTTGTCTAAAATATTTCTTTTTTAAATATATTTTCATCGTAAGCGCCCCACAGAAAAGCTACAATGTTTCCTTGTTCCCAACAGCAGAAATGAAAGAAGAGAGAAAAATTTTTTAACAATTTTTTTCTGATTGCACAAAATTTATATATATTAATGTAGCACGATAAAATGATTCATTTTGCATATGATAAAATCATAATTTTTTAAATTGTATAAGAAATCAGGGATGAAAAAATTAATAATTTACTATGATGAAACTGTAAACTGTTGGAATGATCCTTCACCAAAATATGTCACTTTCTGAAAATATGTTTTTCATAAATCTTTTTGGTATGTGCAATAATTATGGTAATGAAAACTGCAAAAATGTTACTGATCATAACCAAATAATAATAGTATTCAAATTCATCCCAGCTCATCACAAATAGGCAATAAAGTGCATAAAGAAAACCAAGAATTGAAAAAAATTTATTCAACTGTAATTTGAATGAGCAAAATTACCCGTACGATATTTATTAATCTGATGAAGAATCGATAAATCATTAAAATTTATAGATATATTTATTACATTTTCTTGTAAAAGAAAATGGAAAAAAAATATTTACTAACCCGGGAATATGGAAACATTGAATACTTTTTAGTGATGATAATTGGATCGAAATCTTATGTTTATACATATATAAATAATTATTGAGATAAAGAAGAAAAAAAACAAGAACTTGATTGAAAAGTAAAAAGAAAAAAAAAAGAAACAAAACGATCTTGTACTCTATAAAAATAAGTAATTGTTTTTTATATGCGACATAGTATATTATTATTAAAAAATAAATAAATAAATAACATTAAATGAAAAATACAATAGAATAATCGAACACGGTATTAATTTGAAGGATAAGAATAAGAACAAACAAAAAAATTGAAAAAGGAAAAGTTTTACTCAACGAAGAAAAAAAAAAGATGAAATAAATATCTTTTAGTGTTATGTTTTATGTACAATAGATAGAGTTACTATCAATGGATAATGTGCGAATACAGCAATGATTTCGAAAACGAATTTTTTTGTCAGTAGTTTTTCCAATACTTTATTTGATTAATGAATAATTACCCATTCCTATATTTTATTTATATTTATTCTAAAAAAGGATAACATTCTATTTTTCCCTGTCTTATCGACGGTTTCTCTGAAATTTCTATATTCTGTTGCTTACTATCAAATCTGATCACATTTCGCCAAATAAACCCGATGAATTCAGGAGCAGTGATGAGCAATGTTGAGAAAAACATCGATTTATAATAAATCGATGAATAAAAAGAAAATAAAAAATGGAATGAGTTTTTTGATAATGCTGGGGGCGCTATATTCAAAAATCGAAAATATTTTACTGGCGGTTAATCGAAGTTCAAAAACATCGACATCAATAATCGATTCTGAAAAAACAATCGATTTATTTTAACAATTGATGAAAATCACCCATCACTATTCAGAATTAGCTGTGAGCAGTCTTAAATCAGGCATTTGTACGGATAGTTTTATTACTGAGTTAGTTGTCATTTATCATCATCTTGGAAAGCAATTGAGTAACAATAGTTATGGTCGATCACACATTAATTGGCCTCATTCTTTTTACTGCACATACAATGTGGATGTATCATACGGATTATATGAATGGTGCCCGCGATCCTATCGGACCTTATCCACGTCGTGGACCACACAGAAAACCAAAGGTGAGGAAAACAAAGAAATAAAATATTTGACAACACTCATTCAAAAAAATCTCACTTAATTTTGGTTACTTTCATTATATAATGTATCCATCGTCATATACAATGTTATATAGAAAATATTTTTTTTTTATGAAAAGGTTTTAGGTTAGTTGAGATCATACATACTGTTAAATCAGCAAAAGTTTCTTAATTTTTTATTATTTCAGGAATTATGTGGGAAAAAAACGACATCCTGAGAGAGTACTGTTGAATAATCATTGGGTCTCTTCCGGTCAACTATAGAAATGTGTATAATCATAACTATGATCATATTCAATATAAGTAATAATTGGTTAGAATTGTAAAATAGCCGACTATAATAAAGAGGTATGAAAAAATAAGGAATATGAAATTTGTATCGGATAAGAAAAATGATGAACAAAAAAAGGTTTTTCGTTTCTTCTTTTCCTGATCCCAAAGTTTTTAATATTCCCGTTTTTTTTTGTTTATTCCATTTATATATATATATATTAAATATATCATACATGTGCACGTATTTTTTAAATTACCAAAACCCTAAATGCAAATTTTTATATTCGTACAATTGATGAATGATTTTTGAAATTATTTAGTTTTTTGTTCATTATTATTATTATTATTATTATTATTATTATTATTATAAATTTGAAAAAAAATCGAGACGTATATAGGTATCTGAAAATTGATGTATAGAACTCCAATGATTAAAAAACCGTTCATTATTACTCTTCATTTTCTTTGTCTTCCTATGTTACAGTCCAACGCTTGCACGTGCATGCTTTTATCAAGAAGATATACGTTATGAAATACAATAGAATAGTCAATTAGATGCCGAAAAAAAATTTTTTTTTTTTTTCATATCAGTCTTCTGAAGACTAATGGATAAATTTATACAGCTTTCAATGCATATGTATCGTTTTCGCTTTTTTTTTTTTTTTTCAATTATTACTTAATCTTATTATTTGTATTATCGAATAAACATTTTATTTTTATACATTTTTCCATGTATATTTATACTTTTATAAATTTATTAATAAGCAACTCGATCTCGCGAATTTTTTAATTTTCAGACATCAATATTTATGATTGAGATCTATTTAATGAATGAAAAAAAATCTTTATTTATAAATATTTTTTCTTTGAATTATTAGAATAGCTGATGATAATGATTGAAGGCTAAGTGATAAGTATTAAGAATTCACTAGATGAAATAATCCTACCTAATATTCATAATTACAATTCTGTTTCATTTTTTTTCTTTTCATGAAGAAATTTCATCAATTATATGTATTGTTTCTTTTTTCTAAGTATTAAATAAATTTTTGCAAACCGTATACAGAGAAATTATTAATATATAATAAATAAATGCATTGATTTATAAATTGATAATTTGAAAAATAAATATAATTATGACATATTACAAATAAATATTCAGGAGTGTGTGTATGTGTGTATGTATATGGATGTGTGTTCGTAGAAAATCCACACAATAAACTAATTTTAACGTGAAAAACGGAAAAACGAAAAAGTATATATATATATAATAATATAAATTTAAACTTTTCCTCTTTATTCTTTTCAGAGAGTTCCAACAATTCCATATTTCGCATAGAATTGAAAGCTTTTTTCCTTTTTTGAAATACATTATTATTTTTAAATGAAAATACTTTTGTTACTGTATTACCTTACATATATTATATTTTGCACAAACATATATGAACGGGCAAAGCGCTCATATTTTTCGTATCACGTGTGCGTGTTTCCATAGAGTTTTGTGAATTTATTTTAATTTGTTCATTTATTTTGTTCATATTTATATATATATTTAAATATGTATACATTTTTTTTTCTTTTTCAATAATTTCAAATAACATTTAATGATGTAATTTTAATATAAATGGAAATTGGTGTTGGGTATGAAAGTGGACTAGAGTGAAACGTTCATGATAATGTAATTGTAGACGCTTTCTTCATGAGGAGGATGGATAAACTAATTTATTTGACTTCCTCACACTTTCTCTCGTTCACGGTATCATTAATTAATTTTATTTGATAAAATTCACACGCACTCAAATCATTCTTTTTTGTTTTTTGGTTCTTGCAACATACAATTTATAATCCAAGAGGATCTGAATACATCTACGGTCCAGTCTCGGTCCGATCTTGACTTAGTAAGGATTCTTAAGGAGGGATTACGTTCCTGCATGCACATTACGGTCTCGGTCCAGTCACGGTCCAGCCCCGGTCCAATTACGGTCTCAGACGTGCACACTTGTGGTCTGGTTTCTGTTCGGTCTCGGGTCGCTCTGGGTCTCAAAATTGAGATTTGATCCCAAGATAATCCCTAGTTGACCAAAAAAACGCATACCTAGATTGACAAATTGGCGATTTTATCCTATTTTAACAACATTTAGGAAGATGGCGGAAGTCAGTTGATGCTTTCGCGCATTGCTTCACATTGTCTATATGATAAATAATTAATGTACATGCATGAAAAATTATATACTTCAATCAAGATCTGAAAAAATTTTTTAAAGATTAGGATTTTCTATGAAATCATTATATTTATAAGGATTTGTCTGTAAAAATTTAAAAGTGCATAAAAATCATTACGCTATAAAATAAATTTATAATGAGGTAAACGGTGTTGTCTTGCAGCATTGCGTGTGACTTAACACAGTTTGCCTCTTGAGATAAAAAATTTTTGAGTTGATCGAAGTAAGACCGGATCGAGAGTGTGCGGATCCCAGGTAGAAGATTGGACCATGACTGGACCGTAGATATGTAGGCCCATAAAAATCTACACACAATTCAATTAATTAATATTTAAATAACAATTTAATCAATTATTTATTTGAAATTTTTACTTTTATCCGTCGCATTTTAATTTTGAAGTTCAATTCATTTTTGCATTCACGTTACATGAAATATTCTGTGTATTTTTCTGTTATTATTTATCTAAGTACAATCACATTACGGGTCATACATTTATGTCTTACTCATTTTTTATTTTCTACAATGTGTTATTTATTATTCTTTTCATTTTTTTTGTTTATTGATCAAGCAAATAATACGGTATTGTCAACGGATTTTTCAATCATTCATTTGTTCATATACTTATTTTATTATTTTATCTTTCGTGCAATTCGCAAATATATATATATATTTTTTGGTCTTTACTACTCTCCGTGTTATTTATTTTTCAATTCACTTTTAAATTCCCAAAATTCTCTTTCAGCGAAATAGAAATACTAAATAATTATTTATATGTATATATACATATATCAAAGATTTTTGAAGAGACAAAAATAAATATTATGTGAATTTTTTTTTTTTCCTAATACCATAATGAGTCAAAACCAAAGAAGAAGAACTGTAAATATACATATATTTTCACCGTTGTTTTGTTGATGATAAATGTGATGTACATGTTTGTTTTTAAGGATAATTATCACAGAATATGCAAGATATTTTGTTGTCTTTTTTTACTTTTCTTTTTTTAAGCTTACAAGATATTAAATTGAAGCAAATATATTTATTAATTATGTGAAATCATGAAATTAAAAATATTAAATTTGGGGAGTATGGAAAATAATGATAAACACAACTGTCTCATCGATGATTGATCTATGATATTCCAACCGATACATACATATTTTGTTTCGAATTTAAAATTTGAGATAATACCTGAATTTTCCTGCATTCATAACGTATTATTATGACGTATGAATACACACACTTTTTTTGTTTATACAATTTAAGGAAGCTTCTATAGTTTTTTTTATATCATCATCAACGCGGGAAATTTTAGAAAATGTATTCATTTATAATTATAGTATTTTTCAATTGATAATCAGGTTATTTATTCATTATTATTTTTGTTTAATTAATGTTTTTTTTTTAATTTTTTTGCGACAACGAAGAAAATATACTTTTGTATATGAATAAATGCTGTTTTGTTTAATTTCGTTATGAGATATTCCATCATGATTTCGTATGTTGAATATCGTCGTATATATTAAAATTTAGTTATTTACGTTTCGTGTATTTTTTTTTTTTCACTTTTCACATATTTCATCAAATAATTCTTTCAGCTTTCTCTCTCCTTTATTATATAATTTAAAATGCGTATGTGTTTATGAGTGAGATATATTATTATAACGTGATATTCGATTTGAAGGGATTAAAATTATGTGACGCATCTCATATTCACTATATACGTATCTATATGAATATACATATAGCAATCAGACTCTTGTCAATATTGTTTTTTTGTTTGTTGATTTTTTTCTTATTTTTAGATAATAGTTATTATTATCATTGGGGAACATAAATTACAATACGATGTCATTTTATTTAATTATTAATTTTCGATTAGGGGTGGAGGAGGGTGAGGGGGGGGGGGGCGCGAAAATTATTAATTTTTTTTTGTATGTATATATGTATAAACTAACGGCACGTCGTGAATGACAGGACACGCCCATTGGTCGTACTCAAAATGTTATTTTTATGTCCATCCTTTTTTTTTTTTTTTTTTTTTTGATATTGTTCATTTACTTCAATAATTTAAACACGAATTAGAAAAATTAACTCGGTGCCATTTTTATTCACTTTATCTGGCAATATTTTTGTTCTTATATTTGTGACTATTTCGATTGAAATTTCATTATTCATTGATGTTTATTATTTGTGTTCAATTAATTGATTGATGATGTTTTTTCATGGATTTACTTCATTATGAAATTTTCATTTATTTATATTCATAATGAGTATTGCCGAAATTATTGCGAAGCATACGAGCTCATTTTGTTTTTTTTTTTATTTATTTATTTTTTATTTGTGATCGATTTTTAGCATCACTAAGTCGTCATGGAATTTTTCTTCATTCCTTTCTCTTTATTTAATTATGTGGAATATTTTTCTTCCCTTCCATTTATTTTTTTCATTTTCAACGATAGAAAAAAAAAATTTCTGTTCTTGTTCTATTTGTGTGCATTCACATTGCGATGAAGCTCTTTCGGAGCTCAATGTGAATTAAATATTTCACTTGACAAATTTTTTTCTTCTCATATTTGCTCCAACTTGAAATGAAATCTCCTTTAATTTTTTTCAGTAAAAATATTGCTTCAAGTTGGATTTGGTAATGGATTTTCTTGTCTAATGTCACTTTTCAATTTTACAAATTCTTTGGCAACCTCATCGTTATTACGCTGCGATAATATTCGAAGAATTGTCCAACCTGTTTCATCCATTTGTATTCTCTTGCCAAGTGATAACCAGCAGGCACATGAACCTTCCTCTGCAATGTCTTTTAATTGTAGTACTGCAACACCCACAAGTCTGTCCTCACGCGCAAAACAGTAATCCTTTACACAAATGTGTAACTCAAAGAAGTCCAATTGTTGTTGTTCATTACCAATAATACTGCAATCGAATAATATAAATTGAAAACAAATTTCTTCTATAATTAATAAAAATACTGATATTTGAAACACACAAATGAAAAGTCTCATTGAATTTAGGGGACCAATTGTTGCTCTTTGATTTTGTTGCGTATTTTCTCTTCTTCTCAGCTAAATGTGGACCAATCAAATTAACTTCAACGAATGGCCGGAACATTCCAGTAGCCAAAGGCCATTTGAGATCGTTTGCTGCCACCACTACAATATAAAATTTGAAAAAATGAACATTCTTTCTTGTGTCGGGTTACTTTATTTATTAGATTTGAATTATACATAAAAACGTACCTTTTATGGTGACTTTTTGTTCGCCTGTACCAGGATGAGTAAAAAGATCAACTTGAACGCTGAGTTCACCTACTGAACCACCATCTGTGCCAACGGTATCTGAAAGTAATATGTAATATTTTCATTCAAATAAAAATATATATAAATTTTTATACAGTGCACCCTAAAGGTGAGTATCAAAATGAAGAAACAATATTATTATTTTTTTTATTTCATTTTTTCTATGTATAGCTTTTCGTTCCAGCTCTAGAGCAAATAACTAAAAAACTCTACGCATATTTTCCAAATGATTTTTTTGAATGCAGCAAATTACTTTAATTTAAAATTTATCAATTGTTTCATTCATTAATTTATTTATTTACTCGTGATATTTTCCAACAATAAATTTGAATGATTTATTGAACAATGTATAAATAAATAAAGGGACCTTTTTTTATTTAATGTTCAGCAATAATTTTTCTTTTTAATTTCCCGTAATTAAATAAAGTGAAAATAATATTAGTGAATGAAAAAAAATTTCATAATCATATTTCAACGGCCGAAAAAAAAGCCCGGGTGTGGATAATTAATATGAAATCAGCTGGTGGTATATTGCAGTAAAAACAGCGGTAATTTTCATCAGCAGAGCATGTAATTTTGCTATTAAACAATCAAGACGCTGTTGCATATTGAAAATACACAAAATAATATCTATTTTGTAATTAAAATTTTTATTGATTATGTTTTTTTTTTTTTTTTTTTTTTTTTTTTTTTCATTAATTTTGTCATTTTCAATTTTCAAATATGCATACAATAAATACGTCTCAATTGAAAAGTACGTATGAATTCGAGACTAAATAACAAACATTGGGCCTTATTGGTAACTAAATTCATTGTGGAGAAAGAAAAATATGGAAAAAAAAAATAATAATAGTAATGATGAATATAACTTTTTGGTAGCGCAGAGTTGCCTATTGTTTCTCTGGTACCTTGTCGACTTTCCCGTCTGATTGGAGGCTTGCTCTGGCGCAAGGGCTCCTCTAACCCCTCCATTCCATCAACGCCCTCGCCCTCATCGCCTCTGTCGCTGCTCATCGAACGTTGTCGTTGATGCAACGTTGTCACGTCGTTCAGTGGCACTGTTATGTGTATATACCCGACAGTTGGTCAATTATTTTAATATTTTCCTTGTAATCACCGATCGATACAATGTCGCATTTTTTTAATAATAATTATAATAATAATAATAATAAATCTAAATGTATTTGAGTATTTTGACTAGAAGCTGAAGGAGAACATGTATAAAAATAGATTCGTGCACTTACTCTGATTAAGTTGTGATGTGACGAATGTCTTAATAAGGGTATCCGTCGTTTGTGTATATAAACTCAAAGCATAACGTAAGCTCTGTAATTCTGCGGATTTCTCCAAAAATGTTTTTTTCAATCCATTGCCACCAGCGTGAAAATATTGTTTTATCGTATCCAATGCCACGTCCAATACGGCACATTGTTTTGGAGATAAATTTTTTTCCACTTCTTTCGATATATCCTGATAAAAAAAAAAAAAAAAAACATCATTATTGAATTGAGTATTTGAATTTAGTGAAAAATAATGTTATCATTTTTTATATAATTGAATTATTTTACCATAACACCACTGAGAGCATTTTTCACATCCGGTTTGCCTGCCATATGATTTTTAAATAATCTCGACATGTCCTCAATTTTTGCATTGGCTGCTAAATTTTTTGCATTATCCGTAAGATTTTTAAACATCATCTGTAAATATTGAAAATTGAATAAATGAATAATTAAATAATATAAAAAAAAATAATAATATTAATTTTGAATATATTGTGAATTAATTACACTCTTATCAGTCATTGGCGGTAAAACAACAGTTTTTTCTAAAATTCTCATAACAATTTTCCACAATTCTTTTAATAATCGTTTCAATACTGTTTTTTCACACGATTGAGCGTAAAGAGACAGACTGCCGTCTAATAAATCCATTAATGGCCGTAAAACATCATCTGCCTCAACTGCGACTGCATTACGTTGGGCTGGTTGCGTTAATGTAACTTGACCACCACCCTTTATTGCTAATAGTAAATCGCCAAGTTCTCGTACAGACACAGTTATACGTGGCTCTAAACTCTTAGCAAATAACATTGCTAAATCATCCAGTGCATTATTCAGTTGTTGTTGAAGTTCTTTTAAAATATTTGCCGCGTCCTCCTCTAATTTTTCTCCACCCATTGATTCAAACATTTTTTCCAATTGTACTCGTAGTTGTTGAATATTATTCATTAGAATACAGGCAATCCTTTCCTCTTTTAAGTGACTCGGAAATTCTTTTTTAACAATGTCAGAGTATGAAAGCAGTACTTTGACAATTGTTTTGGCAAAACGTTTCATATAACGTTTCCAAATTTCTGGATCAGGACACTCCAATTTGGAGACAACATCAAAACACTGTGTCAATTGCGTAAACACATCAACTACTGACACGCTAAATAATGCGTGTTCACTGCTGCGCTGAAACTGCAATGTGAATAAACAAACAAACAAAAAAATGATGATAAAATTACTTCATCAAATATCTGTAATATTTAATTTTAAATAAATCTTCCAATAGAAAAAAAAAAAAAAAAAAAAAAAATGAAATGCAAACTTACCCCGTCTTTTTTATCTCTATTGAAGGCACCATGAAGATATTCAAGTGATACATCATCATTTTCATTCAACCATTGCATAACAAATGGTTCAAACCATGCGGGATATTCTGGCACAGCTCCCTTATAAGGCGGCACATCTTTAACATAATTGGCATGTAACCATTTAACTCTAAAGTGTAGATTCATGTAGGCCGATGACTTGCACAAACGCTGTGTTTCATGTTCTTCCAACGCATATTTCATATCAACGGCAAATAATGCCCACATTGTTGCTGCTGACAATTGTCCAATATTTAATTCTTGTGGAAATTGATTTAACACTGGTGCATAACTATTTCGATCTTCTTCAATAACCGATACAATAAGTGCAATTAATTTATGCCAAAAATCAAGTGAATCTAATCGTGGCCCATGATCATCTGGATCGCGTTTCGTTTCATTTGGATCAACTTGAAATTCACGATTATATAATTCATAACAATTTTCAAATAAAAATTGATATGTCGACCGTAAGCAAGCCTTAACGCAATCTTTTACAACTGTACTTGCACGTGGTGGACTCGATAATTCCTGTACTTTCATGCGGAAAAATGTTATACTCGTTAATAAATCAACTGTACTCTTCAAATCCATTAATTTTTCTTGACTCGATGCTGGGAAATTATTTCTGTACATTGACAAATCAATTCTCAATGAATTGTGCAATTGATCCAATAATTTCACGAATTTTTCTTTCTGTAATAAAGAAACATAAGATAATACAATTATTCTGTATTATTTATTTAAGTATTTGTTTGTAGAAAATGTAGCGAAGGATAGAGAGAATAAATTGTATAACTTGTTGCAAAAATGTATTTTAAAAAAGAAAGTAATTCTCTTACGAAATAACTGTCGTATTTTCTTAATGTGAATTGGAAAAAGAAAATAAAGAATTGAATGGGTTAAAGTAAATTGATAGGTTGTTGAGGGTGGCAATAGTCCGTTGTACAACGAGTCTCAAACCGTCCACTAGCTATTATGTCAGTGGAGTAATGAATGTGTCCTGTTGGTTGAGGAAATTACCCAAGTATTTTTCACCCACATCTTCGTAGTCTATCTCAATCCTACTCAATGTCAACTGTCTTTGCACTCTATCTTCTGGTGTACCTACACCATTTCTTTCTATCTCTTTTCATTTATATTTCATTCATTTGGCTATAACTGAAGATTTATATGATACTCATACTGACCCCAAAATTACTCGCGGCAAATCTGTCACTTGCCGAAACGGCCGACGATGCTGTTGTATGAGCATAATAAGCATTTATGTTCGCCAAAAGAGTGGACATAACTGCTGGCACTCCAGGACAGAGGTATTTTGTTGATAAACAGTGAAAATGTCTAAAAATATAAGAATAAAAACAAAATTATAATAAATTGAATGACATAATTTTTTTTTTGTTTTATCTAAAAATGTATTAACAAATATTAATGAATTATTAAATACTCACGTCATTGCTTGATAAATACTCTCAATTCCGTAGCGCATTGCAAATTCATCGACTAATTCTTCACCAGGTGGATCAAAATAAACTTTCCAAGCGTCATCACCTTTAGCTTGAGGCAGTGTTACCATGCCACCATTTTCCTCACACAAACTGTGAAATAAATTTTCATGGAGGCATGTATATTGTACATGATAAGGCGCTACTTTCTCTTCGCCCTTTATTTCAACACTTATGTGCAAACGTATTGCACCGGATACGGCACTTTTGTCAGTGCGTTTTTCTAAATTATACCAAACGTCCATTTCACCAGACAATGTTCGCACTTCAATTATTGTTTGGCCTAGGAAATCATCGCTTTCACGAGTTAATTTTTGGCGTAATTTTGATTTTAAATCATTGTCTTCATCCCAAACACGAACTTTAATACGATCCGATGAATTGTGACACTCGCTATTGAAATGAAAATAATTAATATTAATCAATTTATAATAATAATTTATAATTCATTATATTCTATAATAATATACATTTAATAAGTATACTAACAAATAAAATTTCTCATGCCAGACTGGATTCAATTCTTGAGGCATTGTTCGCGTGCGTTTCTTTATTTTACCGACTTGAACGGTAACATAAGGATCTGATGTTCCACTTTTATCCTTAGCAATGAGTCCTTGTGCGCAAATAACTGTAATTAATTTGTAAAATGTATATTAATTATGCTCTATCAATCAAATTCATCAATATATCTAATTAAATTTTCTTCCTCTACTAATTAAATAATTTATCACTAAACTCCATACATTTCTTCATTATTATTGGCAACTCCTTCATTGTTATTGTTTGTTTGTTTGTTTTGTTTTTGTTTTTATTTTTTTTATTTTTTTTATTTTTTTCAACTTAGGTCAGATTGACCCAGAAAGTTTATAATATTTAAAATATATATGAACTATCCTTAATATATTGTCCATTTCCATTCATAATTTTGTAACTTGCATTGTTGTCAAATGTTAATTATCAAACTACAAGAATACACTAGTAAATTTTGTTATATCAATTCTACAGTTTCATCTGTTCTTAGTCATTGTCGAATATCCTACCGAATGTGTTTGGACATTCGAATTAGCTGACGTACCAATTGACCGCTATTCCTAACCATTGAAGTTCACCACTATCAAATGCTTTACGTGGTTCATCGAGTTCCTACAATTGAACTTACCTAACACGACGGAGTTGCCAACATTCATTCCAAACTTTAATTTTGAATTTTCTTTTTTCTTATACATATATATGTATGTACTTGTTTTTTTTTTTGTTTCGTTCCAACTATTAACCAACATTTCCATTTAAAATTTCAATAACTCTAACTCTACTTTTTCATCATTCACATGTTAGCTGTCAAATTTGAAAAGTGTTAATATATAAATAAAAAACATGCAATCATTCATGATTATAATTGTAACACAGTACAAAAAAAAATGCATGTACACATATTATATTAAACAAAATGTATTTAAATCGACAGATAAAGTGTGCATATAAGCGCGGGCAAGTGTTAAACGTTGGAGATACGTTAAATACAAACTACCGTTGCTACGATATATAATATAATTATAGATGTAAGTATATGTATACGTGTAATTAATGGTGGTGCATAGGAATATATATTAATCGATATACAATTACGATCAGTGATATGACAGAGAGATAATCAATGATATTGTATTATGCTACACAAATTCACGTTTTTAACCCAAACAAAAAAAAGTATTTTTGATCATGAAGTCAAGATAGAGAGGATTATATTATCAGTAATGAAGAATGATAGGAGTCAGATGAAACAATAGCATTGAAGACCGATGTACAAACAACTTTGATCCGTTTGTGTGTCTTTCTCACACTCTGTTGAATTCATCCATGACCATCGTTATGCAATTAATTTATGTCTGTATAGCTTTATATTTGTAGATACATGAATACTAGTTTGTTTGTATTGTGAAGCACAAAAATCAACACTAACTATTCAATATTTGTGTGTGTGTGTGTGTGAATAGGTTAGAGATATATATAATTTTGTTTAGTAATAACATGAGATCACCGCAACATGATTGTTACATGAATCAATGAATCAACGTGTGTTTACATTGTAATCAATATGTACACTCTTTTGATGTAATACATAAATAATTGTATCCCAGTGAGAATTGTTAAATGGCTACACGTCTGTAGGAAATTAATTTATCTCAGTTAATTAATCCTTCATGTTTATGTTTAAATTACATATATTTGATATTATGAATTTTATATTTATTATATTCTATTATTTTTTTTCATTTCATAAATTGAGAGTTTCATTGTATTTCGTGGTCCAGAAATTTTTATCTTTTACATTTTCATCATATTTAACGATTGACATGTATATATACAATCAAGAGTTTTCAAGTAGACTTTGTTGTTAAGCGCAGTTGAATAAAATAAATATATTTAATAAAAAAAAAAAATAATAATAATAATAAAATAAGATAGTTTTAGATTTCGTGTATTTCAAATAACTTTTTGTAAAGTTTGCAAACAGTGCAGAGAGTTTGTTCTGAATGTGAACTTAATCAAGAAGATTTGATTATTAGAGCGGAAATAATATAAGCCAACTGTTACTCTCTACGACCCTTCCGTTGTGGTTGCAGACCGCACGATCACCACAGTAACATGATTTCACATCGTCTCAATTTGGATAGCAATTTTATTTGTAAAATATATTATTCATGGGAAAATTTGAATGGTTGATAAATATTTCTTTATTTATCATCATTAAATATTTTATATTATACGTTAACATATTACTGAGTGTAATGGAATCAAAAGGGAAAAAAATTATGTATGATAAGAAATAAATTCAATTTTGGGGTTATAAAAAAATGTTTATCAAAAATTTATTATAGTAGAAAGTTTGATATAAGTTCACGATATACAAAAATTAAATGAAATACGAGTGTCAATAAATAAAATTGACGTACATAAACTGATGATAAAAATGATTTTGATCATTTTTAACCTGATAACTTTAAAAACAACCATATTTTAATCCTTTCCTTTTTTCTCGTCTTTTCTTTTACCTTCACTTTATTCGCCATCAGCTAAACATGCTTCTTCTTTTGTATTTATCGATCATTCTATATTATATTCTCACTCTCCATTCTTATTTTCTCACATGGAACACCGCACTTTTTATATATTTTTTACCATTCTCATCAAGCCGCACGCGTGCAAGCAGTAAGTAACAAGGGTCACCTTATCTTTAACGCAGAAAAAAAAAAAACTATTAAACCAACATTAAAAATTACCCCCTACATGACGAGATTCGATTTGATTCCCTTCCTATTATTATTTTTTTTTTTCACTTGTGTGTGATAAAAAGAAAAGGACGAGGAATTAAAGGTGAAGTAGCTGTAAGATTTTTTTTTTGTTTTTTTCCTCCATTCTTTTGTTTCATTTGTTGCGTTTGATTTACCGTGAAGGAAGTGAGGATAAAAATCTGAGATGGATCCAGGGGATTATAAAAAAAAAATGGAATTAAAAGCGTAGGTGAACTACAGAGTAATCGACTTGGATGTGTTGGTGGGGTTTAAAGCACATGAGAGAAAGAGAGTTAGTTGAAAGTTGGTGTCGACGATGCCGCCAGGTCAGGGATGGCGCTGCACTTGCCTGTACGTTGAACTATCGATTTTCTTACAACTAAGTATATATATGTTGGCAAAGTGAGAGAGAAGTTGAGTAGATGAATTGAGACCAAGGATTACACAATTTCCATTTTCCCATAACAATTGACCAAAATTCTTTCACTTACTCTCGTGTATTGCGTGATATAAAAAATGTGCCTTCATTGATATTTCATTTATGAATTAATGATTGCGATGATGACGATGATGATAATAATAATGATAATATTATAAACGTATAATTATGATTAACGTGTATCGATTAGTTTTGCGTATGTTTTCTTTGTTTTTGCTACCTGTGATGGCGATCTTGCACGACCATTTGCTTGTACCCTCGAGGACGATCATCTCTGCCTGCTCAAGACTGTCAATGTGTGTATCCGGGTCGACTGAAAAGGTTGTGCTGAAATGAAAGATAATCACCAAGTCATCCTCCAGCTTCCATCCACGAGTTAATGCCAAGGTGAGATTATTCAATCCCATTTAATTTTATTGTTTTTTTTTCTTTTCATCTCAACATATCCTTTAGATAATCTTAAAATCGAAACACCTGAAATATACTTGATAATGTTTTTCTTCGTTTGTAAACGAAAAAAAAAAAAAAAAATAAATAAAAGAGAGGAAATTATTTTCTCCTGTTTCAAGAATTATCGGTGAATTGTGAGATTGGAGTCCCTAAATGAATTGTATTTGGTTCAATTCCAAAGTGTTTGTTCTCCGATTCTGAAATTCCAATTATTCATTTCGAATCATGATTTTGAAAAAAAAAAAAAATAAAAAAAAGTGAGAATTTATAGACCACCTGTTTGTTAATGAATTATTTAGAACGTTTTGAATAAATATATTAGAATAGATATCAAATAAACATGTATTTGATACTGTTTCATGTTTGATTAGATTGTACCATGTAGATATAAATATAAGCCTGCAACTTATATATACACCATATAAGTAAATATTCGAGAATGTGTGTAGGTATGTATAGATTGTTGCATAAAGCCTGAAATAAGAAAACTTGTTGCACTCGTCTACCATTTCTCTCCTATCTCTCGTTTGCTCAATGGCACAATGCCAATTTTCACAGATAGACATAGACTATGTTTAATGTCTGATCGAAATCATAGAACGCCAGTATACATCGATGAAGACTTACATTGTATTTTACGGTAGCTTCTATTTGATAACATGTAATAAGCAATTACAGTGAAATTATAGATAGAAAATATATATTCATTTATTATTTGAATAACTATAAATTTTTAAAAGGAAACTTTGAAATAAAATATTTTCATAAATAATATCAATACTGTATTGAATATAGAATTGAATAATAATAATTGATTATTTTAGTTATTAATTTGAAACTATCAACTATTTCCGTATTGATTTATTTCTAAAAAATTTTTGTTTTCACTCATTTTAACAATTCCTTACCGATTGCACAAATTATTTTTACGTTAAAACAATATACAGAGTACTATTGTCAGTGATAACACCTCGGGGATGAGTTTACTCTTGGTGGACCAAGAAATGTAATTTTGTTGTTGAAATAGATTACGAATTGAAACTAAAGTAATCTCTCGCTCAACTAACTTTTTAAAAATATATTCTCCTCCCGTAATCTACTTTCAATTATTGAAATAAAGCATAGATTAAAGATGGATAAACTTTTAATTGACATGTTGACCTTTTAAAAATAGTAAGTATTCTTTATAATTCCAAATTAACATCAAAAGTTTAATTGTAAATATTTATTTGGTTGCACAGGATAATTTTTGAATTAATATAAAAATAATACTTGTAAATTATTGAGAAATTTAAAAATTAATTCAAGATTATCATTAAAATTTGAGATAATTGTTGGAGTATGTGGCATCTACGGACTTTAGAATCAACTTGTGATCAAAGTGGAAATGGATAATTTAATTTGCTTTAAAGCTTCTTGTTTTGGACGTTTATAGGCAATGAAAATAAACCGAGAAAGAAAGAGGATTGGGAAAGTTAACGAGAGTGCAAGAATTGTTGTCTTTTTTTGATTCACACCGAATTCAATGGAGTCTGAAGATTACAGATTTTTCATTGAAGTCACCTCAAAGATAGTATTAAAATAATTGAAAAACTTGAGGAAGTTAGGAAAAAAAATAGACATTTAACATTAATAATGATGTTGATAATGATAATGGGGCAAAGTGTTGAATCTAGTGTCGATTAGAATAATATTATTTATTAGATAAAGAAATATACTGATGTTTAGAGTTCGTGTTACTTTGTATTTTTCATCAATTAATTCATTTATTTTGGAAGCAACACTTGGCAACATCGATAGTTAATAATTAATGAAATAGCATTAACACAACATCGATAGCAAACAGAAAAATGATAAATATCAATAGCAATAGCTCATGTGAAACAACATTGACGAATAAAGATGTAATGAAATGTATAAAAGAAAAAAAAAATTAACAACTATAAAGAATCCAAATTTAAGAAAAAAAAAAAAAAAAAAAACAAAAGGAAAAAAAAACAATAATAAATAAATAAATTTGCAGCTTTAGATATTGTAAAATTTTAATTTTTTTCGTCTAAATAAAATTGAAAATAAAATGTTTATGAGGACCACACCAAACACACACGAGCACACACAATACATTCAATATTTTTGTTTTGTTTCGTTTCGTTTTTTTTTATTATTATGTTTGCAACCGTTGATTCAGAAATTCTTTCATAAAATCACTGTCGAATGACAGCAATTTAATTTGGGTTTTTTTTAAAATCTTTTTCACGTTACAGAAGTTTTTTTTATTTATTATCAGCCTCGGAGGCAACAAATCTTCATTATTTTACGGGTATATATTACTTAGGTATTCATAATAAATATACATGAACAATATTCAAAAAAATGTTGCGGATGATGGAGCCAGTCGCACTATCAAAACAAACCTGTGATGGCAATTTTTGCTGACCACTTGCTCGTACCATCCAACACTGACTGCTTCACCAATGTCATGTGATTGATATGCGCCTTTTTGTTTGTTCCAAATACTGACCTAAACTCCGATGAAATTCACATTGAAGCCATTCACAATTCACACCCAACATAATCCACATAATCATTAAAATTCAGATTTACTTGACTACATTGTTTGCAAATAATTCCTCAATCTCTCCGTATGTCTCCTTCTCATTTTGTTTTTTATTAAATTGAAGAAAAAAAAAATTATTAATTCTGAATTTTGAACTTATATATTTATTTATCCATTGTACTTTATTTTAGGGGAATTTTACAAGAATTATTAGTATTTAATAGTATTATTTGATTAATTTTACGGATTTATATGTATATATAACTTTAGATTGAGTCAATAATTAATAATGATGATAATTAATTGGAAAAGTGAAGTGAGTGAGTGGAAATTGTACGTCACTAATAGATGGTGAGTTTCAGGTTAATTATAGTTACGACATAGAGATGACCATTTTGTCAAAATGAATATAATACACAAAATTTACAATAGCAAATGGTATATAGTTTGTAATAATTAATATTCAATATTTCATCATATTTATCACTTTGTGAATTGTTAAATTGCATATTGAAGATTTATACACAGTGTGATAATATGTACATGAGTTATTTAGGGGCGAGAATGAATATTCATTTCATGATGGAAAGTTGAAACTTAATCGTGCGGATAAAAAGTAGATATGATATTCACTTGGTCAGACAATCAACTTAACATGAATATATTTTAAGAACATTCGATGTACTGTCTGGGTATGATTAGTTGATTATGAATTCAATCAATACGATTTCCTTTTTTAATTTTTTTTTTTTTTTTATAAAAAATGAATATTTAAACTTATTCACCGCAATTCAATTCTACTATTAAATTATGGTTTTTTGAACTATTGTAATTCAATTTAATTTTGTTTTTTCCATTAGAATTCAGGTGAGAAAAAATGCAAATACAAAAAGAGAAGGAGATAGAGGGAGATGAAGATATATATAGAGAGATGAATTAAACATACGTTCTAATTCATATACGTACTCTCATGTACTTTCATGGATTTATAAAGTCAAAATATTCATGAAAGAATATGATTTTTTCCTCCACCAGTTTTGATAATCCATTTTGCATTTTTATTCTATCGTCATTGATAATATATTTGATTTTTTCATTTCAATTTCCGACATTGATTTACGATTAATGTTAATTATTTATGATCAAATTTCTAATTTTTTTTCATAAATAGTATATAATATTATACTTTATTGTTATTATAATTGATCCGATTATTTAGACTGATGATTTAGACATTTGAATATTTTGAAATTCCGCTACTAATATATGAATAACATGATTGATAATCCAAATTCTCGTACACTTAATTACTTATGCTATTGAATTTGAATATGCAATTAATAATAACCACTCAATCCTAATGTTAAATTAATCTCATCCGGATATTGCAAAATTCGGCTTATTGTAATAATTTCTAATTGTAAATCAAAATTGATGTTTATGAGTTTTTTTGGCCATCATCAAAAAATAAAATTCACTTCAGACGTAAAATCAATTCAATAACTATTGACATAACTGCCTTCAATCATAATAAAAAATTCAACAGATACTTCATCTATCATCAAATCTTTTTCATTAATATTAATTATTCCCTTTTTATTTGTCACGTCATTTTATTATCAACTTACGAAAAGTAAAATTTTTTTCCATCAATATGAGAAAATTATGCCTCTGACCCACAATTAATTTTTTTTATAAATTAAATATAATTGACGCTCATTATCAAAGGGCATGATATAATTTATTATTTTATTCAATTCACTGGAAATATCTAAAAAATTTTACTTGTATTGAAGTTTCATTGTATTTTATGATGCATAAATAATTTTTTCTTCTCATCGTAGAATTATTTTCAAAATTAAATTAAATTAATAAATTTCAATGACGATTGAATATTTAACCAAGAATATTCTAATTTATTATTGCAATTCTTCAATTGACTTTATTTATATTAATAAAATGAATTCCTTTCAATTTTTTATTTTATTTTTGAATTTACTCACCGAATCAGCTCAAATATTTCTGGTTTTTCTAATTCACGCTGTTTCATTCTTTCTTTCATTGCTGTGATTATACTATTTGCTTTATCTTCAGCACCGTGTTTTGAACTTTTCTCTGCCGCTCCTGTGAATCAAACCATCGAATTACACCTATCAATTAATCAATATTTTCATAACTATTCATTACATCAAAGCAAAATAAAATTGTATCAGTATTTTTCTGTTTCAATTTTTTATCCTTTCTCTTTTTTACCACGAACGGAAATATCCAATATAACTTCGTCATGTTAATTTTTTATTTTCACATTGTGGAAATACCCCTTCAAACTTTCATCTCCCTTAGACTTTTATCATACTCAAAGTATTAAATTCCATAAATTATCCATACATGACTTATTATTATTGTATAGTTTAATTTTTTTTACAAACTTAACATTTTTCCGAACAATATTTTAATTATGAATAAAACTAAATTATTATTTGCTAATTTTTTTTTTTTTTTTCTCAACTTACTTTGTAGACAATCAGCATTGAGCAGATCTTTACATTTTTCATGACATTTAACACCGCATTCCATACATCTAACACCTTGTCGTGCAATACCCCACAGCAGTCCCTCACATTCGTAACAATATGTTGGAGATGTTGCTGTCCACGTGACAAAATTATGTGGGGTTGTCGATGATATTGGATAGATCATTGCTTGAAGTGTCTTCTTGTACACGTGCATCTTCTGCGAGTGGGCAAATCATTATTTTTTTGTTTTTTAAATACAATATATAAATGAATCAATTAAACTGCGTACAAAATAATTTTTGGTGTCATCTGATGGAATTTCCGAGTTTTTAATTGGGATTATTTGTATAAAGAGAAATATTGGTGAAAAGCAGGGGAGAATCATATAAGAGAGAATCATATACTTGATGCCATGCTATTTATCTGTTAACTTTTTTTTTTAGTCATTTTTTTCTCAATACGATTGTGTCAAAGAAATTTTTTTTTTTTCATCCCTCAAAAATCTTTACTTTCGTACTGTATTAAAATGAAATTATGTTCAGTTTATTACAGATAAATAATGATGAATTTATTGTGAATAATAGTTACCATATGAATTATACATCTAATATATTTAAATTCTGTCTGATGAGAATAATAACCGGACATAATGAATCTCAATATAGTATAGCATGATACAGTAAACGTTGAATATTCAATGTGCAAATTGCAATAGAGAATTATGATAAAACGAAATATATATTTTTTTATTCAAATCTACGTTATTATTATATTTTATTGCCACTGTATCAACTTTAGAGAAAAAAATTATTGTTCTTCAATAGCGTCAATTATCAATTCGGTTAATAATGACAATTAATTTACAACTAATAGAATGAATTGAATTGGAATAAATTGTTTTATATGTAAAATATAGAAATGTATCGTTTGAGAAAATGAAAAAAAAAAAAACTTAATTTATTGATCGTATAGAATTAGCATGAACTATTTTAGTAGGTACTATGATATTGTTCTTGCCATTATTATTATTATTATTATTATTATTATTATTATTATTATTATTATTATATTCATTTATTTATTTATTTATTTTTCATTATAATTTTTCATTGATTTGATAATGAGCGTTTTTATTATAATTTTCATGTTGTTTCATCGGGTCATGCATTACTACGATAGTATAAACTTTATGAACTGTTTTAGCGTGTTGTATACAGTAATGAGTAGCACAACTCACTGGCACAAATATAACCTGAACAAATATTGAATAATTAATTGCAGTAATTTTAAGGTAGTGATACATTTTTGTGTATTTTCAAAATGGATGATGATGCCGGTTTTTCTTTCCCTCTATGGATTTCGTATTCTCAAAGTGAAATTTTTAGTTATTCATATTTTAACTTTTGTTATCCGAGACAATTTTCATATTTATTTAAAAGAGTTGTTTTTTTCTTATTTATTTTCAAATTAATTTCGAATTTTTGGATGAGAATGTCATTGGTACCGACGGTTAAACTGTAAAATATTGTAAGTCAATTTTAATAAATTTTACGGGAGAGGATAGTAACTAATTTCATAATAGTGCTGAAGAGTTATACGACTTTTCAACAGAAGCTTAATGTCTTTTATTATAAACTAGGAGTCACACGGTTTCGTAGATCGAGAGATGTTGAAATTTCCAAAACATAGCACCAATACAAAAAAATGGTCGAAAATTTACTCACGAGGTTTCTCAATTTAACCATTTTAATCATCGATATGCAATTCAATAAAACATCAGCCCTCTCGAAAATCACTACAATCATAATAACCCGAAATGTATTTAATATTTAAAATATTTTAAAAATAAAATGATATAAATGAGTGTTATTCATATTTTTATTTTATATTAGCGACTCGTCCATGGATCAAAGACTATCGGGACACTTGATGAAGCATATCGATCCACAAAAAAAAAACTCTGTCTATTGAGAAAGGGTCGGTTGAATGATGATACAAGATGGAGGACGCAAAAGTTTCTCCAGTGTCGGCTTCCCTATTTTATTTTATTTTATTTCATATTTCTCTATATTTTTTCTCATTATTCATTTTCTTATATACTCATATACTTCATATAGCACACTATGTACATCACGTGCATGAATATTTTTTATTTTTTTTTTTGTAGTCTATGTAAATCGAGGGTGAAAATATCTGAGTGCATACACTCGACCACGCATTGGAGTAATGATCAAACGACTGAGAAGGGATGGAGATTCTGCAGATTTCTCTAGAATTAATTCATGTGCTAAAAATAAACTTGCACTACGTATCGTACTCAACACATATACATTTTTTTATATTTTTCTTTTCCAGTTCTTTTATAAACTTTGGGAAATTTTATATTTAAATATTTTATATGTACATTGTAATATTTATTGAAGACACATGGTACTATAAAAATAGCCTCTATATATTATTATGAAGCAATAAAATAATTATATTATTAATGGATAAAAAAAAAAGTGAGTTTGACAAATTTCATCGTGGTAGAGAGACTACAACTATTCTTTTTCTCCATGTAAATTTATATTTCTTCTTTTTTCATCAATTTTTACTTTTCATCACGCAATAATAAAAAAGTATTGTATTCGTCCAAAATTTAACTTTCACGATAATTGCTGTTTTCCGACGTTTTAGATGACGCTGAATACGAAAATCATAGTTTTGAAGCGATGACCGTCTGTATGTCCGCTCTTTCGTCCATCCGTGCTTGACATACATTCGGAAGCGGTTTTACCAAACAATTTGGATTGATTTTTTTGATTTTAAATTTTCCATACGTCATCTCAGGAGGATTTTCGCCAATCGCTCTATCGATTCGCATATTGGTAGTCACCCTTTCATAGAGAAAAAATGCTTTGAATCACTCACATCCAATATACCATTGTGATGGCTCTTTATATTATATGACAAACCGAAATGCGGCTTTCATTGCTATCATGCTTGTTCACCCCTGCAATGTACCATTCAGCTGTAAATGCTATTAAATGAAACCTTGGAAACAAAAAACAAAAAAATGGATAGAGTGTTCTCAGGACTAGTTGAACCGAATTACTCACTGCATCATAGGTATATACTAGGCTAATTGCACTTGAGAAATTGATATGTTTCATTAGGCTCGGACATTTGCTTCATATGAAAATTCAAATTACAAGAGGTAATGAATGTTTGACTATTTCTTATTTACTTGAATATCATCAAAAACTACTGACTGATAGTTTTGTAATTTTTCACAGTTTTGATATTGTTCAATTAATAAAATTATAAATAATAAAATATTGTTTACGTTATTATTTCACTATTGCGTGATGAAAAGTATTGGGTAAGTTCACTTACCAACATTTTTTTTTTCATTATTATTATTTTTTTCCTATATTTTTAACTATCATTTATTGACGTTGCTATAGAAGAAATGAGAACGATGAGAATTAAGTAAAAAAGAATAATCCGGAATTGGAAAGAGGATTACGAATTATAGAATGCCAATAAACAAAAAAAATTAATAACAATAAATAGGTGAACGTAATAGAATGTAGCTCAGGATTAAATTTAATTATGTTTTGTTGATATTATTATTTTGTGAATAAACATTAAAATAATATTTGAAATGAAAAAAAAAAAAAAAACAATGAATAAACAAACAAATAAATATATAAATATGCGAAAATTTTATTTCATTTATGAAAGTAAAACTATGTAAATATTAATATTGATGATAAAAATAAAAAGTTTTGTTTTCTTTTCGGAATGATTGATGAAAATGATAAATATTCAGATGTGTAATGAATTAAAAAAGAAAACAATGGAAAAGAAGAAAAAGACTGAGACTGAGAGCCAGACTTACGTGAAAAATATTAGCGTGGAAATGAGAATAAAATTGCAGCACGTTACATATGAAAAAAAGAAGAGAAAAATAAATAAATAAGAAATTTTATACGTTTATAATTTAATTATATATCGATGAAATTGTTGGAATCTATTTGAAGATGATCTTTCGTTGGATTATCCTGAGTATAGAAAACTATATAAATATTCTACGCATTAAATTTATTGTAATTCTATATTGACCCTCAACGATTTTTTATATATTTTTTATGAATTTTTAATTGGGATAATTTCCTTCAATCAATGCATGATTGAAATTGATCATTGATAAGATAATATTGATAAGTATTCAAGAAATTTGAAAAAAATTTGAAACATACAATATATTTTATTTCTTCTAAATTTTTTTCAATAGCAAATAATAATTATTTTGTTTTTTTCTTAAATCCAGTAAAGAAAAATCAATATCCTCAAGACATATCATTCATTTTAGTTGAATATTCCAACTTTGTTGGGATAAGAAATATTAAAATAATATTTGATATAAAGATGTCAATCATTTTTTTATTTTTTGGGAAGGAAAATCTTACCAATTCCTCGTCATTTAATGTAGCTCTTGGCACCGCAGATGTTAGTCCAGCTGTCCTCTTTGTTGCTGCCATTGTCTGAGGAAATAGTTGAAAATATATTAATATATGATTTCATATTAATAATAAATGGAAATAATGAATAATAATGCCAAAATAATATATTGTTATTTACATTGATTGTATATTTTTTGTGTGTTTTTGCTTTATTTTTCGATAATTTTCATTACCATTTTAAATTTTTCGTGCGAAAAATGTGTATTTGCAGCTAGTGTTGAGTATCGTGAATTTATTCAATTTAATTTGTTGTTATTTTTTAATAATACTGTAACTAAATTTAATAATATTTGAATTGGTGAGTTGTGAAAAATTGATTATTAACAATACGAAACCGATTCATCGTTAAGAGTCAAACAAAAAAGTGATGAGGAAATTCAGTTAAATTGAGTAAGAAATAAATGGAAGATGGAAAAAAATTTTGAACGTGAAAAAGACAAATAGCATTGGCAAAATAATATTTTTTCTTTTTTACTCTCCTAGTTTTCTAGCAATGTCAAAAAAATAGTTATAAATTGATATGAGAATCACAGTACATAAATAATAAATTTAATATTTACAAAATAATAATAACAAAAAAAGTGCCGAATATTACGATCATAGTTCGCTTTTATTATTTTTCGGGAGGACCGTACGTCAAATTAAACACAAAAATAATATGTCATTCCCTTTGGATAAAAAACAAAATAAAAAAAAAAAAAGTTTTTGAAAAGTCTCAACCCATACTCACAATATTGTGGGTACATATTGTGACCGGCCGGACATGTGGAAACTATAAGTCCTCATTAATAAACTGAAGACAGGATATATATTAAAAGCGAACTAATAAAAAAAAAATAATAATAAATGAATAAAAATAATAAAAAAAAAAGATTTTATATTTCAACGAATATCATATTTTTTTCTCTTCTAAATAATATTGTTTAAGGATACGAAATACTTTTTGCTATTATAAATAGTACACTATAAATTTGTATAAAATTAATTTTTACTATTGATAATTACATCTTACATTATTATGCATTGAAAATGAAAACATATATATAAAGAATATATATAAGAATATATAAAGTCTATACAATGAAGCCATCATAGAATATTATAAAGTATATACAGAAAATTAATATGGAATAATTAAATGAAATTAAAATGAATTTAATGAGCTGGATAAATTGGTTTTGGGACTTATACGTAAGGAAGAAAATTATAGAAAAGAAAAAAAGTAATAATAACAATAATAACAATAATCAAATAATTATTTAATTAGGCTACAGTCAACTGGTGTAGGTATAATGCCAGCTGGGATATTGCAACCGCCATTATTTTAATTAAGATTTCACACATACACATTCTATATATATATGTACATTTTGAATACATAGACGATATATACATAAATTTGCATAGCTTCCAAGAGTTTCCGACCTTATTTTAAAACGCCACACACAAAGACACACGTTGACATTGGCATTCACACAATTGTCGTCACACACATGTGCTGCTGAACATCATACGATGAGAAATTTCATATGCCATGTTGGGAGTTTTATTTATAATTGGTTGTTTTTTTTTATTGCATTTCCGTTCTTCACTTTTTTTTCGTATCTTTATTGATTTCATATTTATTTGTATTTATGTTAATAACAATTATTGCCTGTGATTTTGATGAAACACTTTTTTTTCTTCATCGTCGAATTTTTGTTTTTTTTTTTTATCAAAAAGGGGAGAAGGGAAGAACGGATATTCAATTTTTGGAAAAATATATTTTTTTTCAGGCAATTTTTAATGCGTGATTTAAAAAAAGAAAAGAGAAAAATGTGTCCTTTTATAAAATCGAGTATAGGTATGAAATACAATTTTCATTGTGCTAGTATTGTTTTTTTTCTCTTCATTTTCTCTTCATTTTGTCTTTTTTTGACTCATTCGTAAATTTTTATGTCAACTAATATTTATTCATCTACTAAGGTATTCGAAGCTACAAACTAATAATAATTAAACTGAAATGCTATGAATCATTGGAAGCATTTCTAAGCAAAAAAAAATTTTTTTTTTTCTTTTAATAGAAAATTTGTGATATTGTTTTCTTCAAAAATTACAAGCACACAAATTATAACTGATCACGTCGGATGCATTTTACGTGCAGAACATATACATCTATATATATCTTCGAAGATAATGAATTTTGATGAAAACTCACACACATACTTCACGTGGATCATAAAACTAAATTTTGTACCAAATTTATTGCGATATGAAATACGAGTCAGATTTTTACCAATTTCAAATGAGATTACAGTGTAAAAATAACTTTTGTGCAGAATATATTTTATTAAAGAATTTTTTTCTTTTGTTTTTTTTTTTCTTTTTGTTCGGCTAATATGACTCGTCTTTTGGAAAGTGTAACGAGAGAAAGATAAAGAAAAATCGGAACATAAAAACGACAGATACAATAAAAGAAAATAAGAAGAAGGAAAAACAAGAAAATAATATGCAGTAGCTACGAGGTGAATAATTATATGGTATCAAGCTTCCGAAAATGAAAAAAAAGCACCACCGAATCGTGTTTTTTTTTATCATTGAATCGAAAAAAACAACAACACAAAAAGAAATTTAATAAATGAAAATTTTTCTAAAATTCTTCATGATATTGAAATTTTTTTCATTTTCCAGGGTATTTTTGCATTTTTGATAAATTATTTGTAACGATATTAATTTACCTTCTTTCTTCGCTTGTTGAATCGATAAAAAAGTTATTTCTTTTCATATATATGATTTATTATTGGTTTTTTTTTTCATTATAGATAAAAAAAGAAGCGATGAAGCTCTATGCAAGCGATCGAATTAAATTCCTTGTTTACATAATTACCAAACAATCTCCTTTTTGCTTTTCTTTTTCGATCTCGAGGATTCGCGCGAAAGCGTGCTTGTGCGTAGAACAAGAAAACCCAAGTTAGGTCGAAAAGACTGAGAGAGAAAAATTTTTTTGATTCTATAATTTCAAAGAGGCATTTTTTTTCGTCATTTTGACGTTGTTATTTCGTTTTTGCTATTTCAATATCTTGCTAAATAGATCTTAAAACAACCAAAATAATGTATATTCACACATAGCATAACTTTCCATTACGAATTATACAAAATCAAAATAAACATAATTTCTTTTACAACCGGTAAATACATTTTGGTTTTAAACATACGGGGCATGTGAATTACCTAAAGATTTTCATATGATAATGTTACAATTATACATATAATACGAGAAAAAACAGAAAGATGAATAAGGATAGTTAAATTCAGAAGACTGAAAAATACAGAGATAAAAAGAGAGAAAAAGAGAAAAAAGAGATAGATAGGGGAATTGTGCTTAAGGTGACATACTTTTTGTTTTTAGGCAAGTATCTGAAAATTCAAAGGTGATTTAAAATAAGTTTATGGTTAAAAATTGAAAAGTTTATTTATGAAGCACAAAAATGAATCCTGACTCTACAGATAATTCAATAAGTGAAACATAATAAAATAAAAATAGAAAATAAAAAATAAAAAATAAAAAAATCATCTTACCTGAGTATGTCATCTTAAGCACAATTCCCCTAAGAATGAAAAAATTAAATAGAAAGAAAAATAAAGAAAGATAGAGAAAGAAATTAATAAAAAAAGAAATTGACAAATGATTCCATGCAACGTACGAGCAAGCATTTTAGATTAATTTTTTATTCATCAAATAATTCTGTTTTTTTTATTTTTTCTAAGGAGTCATGTATTTCAGTACCTTCAAGACCTGGAGAGGTGAAGTTTTTTTGAGAAATTTTTGAGAGGTTCAGTGAGTGGTTTTTTAAAATTTTTTTTTTGGCAGGTGTCAGGTAGATACAACAATGGGCGCCACAGAGAACAAACAAAGAAATAGCATAATATGCTGGTTAGTTTTCAATCAATCTTGGTAAATGACAATTTTTTAATTTTTAATCTTTTTTATTTTAAACGATTTTCAGTAAAAGTCCAAAATATTCACGAAGAAAAGTACCGGAAAAGCATTTTAATTTATTTCAAGATGAATAATAGAAGTGTAATAATGATGCGGAAAAAAACTGGAACGAATTCGTTTTTTGTATTGGCCAAAAAAGCAGATAGCAATTTTTATTCACTAATTCAGATCGATACACATTTTTCGGTGTTATGTTTTTTTTATTTATTTCCGGTAATTTTCTCGGGACAACAAGTTACATGAAAAGTTAATTTGTAATTTATTAAAATCGCTCTATATTAGGTTTCAAAATCCTCGTAGATAATCTAGGATTGGGGAAAAAGGCATAAAACACGACGATTAGATTGAAAATATTTACATTTAACATTCAAAAAGGGGAACACATAATTGTACTGAAAAAAATAGAATCATATTTTTTTTTCTGTTTTCTCATGTGTGAAAAATTTAATTTTTTTTTCAAAATTCTCACACATGACACGAATAACATATTCGAATAAAGAAAAAAAAAAAAAACAAAAACTAGTTTAATCATTGGAAATGTGACAAGTATTATATCCTCATGAAATATTGAAAATAATTATGTTAAAAACGTATCCATTAATGTTCTGCTGTATCAAACCTATGCGCTATCGGAATCACGCATAATTTTTGATGACGCTCAAATTTTGGTACACTGAAACGCAGAACACGTATAAAATATATGTTGTTTAATAATAAAGCAAATTTTCACCGATTGCATATAAGTAGGAATTCGCTTCAAGCTCAGTTCATGAAAGGAAAATGAATCTTTTTACTGATAATATTTTTACTAAAATTGTGTGAAACAGTTTTGAAGAACATAAAAAAATAGAAGATCTGAGCTTGCAGAAAATTCCACGAAAAAATATTAATAATTTTCACAGTCGATCATATGAAAATGGTTCGTTCTTTTATTTTCATTTACTTACATTTCAGTAATTATTTTTTTTTCTTTTTTCACTGTCATCATGAAACCACCAAGAGCATTTATCAACTATTTCTCTTGGCTTGGTTTTGGAGGCAATAGGATAGGTCAGAAATAAAGGTAATGCGTTGAATGTTGAGAAAAAAAAAGCAAAAAAAAAAGTTGAAAGAAAGTTGAGATACGTGTTGGATAAAATTTATTATCGCAGAGTTTGGGATGAGCATTTCAGAATAATTGGATTCATGTGCTCGAGGGAATACTCGTCTACAATATGGAAAAGATAGCAATTTTCAATTTAACAGTTTAATACAGAATAAACGAGTCGAATAATATGCAAAAGTGAAAGTTGAAAAATGAACCATTTTTATTGCAATAGATTTTAATTTTTTTATATACGTTCGACTCCAAATAATTCACGTACCACGAATAATAAGAAGATTAATTGTGTATTCTTTGGAACAAACAAAAATGAAAACTTTTCATAAATTGTGAGAGAATCAGAAAATTAAATGAAAAAATGAATATGATCGACTGTGGTGATAATTGATTGGAAGTTCAGAACGAAATATTGGAGGATAAAACATTTTCATTATTCGTAACTACAAAATATTAATCAGTTTAGAACAATTATAGAAAATGACAAAGACATTAAGTAACATCGAGCGTGGAATGAGTAGTAAATAATAATGGATAATCTATTACGTACCAATTCCGATACCATTGGTATCGATTTTCTTCGTGGTCGAATATCCGGCATGCTATCAATATTGCTGTAAAATGGATTATCACCCGGGTGTCTAAAGAATAAAAACAAAATAATACAACAATTAATATTAATAAACACATAAAAATCAGTAAATGAATACATAAAAACTTCGGATTATTTTCCTCATAAATTTTTTTTTCCAACTTTGATTTTACACTTTGCTCAGCTTTGTAAAAGTTTAAACTAGGCAATGTGCGCATGAGTAAGTTCAAGTGTAGCAGATTGAGCAAAAATGAAAAGTTTCATTAAAAATTCATTCAACGCTAATTTTAAATTTTTCATTACAAATAAAATTAGTTTTACGTAAATATATACATTTTTTTTTGTTTTTATGTTTTTGTTATTTTTTTTTTCAAATTAATGTGAATTAATGATCACGAATGATAGAATAAGAATGATTATTTGTGTTACACATTTAATTTAATGACTTGAACGATACTCAATCAATTGGAACGTTTCGTTCAATCATGTGAAATGAATTAGTCAATTAATTATTCGTCAATTGTCTGCGTCATTCGCCTTTCCCACCCTCGTATACCATAAGCTCTTTCTACTTGAATATAATTGAAACTGGGTTATGTTTGCAGAACAATATTGAAAAAGAATGTCAAAAGGAATAGAAAGAGAATCGAAGAAATGAATTTCTGAATTGAACTGGCAACTCTCATTCGATTACATATCAAATTAGATTCTCTCTTGTTTCTAGGTCTCTATTGTTTTTATTTATTTATTTATTATTATTTTTTTTTTCACATTTCCATTTTTATTTGCCTTAATTATATATATATATGGGACATTCACGTCGAATTGACCACTTTTAAATCCGACCCCTTTCGATTTGGCTGAAATATTTTCATATTATACAACCCCCCTAAAAACTCTTCTATGAACTTTTTCAAATTTTTTTAACCAATCAAAAAAAAGTTATGAATTTTTGAAGAAAAAATGTTTTTTTTTTTCGAACGTTCATAACTTTTACAAAAATGGACTAATCGAGACGTTTTTTTTTATTTTCCGTTCTTAAACGTGATTTTCAAAAAAAAGAAAAAAAAATACAGAAAAAATATTCAGTCATATTCTATGAAATTTTTCAGTTTTTCGGAAAAAAAAATTAATTAAGCCATAGTGGGCCGATTTTACTTTTTCTTTTTTTTTCTTTTCCGCAATCTAACTTTGTTTTTATAATAAAATATATCTATAATATATAGATTTTACTCAACAACAAACTTTTTGGATAGTTTTGAATGAATTTGATAAAAATACTTCATGAATAATAAAATGAATCATCCCTTAATCATTCCAAATAAAAATATTATGGTATTATTAATATTTCAATACCACTCTCATATTATGCATATCTAATTTTCAATTGTGTCCAATCTAATCAAATTATTTTTCATTTGGATTTATATTTCATTCTGATATGACGTGAATGGTATTTGAATCCGTCACCATATTTGAGTCGATTAGTTAATGTAAGAAAATCATCAATCCATTCCTCGTATTGAATCTATTTTACACGTTCCGTATCAATAGCACCATTTTATATATGTATTTTGTTTGTATATGTATATGTAAAAAATTTCAGCTAAATCGAAAGGGGTCGGGTTCAATAGTAGTCGATTTGACGTGGAATGCCCCATATACACACGCAAACATTTTTTTCTCCATCATAAACCAATCTCATAAAACCAAGTCTGCTATTAATGTTATCCATATCTTGATTATAACTTATTATAGTTCCAGTTCTACAGAATCTAGCGTACAATATAATATAAATTATCTCCTTCTAAAATTATATTCTTAAATAAACGATAACTTCATATGCATACACATTATTAGACAGAAAGAATTATCAATAAAGTTTTTCTTTTAATTTCCAACGATCGCAAACAAAAAAAAAATTTATTTAAAGTCTGTAAAAATGTTTTCATAAAAATTCACGAATAATAGTATCTAAATAATATAAAATTACATTGGTGAACAATGACTGACATATCTTATACGATAAGTTCATCGGACAATGTGTCCAGTATTTTTATATGCTACAGTGGAATATATCCCAAAGACAAGTGTACCATCACTCCATTATTCCTAAATACTGTAACAGCATCATAATCATCTTTAGCACCAGCCATGTCGGAAATATCAAATTCATGAAAAACTCTCATAAAATTTTATGGATATAACTTATTTTCTTGCAATACTGGTGTAATACCGAATGAAGAAAAATTGTTAGGGTGGATTTAGGAGAAGGGAGCACGGTAGGGATAAACAGAAAAGGGAAAAAGTATTGATCAGGTAGATACTTGAATCTTCCTGTAGTTTGGAATGAGGGTGATAAAGGTAGTAAAAGTGTCATAGCGAATCTTTCGCTGTTATTCGCTCATTGCTAGCTGTCAATTCCGGATTTCCTATTTGTGCCTATGTTGTATTCAGTTCATCCCTCTTCCCTGTTTTTCGTGTCGCTCATTATTTCCGTTTCCATTGGGACAAGATGAAAATCTGATAAAGTCTTATAGCAAAAATTTTGAAATAATGGAATATATTTATTTATTCATTCTCAAAGTCATAAATGATTTCTATCATCCATTTTCCGGGTTTTCTAGTTCGCGTTTTTCTATTTTTTTTTTTTTTTTTTCTACAAAATAGATAATATTTTTTAACAACAGTATATATATAAATGACTTACCCATTGGCTCTTCCACCAGATTCGCCACCTGCTCCACTTCCATTCTAATAAACAAAAAAACAAGTTTATTAGAAAATAGGTCAATCAACAATTTTTATAAAATGACAAAACGGAGAACGTACGAATTTTCTTACAATTTGAATAATAATGAAAAAATTAATTTTTTTCAAATTTATTTTTAATATTACTATTAATATATAAAAGAAAAGATCTTAATAATTTACTTAAATCATACATTTCCATCCATCAAAGCAATGTCATGTTTTGAAACGTTCAATAATATGTTTATGTAGTAAAAGATAAATAGAGAGTGAAAGTTCAAAAACTAAATTGAATACGATTGAAGTTGCTTTGTTGAATGTACGATTACAATGCTTTGCCTTGATTTTGCAATAAAATATTCTCGTTTATTTCATGTTATTCTTTTCTCCGTGCAATCTTTTTCTTTTCTTTTCTTCTTTTTTTTTTGTAATATTGGTGTAAACGATGGAACAATGAAGAAGAAGAAGAAAAACACGTAGCCCTGAAATTACAACCCAAATACGCACTATACACCCACATATATTTACGGGTGTGAGATTTGGAACGTTTAGGGTGTAGGCACATCTACGGTTCAGTCTCGGTCCAGTCTTGACCTACTAAGGATTCTTAAATGGGGATTACGTACATGTATGCGTATCTACGGTCACGGTCTAGCCTCGGTCCGGTCTTGGTCCGGTCTCGGGTCGTTCTGGATCTCAAAATCGGGGTTTAATCCCAAGTTAATCTCTAGTTGATAAAAAAAACGCATACCTGGGTTGACAAATTTGCAATTTTATCTTATTTTATCAGCATTTAGGAAGATGGCGGAAGTTAGTTGATGCCTTCGCGTAATGCTACACATTTTCTATATGATAAATAATTAGGCATCGACTACGAATGGCCATTATGTTCATCTCTGGGATCCCGTCACTTACACATCAATATATTTTAATAATTAAATACATTATTTTTTGGATATGATAATTCGTTTAGCGGTTATTAGTTATTCAAATGAATGAAAGTTTGAATTTATTACTAATTATTTGAAAAAAATATAAGATCTGAGGTAAACAGTGTTATTTTGCAGAATTGCTTGTGACTTAACACAGTTTGCTTTTTGAGACATACAATTTTTGAGTTGACCGAAGTGAGACCGAACCGAGAGTGGATCGTAAGTGTGCGGACTTCAGGTAAAAAATTGGACCGAGACTGAATCGAGACTGGACCGTAGATGTGCCTTTACCTTTATATTCCTTCTCCTACTGTGTTTCTTGCCTTTGCAACCGTTTTCTATTTTTCTTATTGCTCCATATTTTTTTTCTTTTTTCTTTTCTTTTTCATTCCATCATTTCTTGCCTATATTTTTGAAATATTTTGTTTATAATTATTATTATTTATTTTTAGATTCTATGACATCTTTCAATTTCTCTGCGGTGAAGCGTTACTTTTGTATTGATGAAAATTTAAAATTCAAAAAAAAAAAAAAATGAAAAATCTGTAATTTATATATGTAATATAATATATATATATGTATTTATATTTCAAAAAATCGTATATTAATACAAAACAAGGACCGTAATGGACATATTTTTTGTCTTTTTCAATATAAATATTGTTAAATATTTGCGTACAATTCTATGTTTATTCGTTTACCACAGAGAGTATAAAATATTGAACATATGGATAGCGCAACAAGTATAAATAAATTTTTGGAGTACTCGTTAAATTGTTTTGTATTTGTTTCTTCTGTTTATTTAGAGCTTCAGGGCATATATATAAAGTTTTTGCATCTTTGACTTAATTCATTTTTTTTTTCAATTTTATTTATTTTGGATTCTGTAGTTCATATGCAATGAAAAAATATATAAAATAATTACATGATTCAATAATTCATAATAAACATTAAATATTAATTATGATATAATTTAAAAATTTTGCTTTCAAATGAATTATGATTTGCTCATTTATTGAATAAATATTGTGAAAAAGTTAACGAATATGGCAATATACGAAAATTTATGATTATAATAAAAATTAAATATAATCAATTAAGTTCACCTGTTTTTCCATTATTTATATTAATATTCGATATAAATTGTTTGAAGAGATGAGTAATCTTCATCTAAGTGAAATATTTTGTTCATTTATTTATTATTATCAGGATATTTATTAATTGATTTTCGTTTTGTTTTGTTTTACTTATTTATTTATTATTATTTTTTTATTCCTTCATTAATTATTAGGCCTAGCGGTTTTAATTTTTCATGCATGCACCATATTATATGATTGGGCTACATGGTACATAAACCAGTGAATGAAAAATTTTATGTGTGTATGTCTGGGTAAGTAAATGTGCATGGCTATGTATTTTTTTCAATTTCTTCAAGTGATCAGTTTAATAATGTTATTTAAATAATCTCGATTTATTCTTGATTAACTACATAACAATTCGCATTAATTATTTTTTTTTATTCTACTTTATGAAGCATATGGCAATGGTGGTATTCAGCTAATTATTTTTCCACTGCATCCCAACTCATTTATGATATGAAATTGGATTAAATGTTGCATGATTTTATAATGATATGACATTATAAATAATGACAACGATATAACTGTAAAATATAAAAAAAAAATTGAAATCGAAAAGATGGCAATGATGATACATATTAAATATGAATTGAGTAATTTGATATGTAAGAGATTTCAAAAAAAATTTTCCCTGTTTGATATGGAAATGATATTATTATTATAATGATTTACTGATGATAATTAGCTGAATGCAATCCTGATATTTTTTTTTTTTTTCATATATATTTTAGATTTATTTCTTGATTTGTAAATAAATTTTTTTTTTCTTTCATTTATATCTACGTTAATGAAATTACTATTTGAATGTAACTAGTGATATTATTTGACGTTTCATACGATAATATTGACAGTATTCTAAAATGTTATTTCATTATATTTTTATATGTTAATGTTTGCGCATGATGATATAGAATTTTGAATTTCATGTCTTTATATATTTTTATTATATATACGTTTACGTTACACTGCAGTATTATTATGTTGCTGTTGTTGTTGTTGTTTTTTTTAAATTTTCATAATTTTCATATTTATTTCTTGTTTGACAATAGTATGACAATCTACCAAATTCATAAGACAAAGAAGTATACAAATAATCTCTCACATTGAATGTTACACATTACCTGGCGAAAAATGAAATCAAAATTTGGTTATTGTTAATTCGTAAATGGATTGCAGAACTTCATTTTGACATATACGTTCTGCGAAGTTTCGTATAAGTATATTGCATATGAAGCAGTTATTATATTGTAAGAATATACTCGATTACCTCCATATATTTTGGGCTAACTATTTGGGTAAGTTTATTATCATGGAAATAATGTGATACACAATTGCCTTGTTGAAATTCGAATATCTATAATTTTTCTTTGTTTCACCACATTGGAATTAGTCCATATTTATATATTTATACATATATAAAAGTGTGAAATGGTTTCTGTAACGCCTTGGATTTTTTTTTCTTTTGCATCAATAGTTATAAATTTATTTTTCAATTAATTTATCAATAAATTTTCTTATTTTGTTTTTTGTTATAATAATAAACTTCTTGTTTTTCAAAAGAGATATTTTTTAAATTATGTATTTAATGCAAAAATTAAATTGTTGATGAACAAAACATAATGAAAAAATTTTACATGAATAGTGAACTGAGACATTTTTTTTATCGAAAAAAAATTAATTCATGAGAAATATTATGGTTATTATAACGGTATAAAATATGGAAGACTAAAAAATATTTTTTGAGAAATTCTCTTGTACAGTGTCTAAAATTACTCTGGATGTAGATCGGAATTCCTAATTTCTTTACTTCCTCTCATCACCTTTTCTATTTGTAATAAAATTTATTTGTGAATCTCTTATCAATCTCGGGTACATATTGGGAGCCAATTTTTATTTTATTAAGTTCGTATTCGACCATTTTGTTTCATGTTTTTGATGTTAAATAAAGTATTACTAAAAACAGCAATGTAATGTAAACAGCAATTTCGCTTTTTTTTCTTTTTTTTTTGTGAAAGCGTCAATATTTTTTTTTGTTCAAATATATCAAATCCATAAGACAAATTCGCACAATAATTTTTTTATATTAAATCTGATATCTAGAATTAGAATTCATTCCAATAATTTTATTGTTGGAGTTTACGTAATGAAATTTGAAAAATCTTAATTTGTTTATTCTTCAAAATCAAAATCTATCGATCCAAAAATGTGTGCTCTTTCAGAAAAAATGGATTTCTTGAATTTATAGTTGAACAATTACAACATTGCGTCACGACCCCTAGATTGAGCGTCAGATTGAAGTTAAAAAAAAAAGAAGATATATAAAGCAATTATTATCCGCGATGTAAGTAAATGAATAAATAAAATGAATAATGACAAGTTCCATCTGCGAATTATTATTATTATTATTATTATTATGTGATAATTTGGATTATGGTATTGATCTGTGCTCGACGAAAGTTCATGAAGCCTTGGTGAAAACTAAAAACAATGAAAAGCGATTGTATTTGATGTCGGTGGAGTGTTTAGTTGGCAAATTTTTTTACCTGTCACTCAATCACGTTTAAGTTCGATGTATACGAATAATAATACGGCTATATTTCTAACAGAGCTATACTTGAAAATTATCAATAATCCATGTGAGCTAATGATAAATTCCGATTCAATTCAGCACGGACTATGCGTACTTCACGGTTATCGACTTTCTCTTATTTTATAATCGTTGATTTATTTGGTTTTTACTGTTAGTAATATTCTGATATATATAAGTTTCTCAAATTGTTTACAATCTCAATTCATAACTTTATTCTTATATCTATATTTTATTATAATTTATTTCCATTTTAATTCAATTATATTGACTTGAATTTCATCGAATATTAATGAGGCAAATCGCCGTTCAATTCACATAGACTGTAACGTCCGTTCACTCATTAATATTGACTTGATATATTTGAATGTTAAATTTAGAACTTATCTTTCATACAATTTTGGTAATCATGTGTGATGAAGATATTTAGAAATAAAAATAATTATTCATCTGATAAGAGTATTCAAAATTTTACAAGGAATGGTATTGATTATGCCTCCGAATTATTCCACGACCATGAGCCGAATTTCGAATAAACCTTACAGAGATTTTCGTGTCCTCACTTAATCATAATACTTACTGCCGCTGGCGGTGGAGGAACTGGATTTTCTTTGGCAGTTGCATCTTCAAACTCTTTGAGTTTTTCTTCGGCTTTTCGTTCTTTCAAAGCCTTGAGCAATTTCCACTTAGAACCAGGTGGACCAGGACTCACCTGACCCTCCTTTGACGTTGTATCAGAGCTGCCGCATGATGATGAATCAATTTTTATTTTCGGCAAACTCAATGTGGCAGTGATTGTTTCAGTGCTCCCAGCGCCATCAAATTCACCATCAAGTACTGCACTTTCCGAATCCCATGCGCCCGAAATATTGACTGATATCTCACTCGGTAGAACATTCACGCTCCTCTCTCGGAATAGAGAGTCCGAGCCATGTTGAATCTTTTCACCCTCACTGTGACGCATTGTTGATCCACTTGAACATCTTCGTGACTGCTCTTCCAAGTCTTTGCGTAAATCCAAGTCTTCATCAAGCTCATCCATTGAATGTACTGGACTATCGGGTCCTGAAGTCTCACCTGACGAACCCTCATCCATTGACAAAAGTGCCACCTTTTCTTCCCGACGCGCCTCTTCTTCATGAGCCCATGTATGATAATCAGTTACGCGGGCGAAAACTGTTTCAACACTATCAGCCGTTTTTTTCTTCGGAATCGGTTTACCATCGTCCTCTATCTGTCTTTCTTTTGAAATATTTATTGCACCGTTTATCCGATTTTTTTCTTTTTTCTCATCATCAGTTATAGATATTGCTTTTAATTTTAATTCTCGAAGAACAAATGACATTCGCTCTTTAACTTCCTCACCCGGTTGATAAGACTCTGTCTCTTCAATCTCTTCCAACAGTACTTCATTCATTTCAACTTCTATTTGTGACTGTCTCTCCAATTCTTCTAATTTTCGTAATTCATAACAGTACCATTCGTCTTCGGAATCAATTGAATCCTCTGTGCTTTGCCGTCTGGAAGACACTCGTGATGTACTGCGATATGAATGAGTACTTTTATTGTCTTCATCACCATCACCACTTCGTGAACCTGCCCATGGTATTTCTAATGATTGTTGATGTCTAGGCAGGAATCTGCTGCTGCTGTTGCTCATGAAACAAAAGCCCCGAGTGCTGGAAGCCGATGGGCTCCCTTCCGAGACTGGTGCCTCCTCGGACAGGCTTGTCACCAACTCCGGAGGCTTTGCACTCGGTGTTTTCTCGTTTTTTTCCTGAGTATTAAAATCTACCTCATCTAAAATTAATTCCTCTTTCGACTCTATTTGCAATTGATCATCTTCGCATTTCTTATCACTACTATTGTCTTCAACTGTTGGTTGATCATCAGAAACTGTTGAAGATTGACGTTGTCTATACTTGCCTAGTGCTCGTGACACAGCGAATTCCATACTCGCACCGCCCATTAATGCCATAGATGGTAATTTTGGAGTTTTTTCATTTGGTGCTTCATCAGAACTTCCTGTTGAACGTTTAATATCACCAACTGTTTGAAACATACTTGTTGAACCACCTGAACCGGAACTCGTACTTTTTCCGGATCCATCATGGCCGTCTTCAGCATTAATCATGTGATCTGAGAGATCATGTTCGCTATTTTCTTGAGTAACGCGCGTTTCTCGATCTTTCCAATTATCTTGGGCAACTTGTTGTTGAAGCTGTTCCTGATGTTGTTGAATCTGTTGTTGCAAAGCTACTTGCTGTTGATGAATATGTTGCTGTTGGAGATATTCATTCTGTTGCTGCTGTTGCTGCTGTTGCTGCTGCTGTGGTTGATGTGGAAAACCTGATGGTATAATTTGTTGTGGTGAGTGAACTTTCTGTTGCGATACTCCAGGTCCATTCCTTTTTTGACTTGCACGAACCTTTGCGAAATACGGAGGCTCTTGATTAATATCTGACATAACACTGTCTTCATCTTCAGATAATCCACTTTGCCGTCCACTGCTCCATTCTGTTTCAGATTGTTCTGGATCCGACAAAGATTGTGAATGACTGCGACGTTTAGCTTTTTGTAATATACCTGATACTGTTGAGACCAAGGTATGCTTTTTCTTCTTTCTTGATGTTTGTGGACGACCACGAGTTCGTCCAGAGGCTACTGTTTCAGTGATTGGGGGCGACTGTTGATTCAAGATTTCATTTTCATCCAAATCATCCCGTCGAATACCACCTGGCAATGAATGACTTCTATGTCTTTTGGTCAGATGGAGATCAGGCAACCAATGACTCATAGAGTTCATTGCATTTTTTAATGACGCACCTCGGCGGACTTTCTTTGGTACCTTTACTTCTTCGTGATCTTTAATATCAGCAGAAATACTAATATATCCTGACTGCGATACAATAACACTCGAAGCATCGTAAAAAGGTCCCTGCTTATTAAGAGACTGGGCACTGGCAGGTCTACTGTTACTTTGCTCTTCTCTACCATAATAATGCTCTCTTTGCCATTGTCGTTGATAACCGTCCGATAACTGTGCGCTTTCCGTATTCATTGACCGTGGATTATACTGTTGATGATTCTGCTGTTGATAGCTTTGTGAGTAATTTGGCGGCGTATAGGAGTGATGGTATTGATTGGCTTGGTAAGCTGGCGGTTGTGAATACCTTCTATCGGTATATGGACTCTGAGTATAACTTCCATCGGATGTCAATGATCTTATACTTGAAGACGTTGAGTCATGAGGTATCTGTGACTCTATTGAATTAACCCAAGAGTTATCATTTGGTTCAGTGCGTGGAAGATTAGCAGATGTTGGATAGTATGATAAAGCATCTGTAATATTGCCAGTTGGAAACATAGTCCTGTATATAACAGATTTATAACCATCATGATTAGTTATTCCTTCACCATAGGTCACAGCCCTAGTAGATTTACGTCCTTGTACATATCCTTGAAGTGATGATTCAGCATACTGAATAGCATTGTAGGCCTCTTGATAGTTACCATAATATTCAATGTCTTCACTGTAAAGTGAATCAGCATTTGTAGTTCGAGGCCCATGTGAACGATTAACACTTGTACTAGGGCTGCTCGTATATACCCCTGTAGTTACATTCTGATTATTACCACCGGCAACAGAGTAAATTGCCGGTTGTTCAGTTCGGTATGAAAAGTCCACGGTGCCAGGAGTTACTGTATCATAAGTATGTTGAAGATTTTGGGACCGACTGCGTTTCTTAGGACTTTGACAGCTCGCTGGACTGGGTGCGGGCGGTGGCACAAATATATAATCTTCTTTGGAGGCAGGAGATTTAACTGATGAGTAGGCGGAAATATGGTTCATTGTCGTTGATGAAAAAACATGACTTGTGGAAACAACGGAAGAGATATTTCCGAAAGCGTCACGGCCTTCCGGGGTGTCATAAAGCGGTTCATGAGTAGCAGTTGGAGCATTAGTTGTAGTAATGGATGGTTCCGGAAGAGGTGGAATAGGACTTGCTGATCTTAATGACTGATTCCCAGTGATTAAATTCGATCTTGAATGGTCGGTTGAGTAAGAGGTAAGTATTTTTGTCATTGAATTTTTGGGCGAACTTGGGGATTTGTCTAAACTACTCCATCCACTCATCGATGATAACCCTGAGTCAGATTTAGCTGCGATAATTGCATTAGATGACTTTATTATATGCTTAGGCGATATCCGAGGAGATTTAGGAGAGTGTGGTGCACGAGGACTCAGTCTTCCTTGTTCGGTAGTCATTAATTTTTCTGTACTCCTGAGAAAACTTGAAGTTTGACTATGTTTAGCCTCATTTTCGCGTTGATCATGATTACTTGGCATGATGAAGGCGTCACTTGAGTCTCTAGGGGCAGGTGGTGGTGGTGAACTTGGCGATGGGCTCGGTGGCGTTCTGCTCTCAGGAAATTCGAAATTCAGTCTTGCTGCGCTACCGAAATAACCGTCGCGTCGAGTTCTCAGACCTTGTACGCTGTGAATACTATGTACACTGTCCACGGATAAAGTAGGTGATGGTAACTTGTCAACTGTGCCACTGAAAATAGTCGGTGAGGCACATGTAACTGCTACAAAACTTTCAGCCATCAAATCTGTAAGTTCTTTATTTTCCGCATAGCCTTTTGCAAAATTACCGGGATCAATTGGAAGTGGAATGATGGGTTCCGGACTTTTTTCCAACAATGGCGTTGTGAAACCTAATCTGGGCGGTGTATAGGTCGATGTAAGTAAGTCTAGATGGTTTTTTGGAGTGGTACTCAGTCTTGGAGATATGGACCGGACAGTGAAATCACCGTCTGTTACCAAACCAGAGTCTGTACTCACTCTAGAAATCGATCTGCCAGTTGATCCTGGACTCTTTGAATATGTCCAATTGTCAACGTCAGTTTCAGCATAAATTTTTCGTAATTGCTCATCGATATTGTTAGCTTCTTCTGCCAATTTGGCTTCAGTTTCGGAACTATATTGCCTCTTAGGTGAGTCCATAAGCCGGGAATTCAATTCAATAAGATCTTGAGAGTCCTTCTGTAATTTACTTGTCAATTTGTCGAGCTCGTGAAGCTTCTCCAATGCAACTTGATCCAATGAACTAAGTTTCGATAATTGTGCCAAATCTTGTTCACTAACGCATGGCGTATTGCCACGATAACTTTTATAATCTGCTGCACTGAAGATTTCTCCCTCTTCATCAACATTCACGACCAGTTCTTCGAAATTTTTCTTTTCAATCCCATCATCAAGCAGAACTTCTTCTTTTTTTTGTTGCTGCGATTGTTGATGCTGTTCTTGTTGATCTTGCTGTTGTTGTTCCGAAAGTATTTCTACAACTTCATTATCTTTCAAGTTAGTTTTATCAACATATCCACAATCAATATCCGAATCTTTCCTGCCATTCGTATCTTCAACATCTTCTGCTTCTTCCCAAATCATTCCTAATTGAGATGCCGGTCGTGAAGTTTCACCACAAATCAAATCTTCACGATATGCATTATTGAGACTGCGATAAAATGCCTCATCCGGTGTATTATTTTCCTCTTCAAGTGTCTCTAGAGTTTCTAAATTCCTACTGTGCATTCTAGCCAACTCCTGTTGCGCTAATTTTTCTCTTAGCACGCTTGTCTCCTCAATACCCATTGATGGACCTAAACTTTTTGCAATAGCATCTAATTCGCCAACTGATCCCCGCTGATTACCAATCATTGTTACAATCATTTCATTTCCAGCATTATGATCATCAGTAATGGTATCGCCAATGCCAACAACGCCATTGCCACTACGACCATCAGAGCCGCTACCATCCCCACCGCTGCTTGTGTAAAATTCAATCAACTGGCTAATGACATTCTGCTGCTCATAAAGAAGACCTTCAAGCTTCTCCAAGCGCTCCCACATTTTGATATACTCTTGACTAAGCAGATCCAGTGCACTCCACGCATACTTGAGCTCAGTCTCAAGGATATTTAGACGTTCTCCAAGTCTTTCCATGTAGTCGCTAATTATATAATCAACATTGCCGTCTCCGGTCAAACTGTTACCAGCGAAATTGGCAATTGTAGGACTGGGTTCCGCATCGGGGCTTACCGATCCCAATCCTCCCAGTCTCGTAGATTCCATTACTATTCCTACTTTATGATACACTATTCACTTGGGTTATCACTTGATTGTTAATTCTAAGTGGGGCCGCTGCAATTAATGTTGATGATCGTCTTCAATTATCCTCTGAAACTGCATCATGTTTCATTTAAATAAACTTAAAATTCATATTGAATCCTGTGATATCCACCAAAAATGAATTTCATTTGCATTATTAAAATTATATTTATTTTTGACTTGAACTGAAATTTCATCACCATCATTTTTAATTCAAATACACTATTAACTCTGTCCTTTGATTAGTAAAACACTCTTTATAACACTCACTGTCTCAGTTTATTCAAAACTTATTTTTTCCACTCGATTATTTCATCAAATCAAGGAGGATTCATATATTTGTATTGTAATCTGCAAAAAATATTGAATAAACATTAATTGGTTGAATATTGAAAGAACCATCACTTTTTCAACAGTTCCCATGGTAATGACTTATTCATTATTCGAATAAATATTAGTGAGTCATGGCTATATATAGTTTCATGCATTGATCAAACTCTCTGAAGCCACGTACTTTTAAAATCACCTAAAAATACTTCAAAATCATATAAACAAAATCGATTCAAAACCTTTCGACGATATATGAAGAATAGGCGGCTTATTCATTTGATTGTTTGACTATAATCAATATCATAATAACAATATTGAAGAATCGGTAAAAAGTTCTATTTCAATTATGACACTAAACACAAAATTTAAATGTCTATTATATAATGTAAGAACACATGGAGATGGGAGGGTGAGGATGGGGGGGGGGGGGGGGGGGAGCTGTATGGGTCTACACGTACCAGTAAAGAATGATGATTGAAAAAAAAATTTTTTTTAATGTAGGGGAATAAATTGTAAAAGTTTAGGAATTATTGTAAAATAATGAATAATTTCATAATTATTCTGTATGATTTATTCAATTCACGTCAGGAACAAACAGATCAACCTCAATAACACTAATTTTTTTCTATCGATTTTCGCTTTTTATCGATATCGCTATACTCTATGTACTCTGTGTAAATCTTTAGAAACATCAAAACTATATTCATACACACCAGAAAATTCAATTTGAAAAAGCAAACTGAACTCTCTCATTCGCATTACTCATCACCTTACGTTGCTTCATTTGTTGCTCTATTTATTAATTATTCACATTTTCATATGTTTTTGAATTTGTTTCCTTCGTATTTTACTGAAATATCATAGATACATTTTTTTTTTCTTGTGAAGAGAGTTAAGTAAACCTGTCGCAAGCGAAAAATAACCATCGTTTTCATCGTCAATTTTTTATTTATTTATTTTTATTCACCTTCGAATAACCAGAGCATGTACCATTTACTTATTTTAGATATTACACAATTTAGACGAAAATAGCAATGATTCGAGACATGACGCGAGGAAAAACGAAATCCGTAATGTTCCATGAAGAAAATAGCTATCAAAAACTGTAAAAATTGACAAAAACGTGACTATAAAGTTTTCGCTCTCCGTATTTTTTCTTTGTATATATTATAAAAAATAAAGAATAAATTTCTGCACTTGACATAACGACAAATCATTCATTTTTTATCATTCGAATTATTGTGAAATTTTTTCCCAAATTATCATTTTGCAATTTGTTAAACTTTAAAATCAAATAAATTGAAGAATGTGAAAAGTCATTGGATTTTTAATATATACATTTAAATCGATGATGATGGATGGATGTTATTAACGTTGATGTTAAATGTTGGGGGAATTTTTTTTTTTTCATTCCCCTCATCATTGAAAAAGTTTGAAAATATTTGAGTAGATATGTGCGTGAGGTGTGATAAAACTCCTTTTTCATTTTTGTATGAATATGTATCATAATTTTACTTGACACGTACACATTCACACACGTACGTGAACAAATGTATATGAATGAGATATATCCATTAAGAGTGAAATTATTTTTCCATAGCTACTGATCATCGCAATGCAATATTCAGTTGGTGTATGATATTATATGTAAATATTTAAACTATGCTCACATCTGTACCCTACATATTCAGAAACTTCAAGGAAAAATTAATGCTAAACATCAAAGTCATGAATTTTCATTTATATAGATGAAAATATTTTATTTATTTTTGAATCAGAATTATGTGTATATTTTCTGTTGTTTTATAATGGAAAAATATTTTTTTTTCCAGGTTATGTATTTTCATATTGTTCATTTTCGTATATATTTCTTGTTCATTTATACAAATGTCTCATGTAAATTTATTAGCATATTTAACTTTTCATCTGGATTTTGCGAGTGAGAAGAACGTGTGGACCTGACCTGAGTGCGAAGACAAAATCAATATTCCACGTACGCCAATAGGTGAAATTCTCGAGATATAGAACGTCACGTTTATCTCTCTCATATCATCTATCCAATTTGTTTCGTTCGATATTATTGTGATTTTATTTTTCACATTTTGAGTGAAAATTTTCTCACATAATTTGACAAATTCTTTTGTAAAAGTTCTGTATGAACTCGATTAATTTTTGTATTTTTTGTAGTAAGTTCGTGCATTGATTTTCGTTATATCATAAACGATGCAGCGAGTGAAAATTTCAAATTAATTCCTGAATAATAAATTCACAAATGCCATTGAAAATTCCATGAGGATTCTTTCAATTTCCGTTCATATGATGGAGAATTTTCTAATAATGAAGTATTAATAATTTTCATTTATCATTTATTACTTTTTTTCCCCCCTTAAAAATCTTGCAATGTCTATTGCAATTATAAAAACATATCTTGAATTAACTTTCTAAATTAAGAAACATCATTTCTCATAATATTTTCTATTTTTCAGACCTATTAATTTGAAATCGCTGTGGGAATTTCGTAGGAAACTCCAATGGCAATTCCCGATTGGAAATTTAAATGATTAGAAATTGACGATCCCCCTCCCTTCTCTTTCTGCCAATTTTTTTTTTTTTTTTTTTCATTTAACTTTTTTTTCCTCAACTGTTTCGAAGCGGAGTTTTCTGTTACAACGCGCTCGTCGCTTTCGGCAAGGTTGGTAGGGCATTTAAATGTGAGGGTGTGGGAATCGATGGGTGATATTTTGTAGAGGATCAGAAGGTCATTTGAAGAGTCACGAAATCCCCCTGTGGGAAAAGAATTCAAGGAATTTGTTATCAGGATCGGAGTCACGGGAGGGGGAAACATGTTTATTAATCATATTTATTCACGTTTAATGAATATAAATAAATTAATTTATCAATTATACTTTTGATTATTATTTCGATTCCGTCTTTCATGAAAATCAAGAATTTTATTCCATGCTCAGTGAACAATTGATTAGATATAAGAACGTGTATAATGCGACCCAGATGCTACAATACGTTCGGTAGAATATGATAAATGCGTCAGATCAAAAAATAAAATTGTAAATTGAAAAAAAAAAAAATAATAATAATAAATAAATAATTGAATGAAAATAAATTTTTATAGTACAGTAATTTAATAGAATATATAGTGAATTATTATTTGACATCTATAATTATTCAAATATTGAATTTTATAAATTTTCCTTCGATTTATTTCAACGTGTAGAAAGACTCAAAAGAATAATAATATGAAGAAAGTTTGAAATAATAGAAAAAGAGAATGAGGAAAAAAATTGAATGATAGATCGATATTCTGGTACGTCTTGGCGTAAAAATGAGAAAAAAAAAGTATGAACTAAAAATGTGTGAATAAGAAAGATCTTTCACGAGAAAATAAGCTACTCTCGTCTGACGATAATGAGGCGTACCAATCACTTCTGCAAAGCTTTTTCTCCTCTATCCCTTTTATTTCCTTGTCCTTTTTTTTTTGTTATCCCCACTAGTTTGAACCCAATCCAAAATATTTATTTTCCTCCATGGATGTGAAATATGTATAAATACTCGTGTAAAGAGATTTATAAAAAGTCCTATAAAAATATATCAAATTTAAATTACACATGAGTAGGATGAATTTCTTTTTCTTCTGATCATCACGAGTTTGTTTAAATGAAGAATAATGCAAATAATGTTATGATGGTAAATTTATATATCAAGTCATTAGTTTAATTAATATGATAACACGTTGTGTATAAACGGAATATATCTGTGTGTCGATGGGAATGGTATAGATCTGACTATAAGGATAAGATAGTTGAGTACACATGCTTCGTACTAATCTCAATGTATGTGTGTTAATCGACATGAATACAGAAAGGGAGAGAAAGAAAGAAAGAAAGAAAGAGAGAGAGAGAGAGAGAGTGTGTGGTGTTGGTAGGGCATTTCCAGTTGGCAGCAAAAGCGGCCACGCTGCGATGGCGATTAATTAAATTTCTGTAATAAATTGCGGTTATACTCATGAAGTGAATAATATTTTTTGTTTGTTTGAATGAAAAAATCCTAAATATAACCGTGTCTTGAATTTAATATTACATACGTTATAATTAACATATACGTCAAATTTAATCAAATAATAATAATAATAATAATAATAATGAAAAATTGAAATATATTCATCAATATTTTTCATTCAAAAAAAATTTATTTTTCACTTTCAATTGCAATGATTTTCATGTATTTGTGTACACGTATAATGAAAATTTAGAGAGTACAAATACTATTTGGAATATAATGGAACATATTTTTTCCCTGTTTTTATGAAACAAACTTTAATTAGATTGAACATCAGTATACATTCACATTCATTCCCCTAACGCTTTTATTCTTGTTTTTTTTTTTTTTTGTTTAATGAACAAAAGAAAATAATCTTCAGTATATCGAGCAATTTTTCATTAATCCAGAAGAAAATTTCTACTTGTAGTTCAACATTGTGTTTCAATTTTTTTCTTTTCTTTATTTAAGCAAAAAACTTTTTACAGATTATTCTGCTATAAACAATATAAAAGTAAATACAAACATAATTATATCTTATTACTACTTATATCGATCTATTGATAAACATATTAACATTGTGGGCATCATATCGAGTATAAAGTGTTAATATATTTGGAATTTTATCACATAGTGTCTATACAATCAGTCAAGAAGTGGTAGATGACATGCCAGAAGATGACAAAAGTCAACGACACTTGGCACTTTCTCTCTCTCTCTCTCTCTCTCTCTGTGTGTATTTTCCCCTACCTCATTACATTTAACCGTAGTCTCTTTATCTATCGATCGATTGTGTTTGTGGCTGCAGGTCATGCATAAGATGACTGGATATATTATAGATGAGATAGACGGAGTGACTCAGACACGTTAAGAAAATAAAATTTCAAAAATTTTTAAGGATTGAATTCTGTATATAAAATAAAGCAGCTTTCTGTCATAGTAACTTGTGAATTTTTCCCAGACAGATTTACAAGTCATTTAATTTTTAATCGCATCAAAATCAAGAATTTATCCGTTTATAAAATATGTTCAATATTAATAATTTATGAATTTGACTTCGTCGTATTTAAAAATTTTCTATGACTTCATTGATTTATTTATTTATTTTTTTTTCCAATTAATTTTATATTTATTTTTAATGAGATCTAAAACTCAAGTCTACCATTATTGTTTTAATAATCAATCTAATTAGTTTATTTTTAATTTTGTAAAATGAAAAATTTTGTAACAATTGATCACTTGACATCTATCATCTAAATTATCCAAGCACTATCGTGTTTATAGTTTTTGAAAACTAAAAATTATTAAAAGATGACAATGAGCTATCTCGATCATTCACTCCAATATAGCATTAATCAATCATTTGTTTTTATGTTTAGAAATATATATATTATGCACGTATTTATAAATGTGTGTAGTGACGGTGGTCATGGTAATGGTGATGAGTTTTGAGTGTATGATAGAGCTGTAAGTGGTGTCACAGATGTACTAACATTACCAACACATTATTCACTCACGTTGAATAACTATACCTCTTCATTCGTTCACACGTTCATTCTACTAAATAGACTGAATTAACATCTCAATATTCACAACTAGAAAATTATCTTCGTCAGACATATGGGAATGACATTTGTGCCACAAATTATTTACACTGCATTAAACATTAATGTTGATGTATCAACAAGTGTCTTGGCACGTTGTCACAAGTGTTTGCAATTTGTTTTTTTTTTTTTGCTTTTTTTTTTCTTATAAATCTATTGTTTTATTATTTTGATTCATCGCTGTAAAGCACATGTTGACGATTCTTAGTTAACACTCTCCAACGAATATCCAACATTTAATGTTTAATTAAATATTGATTTAATTTAATGCCAAACATTTACGGACTATAGCTTCATTTTTTTTTTTGTAATGTTCTACAATGTGAGACGATTCATCGATTTAATTTGCAAATGAAGTTTTACAAATTTCATAATTCTCTCAAATGTGTGAAATGTTGAGAATTCTTTTTCCTTATATATACACACTGTCCCAGAATCGATAGTCCAAAATGCATAAGAAACACATTGAAATTGGACTAGTGATTCCGAGACACTTGAATTTTCTGAATTTTTGTTTGATAATATCGAATATTTGTATTTCAAATATTGTTAAAAATATACAAACTATTCTTCAAATATTGATTTATCTTTCATATAATTTGTCAATATATTACCATGGAAACTGTTTGAGAAATATCTATATGTTGCTAATAATTAAACTCGTATTCGAATAAAATATGAGTTTTTTTTTCTTACCTCGCATCATTGTCATATCACTAAGTAAATTAAATAAAAGAAAAATGAAACATAATGATAAAATATTTTCCCCAGGTTACTGCAACGATGGCCTTGGTCAGGAAAGTTTCCCTAAGTCATTTATTCACGCAATCAATATCACTATTTCCACTTCTTTCACAATCTGCTAACACAGACTTGATATATTGAGAATGAAATAATTTTTTTATCAGGTACCGCACAAATTCCGCACAAAAAATACACACAGATGAGCGAAACAAAAACACTCTTATCCATTTCACGACACTATTTGCACTTGTTTATTTTGTAATATTTACTGTAGAATAGGCCGGTATCACTCGGCATATTTGTAGTATTTCTTAACCCTTCGTTGTTTATTTCGATAATTCGATTGGTTATTTTTCTTTTTTTTTTATTTCTTATTTATGTTTAGGTAAAAGATGAATACGTATTTTTATAACATGAATTTTTTTCATACCATTCATCCCGAAAATTCACCTATAATTTATTATTTTATTTTATGCTTCACACGATTACTAATAATTGAGAATAATTCGATTGGTCGGTTTTCGTCATACCCAGATGAATTGGACACGTTTCATTATTGATGTGATAATTATTTCAATTTATACAATTTTTTTCATCTTCCATTTTCATTTTGTATGAACATTAAAACAACAATAAATTCAATATGTAGAATTATTAATTTCAACCTTACATAGTCACAAATATTTCACTCTTTTTATTTTCATAAATTTGAATATACTTTATTATAATCGTCATGAAAGAATTGTTATAATATATTTCATAAAATTGATAAATTTTTATATGTATTTTTTATTTTTTCATTTTATTTTAATCAATTATTTTTATTTGATAAGAGTTTTGAAATTTTATATGATATAACGGTTTACTTTAATCACAATGATTATAATTTTTTTCTTTTATTTGCACTTTTTCCACATATAAATAAAATTGATATATGTCTATGTATTTTAACCTAATTTTTGTATTTTTGTTTTCTACTTTTTTCTTCCCCTATCTGGTGATGACTCTCACGGTGTTCTGATTTTTTTTTTTTTTTTTTTTTTTTTTTTTTTTTTTTTTTTTTGTAATGTTCTCCAGCGAATTCACCTCGTTTTTATTCAGTGACTGAAAAACACGATAAAGATCAAGGGAAAAAATTACAATTTTTTTTCTTGTGATGAAAAACGTTTGAAAAATTACAATGTGAAAAATGTGGAGAGATATCTCAGAATTATAATTTTTTTTTCTCCAATAAAAATAAAATGAATATCAAAAATGTTTGATAATATTTTTTTTGTTTTGTTTAGCATTCGTCTTTTGAATCATTGATTGATTGTTTGGAACGAGACAATTAATGTGAACGATATATGTACATACACATATAATTACGTCTATTAACCTCTTACCCTATTTGCACCTATTCGCCTTTCACTAAACTATTCTCGACGTGACGGCAAAAGTTCGCGCTTTGAGATCTTATAAGCTTTTTACCCCATCATATACTTTTTCATACAAAGAATGAATATACAAAAAAATTTATAACCTGTCAGTAAAAAATTGTCAACTTAGAATAACAGTATAATTTTTTGCAATAACAGTTTATCAATGTTCTGCACAATAATGCAATACTTCCACTTATTAACGTGTGAAAAAGTTCTATATTTCAGTATTTAATTTATATTTATATCATTATTATATAATATTATTTATATTTCTTCCTACCTTATTGCACTTGACTTCAATATGCAAACGTTATTTGGAAAAATACATTATTTTATTAAAAGATGTAGTGAACTTATATATTAATATTTATAGTTATGTTTTGATATTATTTCAATCACGCCATTGGCAAATTTTTATTCCAAGAAATTATACTTTAATTTTAACGAAAAATTATTTTCTGAATAGATTTTTTCGCTTCTCAACTAACCAGATAAACTAACTGACTTTTATGTTTAACATGAATACGTAAAATTCACAAGGAATTGAATTTTCTATTTTATTAATAAACAATATAATATCATAAAGTCAAAAAAAATCCCATCATTTCTTTATTTGATCCGAAATTTGATGATAAAAAATTTTTTCATACGTGTCAAAACAAAAGGAGAATAAGATAAATTTCATTTCCTTCAGTGAATCTTCGACAAATAGAATATCAAATTGAATAATATACGTGATAGATTGACTATCAATTCTGCAAAAGTCAAAAATTAATATCCCACAAAATATGATTGTATGTAGATCGGTGTAGTTGTAAAATATACTATATACATCAACTGCTAATTGAGAAAAATCGTGGTTGAATGCAAACTGTGGAAGATATCATTAACTGTCGATTTCAAATAATTTTTCTAATACAAATTCATACAAACTAATACGAAATTCCATTCTAAAATTAATTCATTTTTCTTTACTAATATCATTAAAATAATTACACGAATAAATTCTTAATGAAATATAAAATTCTATTTCAATATACTTCTATCATATACTTTGGAAATTAATAAATCACTTATTTTTTTCAAAAGGAATTTAAAAAATAATGTGTAGCGGGTAACGAGAATTTTTCTTTTTTTTTCTCTCATTAAATATAGAATTTTAAGTAGATGTAAAATGAATAGAGAAAAAAAATATATATATGTGGAATTGAATGATAAGAATAAAATAGAATTAGAGTGGTAGTTCGTCTTTAAAAGTTCTCGTGGTTGCTCAGGGCAACCGCCCTCAAAAAAATCAAACTCGCTAAAATATTTCTCAAGGTTTTACTCCAGTTTTCAACATTTACTACTCGAATATAGAATATCGTCTGTCTCCAGTTACTATTTTTCTCATATACAGCAAAGTAACACTTATCCACACTCACACAAAGAGAGAGAGAGAGAAATCCCTGATTTGTTATTCCCTCTTTCAATACCCATAGTTCAGCATCATCTTAATATAATAATAATAATAATAATAATAAATAGAAATAATAAGAAGAAATCGGTTAAGGCAATATACTAGAGTGTAATTGAAGTCAACGAGTTAAATAAAAACATGGCGTCGTGCTTTAAGAAACAATATTTTTCAATTTCATAGACTGCCAAGAATTTTTTTTTGTTTTTCTGCTTGACTATGAAAATAAATGAATAAATGGATAATTATCCAAAAATTATTATGAGTATTGAGCGTTTTAAAATCATCTCGATTATCCGCCAGCAAAATGCTTCCTGCCACTTTATCTCATCCCCTTCGCCATTTTTACACACAGACGAGACTTATTCACATGAAAATATTGATTTCCTTCTATAAAAAATCCCATCATGTATGACCTAAAAAAATAGAAAATGATCTCAAGACGCTGTCTCTATTACGTACGTTCATTCATGTTTTTATTACATTCATCCCGTCAATTACAAACTACTACTCAATGAATAAGATAAATTTATTATCACTGATCAACATTCATATATTTTTATCAAATATATTTCTTTTTCGTTATTGAGTGACATGAACATTTTTTTTTTATTTGTTTGTTTGTTAGTTTGTTTTTCTTTTTTTTCTCGAAACTCCTCTCTTCTTGAGTTACGGTCAATATCTATCTTGAAATATTTCTTCAACGATCTGGCAACATCTCCCTGCACGTTTTCATTTGTTTCCATGTATCCTATCGTCCTCACTTTATTTTTTCCAACTGCCACTGCTCTATTATCTTCTGGACCATGATGTTTTTGTATCCTTAAATCCATTGCACAATTTTCTCACTTCAATCACTATTTTTATTATCATCAAATTCCACAATTGATACATTTCACTATATATATATTTTTTTCTTTTTTATTTTTACAATTCAATTCGAAAATTCGATATACTATCGTTATGATATAATAAACAGCAAAGAATATAAATTTTTTTAGATTTTTTCTTCCAATTATTTCATTTTTCTCTCTTTTATTTTATTTATTTCAGTTATAATATATCATTTATATATTAGCTGAATGATAATTTACTTCGATCATCGAGAAATTATTTTCTATTGCGAGTTAGCGTTACAAAAGAAAAAAACAACGTAAACTCCACTAGCGCGGCATTCACTACTGCCGGCTGGCACAACGTGTTCCTTTGCTACTAAAACGTCGGAGATTTCCCTCTACGTCCTACTACGAGTGTCCCCCTACTATTTTTTAGCCGTCGAATCACCAAATTCATCCCCTACCATTACCGCCCAATATGTAAGAATGTTCCGCGTGCGCGTGCGTCAATTCGCCGCAGGTACGTAACATCCACTAGGGAACTTTACGCAAAAGCTACCATCCTGCATCATCATACAACGAATTTTTTATTATTTATTATTTTTTTTTTGACAGTTAAAATTAAAGGAAGAAAAATATAATAGCATTTTATACAAAAATGAATCAAGTGTAGTTAGCAGAGGTTTTATGTTGAATACAAGAGGAGGCGAAAAGTGAGTAGAATGCGGGGATATAAGGGGCAGATAAACTATTCTCAAGCTCGCTAAGTAAAGCTCAATAAACAGCTTTTCTCACTATTGCAAGCACGCTGAGTAGTACAGTGTTTATATCTGTGATAAAAAGTTTGGTTACAGAATGCAAATGATACATTGTGAGATACGCCTTGAACGGAATCCAACAACGAAAAAAAAAACGACAAAAAAAAATAATGATAACAGTGAAAGTATTTGTAGATTAAACCAAAGTACTGCGGAGTCTGTCGAAAAATATATATATATACACAGGCAATGGAAATACAAAAAAAAGCTGTATAAAACATTCGCGTAAAGAGAACGAGGTAAAAAAATTTAAGAAAAAACTGAAAATCTATTCAAATGTTTTTTTATTTTTTGAAAATTAATTTCGTATGTATTGAGAAAAATTAAAAAGATTATGAAAATTTTATGTACACTGTATACAATTTAACACTGTTTTTTGTGTTTTTAAATAAAAAAATTTTGAACTTTATATTCAGAGATTTTCTATTCTGTTTTGAGTGTGTAACAAGTGGTGAAATTTAAATTAGAAATTAGAAAATTCCACGGATTTATGTCATACTAAAAGTTAATGTCATACCACCGATCCTCAAATGAAAATTAAATTAATCTTCTAAAATAATATTATATCTCATATCTCTACATATATACGTAATATTCATGAATAAACAATAGAATCATGTCGTCATGTCCTGAACAAGAAGCTCAGAACGCCCATAAAAAAAAACCTATATATAAAATTTTTTTGTAAAAACAATTTCTACATTTAATTACACATTATTATCCCCTCCCCCCCCTCTTTCACCCCTTCCCGTCCTCTGGCCATCTAGCACCACACAGATATTTATTACATTATTCTTTTTGATAAGATGAAAAATAACAATAAATGGTCACAAAAAAAAATTGATATATCTAAAAGAGTACAAGGTATACATGCGACAAGTGATGAAAGGTGGTCGAGCATCAGCTACGCGCGCTCATTTTACCCCAACCACGATATTGATTTTCTACTGGGGTTCCCAGCACTTCGTCGTTTGCCTCGGTAACCTGAGCATTTCTACGGTGCGCGGCTTTCTCTACAATATATACTCACTTCATTCGTTTTACTCGCGTCGCCAAGTGCGATTCAAAATTTATTCTTATTTTTTTTTTGTTTCATTCTTTTATGACCATCTTTCTTTCTTTTTACTTCTTGTTTTGTCATGCTTCTGGGCACTTTTTTTTACATCAACACAGTCATTATTGTTCTTTATTTCCACATATATCCACGTATACAACTGTGTGTATGTATAAAAATATTCACATTTATATCCAAACTAAACACGAGTACACGAACACCCTTGAACATTAACAACCAAAATTCATTGGTTACTCAAATATTGTTGTCAAATATACTCAATACATTTATATAATATTAACGATTGAATTATAAATATACTTTTTATGTATATACATATTTCGCATTTGCGCATTAAATCATTTTATTGCATTTGTGAACAATTTTCTACTGGATGAATTATATAATTAAAAGATAAAAATTGTTCATAAAACTTATTTTTTCCTGTATTTTCTCTGAATACGTCAATTTATATATGAATAATATCATATAAAATTAACAATATAAATGATATATTACAAGAGTAGTGAGTAATAGTCATAATTGTTCATTTTGATTTGAGATATTTATGTGCTGTTATTGTTCATTGTAGATGGTATAAACACGTGTTAATATATGTGAATGTTCATCTGGAAACTTTATGTAAATGTGATGTTGGAGAATAATTTTCATGCGATTGAGATCGCAGACGATTGGTGGGACATTAAACTTCCGGTCAAGCGCGCGCAAATCACCACAGTCTTTTAGGCCGCATATCTATTATTCGTACCTCATCAACCGTATTCAGTCTCCAATCGTTATACTTCTATTTTTCCAATCATTCAAATTAGTAATTGTCGATATTTTCTCATAATTCTAATATAATTATTTCTCTCGATTGAAAACAAATAATTAATAATTGAGTTTTTTTCTATTTTCTATTATTTATATAATTTTTTTTTTCTTTTTTTTTTCAATGACAAATCTGAAATATATTTGGTGTGTTCGAGTAACACATTTTCTTGTGTTACTCGAACTTTTTCAAGGAATTTATTTTTTTGAATGAAAACTGATGAGGAATTGAGTGGAAAACACAACGTTACAAACAAAGGATATTTAGAATTTATTACTTTTGGTTAATTTACGAATTGTCTATTATACAAAATTCATGCATCCAATCTCAAATTTTCTTGTTATTTTCTCTTTCTATTCACCAATAATATAATGAATAGATATAAAAATTAGTTAAAATCTTCAAAAATTTTAGGAATTCACAGATTTCCAAAATACTATTTTCACTCGTTAGGGTATACTAAATTATTTCAACTAGAATCAATAAATATAATTCAAATGAATATTCAACTTTACCGGTATTTTTTATCATTTTTTACACCAAATAAATATTTTGAAATAAGTGACAAGTCGAATATAAAAATGAAATGGTAATTTGTCATCATTATCCACTTCCAAAACAAACTTATGTCTACTACAATTTTATACATATATTTTTTCTCATTTCTATTCAATAATACTTTTGATAGCACCACCATCTTTCCCAACGTCAAAAGCTTCAAAAGCTATGAGATATGTTGATACTACTCCAAATTGAATCTCCAATGATTCTGGAAACTTTTTTCCTTATCACACGTTTAAAAAGAAAAAAAGGGTTGAAAAAAAAAGAAACATAAAAATCAAAGGTGGGAGGATTTCAACTTTTTTTTTCTTTTTTTTTTTTTTCAACAGATATTCGCGGAATTTTTCATGAAAAATTTCTCAATTGTTATCTAATTAATATTTAGAATCTTAAAAATTTTTTGTAATTATTTCAAACCATATTATATACAGTACATTCAATATTTAAAATTTATATGCTATTTTTTTTTTTATATATGAATATATTAATACTTTTCAATTTATATTATTATATAAAATATATAATACTAACCTTTTTTTTTTTCTTCAACTTTTTATACTGGCACAGTATATATGGAATATACGCGATAATATACCTCATATATGTATGTTTGTGTATATGACACTCTACAATATATGTGTGATAACGAAAACGCATATCACAGACGTCTTGTTATATCTTTTTATGACAACCAGTTCATATAAATGGATATACATCTTGATTATATATATATATTTTTTTCTCCTTTCATAAGCACAAGCATATACATTGTAGAATATATTTATTCATATTCCTTTTTATTTTTTATTACATTATAGTAACTAGAGTATTCGGAAAATCTTATGTTTATTTAGTCTTGACAATTTGAAACGTATAAATTTATATCTTTTATTATTTTCACTGTTTATCTGTCTACTAATATTTAGTACTCAAAACGATTGGATCTCAATAATAATCAATGAAATGAATCAAAGTGATGAATCAAATGAATCTATATTAAACAATCAATACCCATTACTTTCACTCAATCAACATTTTTCTATTTTCAGTTCGATTTTCGTTATTTTCTGGGAGAACTGTATGTCAGATCATGCTCAAAAACAATGGGAGCCATCTTTTTCGGACACAGAATAGAACAAAACGGTCGGCAGGACATGTGAAAACCCTAAGTTTTTAAAGTTTATTAAGTTTATTAAAATGAACCTTTAATAGCCTGAACTCAGGCTATAATAACCGTAGTATATACTTTTGTTCTTTTTTCCAGTGATCTTGCACTTCTTCATAAATATAAGTGGCAGATAGAGGATAATTGTTTTGCGTAAAAAAATTGAAATGCATTTTTGATAATAATATGTAAATTGAACTTATTACATTTTTAATAATTCATCATAAAAAAGGAAAAAAAAAAAAAAATTATACGAATGAACTCATCATTTTTATACATTTAATTACTGTATGTACATACCGTATGTATGTACATGAAGCGTATATGATTTGATCGAATATGAATATATGTATACATATACACTACAGGTATACATTATTGATAACGATGTACTGGGGCATGGTAAACCCAAGAGTCATTACGACTTCAACTAGAATCACGTGCGAATGGTCACGCGATCGTCTTCCTCCGAGCAATCGTATTCCTTTCATTCGCTCATGCACACTTGTATATACATGAAATCTTTGAACGTTCTGGCAGGCACATGCAATTTGTCGTAGTCTTCCTGAACCACTTAAAATATCTTTGCCACTTATATAAATCTTTGATTTATTCAAAACATGAACATCCCGATCATTCACACTACATTCACGTGATAATTATAACAAAAATTTTTATTACAATTATGAAAATAATTAAATATAGTAAATTATCCACATTTTAAAATGACTTTTTCTAACCCTTGTGTAAGGGTTAGAAAAGGTTACACAAATAAATTCGAACTACTATACCGAAGCAGGGAGTTTGTTATGACTACACTCCCCCCCCCCCCCCTCCTCATTTTTTTGTTTTTTCTCTCTCCCCTATATATACTTTTCCCAAGCCTTGCCACGTTTTTCCACATATTTGCCTAGGTATCAACTCTGTATCTCATTCACACCATTACTTTAGGTCATTGATGATCATCGACGGAATTATATTCAAAATTAATGGCCAAGTTCGACACACAATAAACACGCCTCAACCCAATAATCTATACCCTTGTGAAATGATTATTGGCACCACACTTTTTTTCCGAGCCACAAAAGAATCCTATAACCGATGATGAATTCATTTTTGAAAACATGCTTGATGATATAAATACGGTAATTCTATTATGATTGCGAGAACGTATGAATTTTAAAATTTTTTTCAAAATCCAAAAAACTCCCCGATTATTATGCTCGAAATCTAACCACATACGAAACCACAGGCGAAATGGCTGTTCTCTATTATGGACCACAGTCCTCATCCACCAATTCAATCCCACGTCCTGATTTGCGATCAGTAACTCTTATACGTATTTAAGCCGGTCGTCTTACAAATTTTCTACTTTTAATTTCCGCATGGCTTTTTCCATTCATCACCTAAAATCAACATAAACCGTCATGTGGCCGTAATTACTTTGTGATGTTCGTCACAATATAGTACTTTGAAAAAATTTTTAAAAATTATATATATTCCATTATATTGCTAAAATTACCATACTATACAAGAAAAAATTATTAATCAATTATTATAAAAAATTAACTTTTTTTTTGCTTCACATTTTATCACGTTATTTTTTCTTCTCTTCAAATAAATTATTAATTAATATGATAAAACTGTATATATATTTATTATTTACTAATTATTATTATTATTATTATTATTATTATTTTACTTTTCTATAAAATATTTGTATACGCACATACGTTTGCGTGGTCATATACCGAGTAAAACGTTGGCACATTCTAAGCGCTGGCTTTTATGAATATTTTAGTCGTACTCAGGTAAAATAGGTGGGTAGTATATAATGTGGGGAGTAGACGGGCAATATGAAAAAAGTCAGGGGAGAGTGGAGCAAATATATTAATAGGACAACGACATATCGTTGGATACTACTGTGTGTCAATGTAAAACCCGTGTGTTAGGTTGGACACGATCATGTTACAATAGATATTATTGTATATACACGTATGTATGTATTGCAATCGCGTATATATTCCAAGTGCGTGTGTATATATGTGAAATGTGAATGTACAATCGTGTATGTTTCAAGTAGAATACGTCAATATTAACCGACCATTGCAGGAGAAACTGCCGACTTTTGCCTCACATCGTCACGCCAATTACACGCACGTCAAACTTCTACCTATTACCACGTGAAAATATCCCCAGGCTTGTATACAACTATATAAATATAACGTTATTGCAACATAGCGGTTACACATATGTATGATCATATAATTATTTTAAAAGACAAAATTATCTTGAATGAAAAATTTAATTATCATCTTGTGTATTATTAGTTCATGTCAGTTATGTTGATGGTGTATAAAAAATTTGGAATATAAATTTAAATGTAATATTAAACACTACGAGTAAGTGCAAAATTTTTCCTGCTTTATATAAATCTGCAGTTACTGGAATGGCCAATAGTAAAATATGTTTATGCAGATGAAAAAAATTTTTAGTTGGAAATCAAATATATTAATGTATTTTAATTATTTCCAATTATGGGCTTATCTCGCAGGTTTAATACTAGCATATTTACTATTTATTTTTTGAAGTCATGTTAATTTTGAAAAATCACACGAATACTAGAAATTCATGTAGATTAATATTAATTTTATCTCATAATTAATTATAAATAATAGTATATGTATTGATCCGTATAATAAAAAAATTAATAGAAAATTGAAACTCTTGTGAAGAATGATAATTTTGTTTTTTTTTTTTCTAAAAATATCTGTTAATATTATTGAAGTAGTTGAATATTTGAAGAACTAAAAAAATAGACATATATATTTATAATTATTGAAATAAAATGAAAATGTATAAAATTAAAAAATGGATTTTCTTGTCATGATAATTATTTTAAATTAATCTATTATAAATTATATTCTATCCAATTCAAATGTTACCATAGAATAATACTTACATTATACATACATATAAATGCAAATTCCAATTTGACAGAACGATTGTTCAAGCGGACAACGTAGTTTGACACGTTTTCATAATTTTACGCTCAAGTATTTTCAATTCACATTTATATATATGTATATAAATTCATAAATTATATTGCAACAATCCAAATATAATTCTAAACATAAATATATATAAATTGTCATTATAATTAACCATAAATTTACTCAATAATATTCCGAATTTTTACATCAAAAATAATTTAATTCGAGGCAAAGCATTTTGTGAATCGTCAAGAACATCACTTACCCATTTTCAATTCTTGATCTTCTTTCAGCAACAAGTCAGAAAGAAAAACATGTCTCCAACGTAAAAGATTTTAGTCGTTTTTTTTTTTCTTTTTTAAATATAAATCAAATGAAAAGAAAAAAAAATATATATATATATAAAACAAAAAAAAACGATGAATTTTATTTCAGTTGTACTCACCTGAAACAAAAAATTAAAAAGAAATAGAATTATTAAAATCACTCATAAATTATATGAAATGAATTGAAAATTCTTTCAATATATTATTAAATTGATTCACGTAAATTAAATGGTATATTCAATTGAATTCAAAAACTTGTTGCAATTTGTTTGGAAATATTTGTATTCTGAATGATATGTATTTCCGTTTTGTTTAAACAAATCTAATATAACTATCACAACCCATGTCAAAATACTGGATACTAATTCAACGTGTATTTATAAAGATGACTGTTCACTTTCTTGTAACCTTTTAGCATACATAGTATTAACCAGTCAAAATCCTTCACCTTATACTGTTTCTCATATTTATTCATTTCTATTTTGAAGCAAAATAATCATAAAAATATTTTTGACTACATAAATATATTGTATACGTGCATGAAATGATATTTAACAGCGGCTAATTGTAAATAATAATAATTAATGGTGAGCTCGAATACATTGCTTCTTAGATATTCAAAATTCCTAGTCACGTGCAATAAATTTTTACCCTGCAGTTCTTCATTAAAATATTTTTTTATTTAATACTTTTTTTCTTTCCAAAGTATTTTATGTTATTCATCTTGCTTTGAATAGTATTATACAAAAATATAAATTTAATTTTGTTTTTTTTTTTTTCACAATATTTTCTCCTTAAATCAATTAATATTATTTATTTATTTATTTATTTATTTATTTATTTAGTGACTGATTTTTTCCTTCTTCTATAAAATTGAATTTTGTCATGAAATCCTACGTAATGTACATTAGAATTAGCATTTAATCCGTATAAAATACTAGTAAAAAAAATATACAGTGGAAAATTTTCACGTGAATAAACTTAGAAAATGATGACACACATAGAAACACTTAAAAGGAGAAAGAAAAAAAAAAAAAAAAAAGAACAGCGCGTAACATGATAGTAAGATTATATCTATATATTTATATACGTTTATATCGACAGCTGAAAAGCTTTATGTACATGATATATAAGTATAAAGAGAGTAACATGCGAAATTCGGTTAAAGCCAATGGGTGTGCTTCCGGAGGCGGGTTATCGCTCTGAGAAACCCTCGAGCGCGAATTTGATATGGGTGAGGGAAGTGTCATGCGTTCCCGGTAACAAGAGAAGGCGCAAGGGAAAATAGGGTCGTGAAAGTACGTCCTCCACAACAAGTCAGTATTAAACTTACATGTATATATCAACATATCCGTGTTTAGTTCTCTTTTTTTTTTTTCTTTTTTTTATTTTCCATTCCACACTCTTATATAAGCGATTCATCATAACTCTTTATATTTTATTACTTTATCACAATGAAATAATTTTACTTAAACTCTATTTGATCACGTGACATTGTAGAATTTCTATATTATGTAATATAAATATATTTACTCGAATAATTATTGATTAAATTTATATGAAAATTTATTTTGTTTTCACTTATATTTGTATTAGAATTTTTATAAATTCAAAAAGTAATTAAAACAAATTTTCGATTGCATGGAAAATAAAATTAAAATTCGATGAAATTATATGTGAATACTAGATTAGTTTTAAACCGTAACAAATTGTTGAATTATGGTAGATGAATGATGGAAATGCTCAAGACAAAATTAATCTTATAGGCGAATTCGTTAAAATTATTCAATTTATCAAGCATAATGTCAGTAGAATATTTTAAATGCATTCAAAAGTATAGCAACTACCCCAAATCGAATTCATAATAATTTCAGAACTTTTATTTATCTCCCTCACAATAAAGGAAAAAAAAACCACTAGACTGAAATAAAAAGAGAAAAAATTGACAATTGGAGAATAAATTCAGGACAATAAAATTTAAATAATTTCAAATCCAAATCATGCACATGTGGATGTTAAATTTTGTGATTATTCAGTGTACATAGAGTAATGATAAAAAAGAATAAAAAAAAAAAAGATCACAATTTCAAGTTGTATAAAAAAAAACATAATGAGCAAAAAGCAAAAAGAGTGGGAGGCCAGTTTATATATAATTCATATATAAACGTTGCTTCGACAGCTGCCCAAAAGCATTTTTAAGATATCGCTTGCGATCTATCTAAATCGATTCAATATATATATGTATTTGAAAAAGTTTTACGAGTGTGTAGGATGCGAGATGAAGTAAGTGAGCCGTATAGGCGAGAACAAAAACGTAAAGTGCCATTTGAGACAAGACAGATGAAGAAAAAAAAAAGGAGGGGGGGGGGGGGGCAATGGAGATGACAGAAGCAGTAGAGAGATATTTACATCAGAAGATCCAGAAACAGAAATAAAATTATATATGTTCGTAAGTCTCTAAGGGTTAGATTGCATGCGTTTATTGTTCAAAATTGATCACACTATATAAATAAACCAAAAAAAAAAAAAATTATGATAAGTCGAAGAAGAAAAAAAAAATGAAATAACGTTGAGAATGCATAAATAAAAATGTGAAAAAAGATATTTATGTGAAGTTTCACATAATTTTATATATATATATATTATATATAATTCAGGGACAAAAAAAAAATCAATACATATAATATATATCAATACATATATATGTTGAATTTATCGAGAAATATACGATCGCGATCTCCAGCTATCTATCTTTTTGGCTACGCGCACATTGAGTTGTATAGAAAAATTATTTGGTTGTACTATTGGACATTTAACACATGTGGATAACTTTTCCATAGCATAAATCTGACTTATTTGTAACTAAAAGTTGTGTAGAGTATTTTATGTATATAAAAATAGCAGACAGGAACTAAAACTGTAGGTACGCAAATAACATATAAATGTGTAAAAATAATTCTCTCAGTTACTGTATTGTACGAGTATAAAATAAAATCTGAAATATTCGATAAAAATAAAAAAATCTGTGGTATGAATGTTTAAACATTTATACATATGTAAATGCAAATATATAGTAGCCTCTGCAAGTTTCTAAATAGTGTACATTTGCTAAACTCATTGTTATAAAGAAATATTGAAAATTCAAAAAGAAAAACGAAGTTTGCAAAATGATCTTCATTCAGATTTTTTTTTTTTTTTTTTTTCCTATCCAGTTACTTTGACACCAAAAAATAATTAAATTGTATAAAATTCCAACGTTTGAAACATGATTACAATTCAACTCACAATTTCGTTTTTAGTTGGATTCAACATGGCGAGACAACGCTGTTGTTTTTGGATAAGTCTGATAAGTCTCTGCGTACGTTGTGCACATGTAAGTAATTCACCAACTCCAATTTGATTACTATCAGTATTATCATTAATATCATTATTATCATTCACATCATTGTTATTATAATTCATTAATTGTTCAATCATTGGTGGACTTTGTCGTGATGTAACGGTACTTAATGGTACAAATTTAGCGATAAGTGTTTCACTCTTTACACTCCATGTTGAACCACCATATTTTTTCATATTCATTAAATCGCCAATACTACCACGTACATGACCATTTGATAATTGTAAATTGGTCCTTGATAATGCTGGTGATTGCGGTAGTGATTCGCAACATTTTTCTGTTGATCTTATTACATCGGGTAATATTATTCCTTTGTTATGGAGTTTATCTAAATCAGACAATGACGATCCGCGTCGCATTCTATTTCTCAATTGAAAATTATTTATACTAATTCGTTGTTGTTCTTTGAAAACACGTTCCTTCTCTCGATTTATACTTTTTGATGATATTGATGATTTTACTGCAAATAATCCGGCTTTTAATGGGAACAATAGTGCCCATTCAGTTGATTTTTCACGTCGATTCATGATTAAAAATTGTAATATAATATTTCAATTAAATTACACTTTAATTATTATAATTGTTCTTTCACTTTTTTTTTTCTTTCTTACCTCACATTTTTCCCAACATACAACACACAATACACAATATCTCAAACTCAATTGTTGATTTTATCTACCAACACTTTCAAATGGATATCCGGTTAAAAGTTCTCCTTTTCTGATTTGTTTATCCCTACTCTTCGTAGTTTGTTCACTATTCTTAGTCACTTCTGTGCACGCTCTTATCAGTAACGGTCATTGTATAGTGATAATTCAACTTAACAAGGTCGCCTCTTATACTAGATGTTATAATAGTTACAAATAGGTAAGTAGCAAAATATTTAATTTCAAAAATAAAACACACATTTATCATAATTATTTTCACTGGTTATAACATTTATATTAAATATAATTAATTTATAACTATAACTTTTTACTTTGTAAAACTTTTCTCTAAAAAAAAATGAAAATAAAAAAAAAAAAACCTTCATAAAGTTATGTATATATAAACTCACTGTATTTTTATTTAACTTTTGTAACGTTCAATCTCACAATCCGATAACTTTTTTTTATTTGTTCATATCAAACAAATTCAATTCAAAAATTATTGACATTTCAAATTTAATTAATAAATATTCGATGAGATGATAAACAAAAAAATATAGTTCCATTTAATTTTATCCAAAGTAAAAATTTCAAGTAAACTGTACGTGGGTCCAAGAAGTAATGGCGACTGTGAGTCGAGTGATGCAATCAGCCATAGTATCGCACATATCCAACAACGTCATGCTGTTTTTTCCACTTAATTCTTCTCCTATGAATATCCACATGAATATACAAACATACACATACATACACTCAAGTTGTATGTCACCTGCTGCGATAAGTACATTTCTATATAGTTATCAAGTAGACTCACTTTCATCCAATAAAAAATCTAATAACGATCGATAATAGAATTTCAAACATAATCAATAAAGACCAATAAAACAGTATATAGTAAATAAAGATACGAGAAGATGAGTGAGAAAAAAAATTAATCAAATATATTTTCTGGCACCACCTGTCTCCTCGCGCTTGTCAAAATTTTTTGGAACAATTCGTTCACAATCGGGTATTTAGTTTAACTGCGACAGTTAACAATACTCAGCTGGTTAGATTCAATGATAATTGCTATTATGCGAGAGAATAGAAGGGGTAAAAGAAGCAATAATAAAAAAACCTTGAGAAGAAGGTGATACCGATGGAAACAGAGTGATGCCAAGGCATACGGGTCTCTGATGGTCGTACAGCAAATGCGACTGTTGTGTGGAGCATATACTAACCTAGATAGATTATAACCGGATGTCGGTGTGGGTTATTTATCGTTTTGTTAAAATGATTCATAATATATTGTAAAATAGCGATTGTTACATACAATGGATGTTAATAAAGAAGAAAATAAAATAATAATTGAAATGAAACGAATTATAAAATACCACTTGCTAATTGTACAATAAATATTAAATAATTTTAAATAGTTGAATATTTTTCTTATTTTATAATTAAAATTGTTTATCTTATCTTGAAATGAAATGATAAGATTAAATAACAAATAATAATTATAATGTGAAAAAAATTTTTTTAAATTAATATTTTTTTCACAAAACAAAATAATTTTCATCATTTTAACAATATGACTGCAAGTTTGAATAGAAATAGAGTAAAAAGAAATATTGATATAAAAAGTATAGTATGAGAAACTTGAGTACTCTGTATAAATGTAGTATACACGTATGCAAACTGAAGCATCCTTCGTTTAACATGTAAAAGCGAATCAGCAATCAAAGAAGTGTAAAGAGAAACGGAATAGTGTGTGTGTGACAAGTCTTATTCTCCCTCTGGGTATTCCGGAGTATAGTCATATATCTCATTTTATTTATAATTCTTATTTTTTTTTTTTTGTTTCTCTCTCATTTGTGACTGTATACGATCTCCAGAGAAATGTCATTCAATTTGAATATTGGAAAAACTATTTCCATGTTAATGATACATTTTTAACGAACTTTTCATGATATATATTCTAAAGCCGATTTTCAACTATCATTTTTTGTTTTAAATATATATATATATATATATATTTTTTTTTTTCGTGTTTTTATTTTTTCGCGTATACTCATTGAAAACGAGCGTTAGTAAAAAATTATTGAAAAATTATACCACTTCATAAAATTTTATGTGATTGTGTAATGTATGTATTTCATCATATGGTAGTTTTTTCCCCTCCTCTCTTCTAATATTTCCAACTGAGATATCAACTGCTGTGCCACATTATCTTTATATGTACACATATATGCACGTATATTACATATCTGTAAATACACAAGTTAGAAACATCATATGTTAATGGAGGTTTCGTGTAAACTATGACTATGATCCTCTTCCTATTCCAAGTATTCCTGATCCTTTTCTTCTCAATTTTGTTCCGCCTCAGTTTACCCATTTTCATTCACTCTTATGTTGGCAAGATAAAAACGCACTTATTTTTTGTTTAACAACGATACATCCTAAAGGTAATAAAAATAAAACAAATTGTCCTACTGTCTTAACCGTATATATGTTTTGTTTGAAAAGAGATAAGAAAAAAAAAACCTTTTATCGACATTGTTAACTGTTGATATTGACAAGTTCAACGCGCGGCAGTATGACCTGCTGATCCTGAATAAAAGAAATAAAAACCTGTCAATACCCATAAGGTCATAATATATAAAAAGCCTGAGATGAATTTTTGATCGATTTGAATAACGAACATTTGTGTACACATCTATATCATTACATATACATAGGTGTCTTTATGTATGTATGTATGTGTACGTAAGTATGTACATCGATAAATCTTTTGAAGGACTTTATTGCGATGAAATGCGGGTAATGTTTACGTTTAATACTGTTAAATAAGTGGTTTTTTCTTTTTTTCTATTTCAATTTCCGCTGAGGTTATTTTCAATCGAATAGCTATTAATAATAATTTATTAGTATTGTATAATTATGAGATAGACTCACGTTTAGCTGCATAATGATTTTATTGTAGGCCCAATGCCAACGTTGTTTTGCTGTCATTTCCGGACGTTCCTTCAATTGTGTTGGCACAGGTGGAGCACCAACCATATCAAGTAAATCATCATCAGGCAATGGTTCCGGCGGACTCCTTGGTGGCGTGTCCATTTGTACACTCTCATCTAATGACGTCTGTTTTATTATACTACCTAGTGATTCATTAAAAGTATGCATAAGTTGCCACAAAAAAGTGCATCTAAAAGAAATAATAAATAAAACTGTGAACTATTTTTTTGTTTACCTCTTGGACTTGGTGAAAGTGACAATGGAGGTGTTGATTTATATGGTTCGACTAGAGAATTTTCTCGTGAACTTCTAGCAAGGGCCTCTTCACCTCTCTCATACCTATATTACGTACCATTATTATTTAATTGAATCAATGAATGATATTAATATATATTTGTTTAATATCAATTATATTTATTTTTCATTTAATTGAGTAATCACCTTTCAAGTGTTTCATCTCTCATTTTATATTCTCCGTTTATAGCATTACTCAAAACAATTTCTGTGTCATCGATACTATCTTGATCTTTGAAATATCCTCTTTGATAACTTTCCGCGCGTGAAATTGGCTGCGGTGCTGAATAATTATGATAAATAGAACCACCCCTAATCAATTCTCTTTTTTGGTAAGAATCGGTTCTTCCCAATGTTATACTGCCCTGATATGAGTCGCGTCTACTACCACCACTTCCACTACCCCCGTCAAATTTTTCGTCATAATGTTCATCAATATATGAATCGTCACGACTTAATTTTCCTTTTTGTTGTTGTTGTTGTTGTTGTTGTTGTTGTTGTTGTTGTTGTTGTTGTTGTTGTTGTTGTTGTGGTTGTTGACTATTTTGACTTTGATGTGACAGTTGCGAGTCTTTCCTTTGAATTGATTTATGTGGAACATCACCAATAGAATATTCTTCATTATCTATATCGTCAATTTTTTGTTGATAGAGTCTATTTCGATCTAGAAGCATCAATTCACTACTGTCATCTAAATCATCGTCCATAACATAGGATTCATTCCTGGCCAATTGTCTTTTGCCGTTAGTCATTATTGTTGCGTGCACCAATGCAGTTGTTGTAATATTACCACTGATGTTTTCACCGACACTGATATGATGATTCGAAGAACTAACAGCTATAATTGGTGAGTCAACTAATATCGTAGCAATTGGACTTGATTCACCAGCAGTTGAATATTCACTCAATCCTTTTTTAACTTGATTACTACCTCCTGAACTAATTGCAGTTTCAAATGAATCTTTTAATTCATCATCTCTTGATTCTAAGGAATCAGTATTTTGTTGTAACAAAGGACTAATATCACGTTTAGCCAATTTTTTCCGTCTTCTCGTTGACGAATTCATGTCAATTAATTCCTCTTGCGTTGGGTAAAAATATTCTGTATCACTCGATTGATAGCCATTTGTTTTTGTTTGGCCTTTTGGAGTTGTGATTGATAATTCTGGCACTTCTTGGTAATTATCCTGATAATTATCTTCATCATGATATTTATCTGAATATTGATTATTATGATTATCTAAATAATCATTACTGTAATTAGTATAATTATTTTGCTGTTCAAGATTAACTTGTAACTGTTGGTAGTTATCATAAGAAACTGGTGGTAATTTTTCAGTTACTGTTTGATAAATATTATTGTCATATTGTTGCTGTTGTTGGTTGTATTTTGATGTTGCCGTATGTTGTGAATAATCTGAAGTGGAAACAACTACTCTATTTTGCCCATTGTGATAATCATCATCTTTATATGAATCTGTACATGATTCTGGGAATGAGTCTTGCTTGAACGATTCACTATAAGAATTCTGATAAGTTTCCTCATAATTATCTGTATAATTATTATCATCAATCATCAATTCATCAGGAATATTTTCATAATTTTCTATTTCAGTCACAATTGGATATGTATCTTTTTGATAAATAGACGTCTGGTCATGATAAATTGACTGACTTTGTTGTCGTTGATGTTGATCTTGTTGAATTGATGCTGGATGATAATTATTTATGAATGCACTATCGTTAAATTGTTGTTGTTTTTGTTGTTGTTCTTGATTATTTGCATCATAAATAGAAGTTGATGTTAAATAATTTTGTTGAAAATTTTTTTGTTGACTCTGCATCATATAATCAGAATGATATTGATTATTTTTAATATTGCGAGTTTCAGAATAAACTTTATCATTATTTTCCGACTCATTATCAGTATCAAATGGTTTCATTATTGTTGTAGTCATGGTCATCTGAGTTGTATATATATTGTCGGAATATTGAGGAATTGATTGTTGTAAATTATCTTGGCTACCTTGGTAGGCATAATTATAATCTTCATTATAATCAGATTTGTAATAATTTTCATCGATTACTGCTGATATTGGTGGCGGTGTGCGTGTACGTGGTAATTGGCGACCAGGCGTTGCTGGCAGTGATATTGGTTTACGACTTAAAGTTATGTTACTTCGTTTTGTTGGGGTTGGTGGCAATTTTTTTCCTGTTATTGCTCGGCCATCACAATGTGACATTGGACTTTGTTGTGATTGGAGGGCTTTACGTTTACGCGTTGAATTTGTTTCACTGTAAAAAATATTTATTATTTTGATAATAATAACAAATGGAATTGAATAGTGTGAGAAACCTAGTAATAAATATTTGATTTAATATAAAATATATTTCACCTATAATCGAGTTCGTCGGACTCGTAACTACGTTGTCTCGTAACTGTTGGTCGATGATTAGGTCGATGTAAGCCAAGACTTGAAGCCGGTCTCTGTGGTAAGCTCTTTCGATTTCTTTTATTTTTTTGATAAATATTTGATCCCAAACACCATTTCCCTCCACTATCCCACTGACGATCCTCATCATCTTGCCCGTATCTATAAAAAAATTGATGAACATTACTTCACCCGTATCAATCAGACAAACAAGAAATTTATGTGTGTCTATTTACGAATATATATTTATGTATTTTCAATAATTAACTGTGTTAAATTGATATGAAAATAGTGATATTGAACATATACCTTCCATCTTGATATGCATAGCCGGCGATACTGTCATAATAATCATCATGAATAATGTCCGTTTGACATTCAGGATAAATGGCGCTCATTTTCTCTATCCGTGTTCCATTCGAATATACATCATTACTGCCATAATATATATGCTGCTCGTCATACAATGTTGTTTGTCGCTCCAATGATGGTCGCCTGTATGAAGCTAATAAAAGAAAAAAAGAACATAACAAATATTTTTTTTACACCAATATACAATTCCATGTTTAAATTATTTCTTTAAATGTGTATATTCAATTGAATAGGGATAATTCATTTATTTACCTCGAATCTTTGAATTCTTCGTACTTGGACAATATTCGGTATCACTGGATATCCTTGTATCATCAATCCTTGCATTTGTATATTCGTATCCCTCACTGTACCAACCATCTTGGCTGCAATCCAAAATATGTATTATAGATTGGAATATGAAAATATATATATATATATATATATATATATATATATATATATATATATATATCGTATTTTTTGTAAAAATCAAATGATATACAAAATATCACTTTATTTATAATTAATGATTAAAAGAATGATCGCAGTATTAATGAACATGAAGATATGATTTGCATTGAACATTTTTTTTTTTTTACATAATGAATATGTAATAATAGACAATGTATATTTATAATACTCAAAATGTTATGTGTTTGCGTATGAGTGTACGTAAAGCGAAAATGAAAATTGTGTGTAACACACGATATGAATGTATGAATAGATCATGAAATAAATTCGTGAAATTGCTAGGGGAATGGAAAGGACAGTGAAAATGAATGGATAATAAAGTGGCGACGGGCGAAAGAGCAAAAGGGAGTATTATATATCATGATGTAATAAAGAAAGATCATAATGGAGGAAATGGATATAAATGTATAATATATAAACATGAATTATGTATTTATTTTATGATGAATGAAGAAAAATATTGAGCTCTCAGACAAAGCGCTGTGATCACAATACAGCGTTCGTACCTGTCCTTATAATCCCATGTGTGCTTCCGTCTTCTGTTTATTCATGAAATTGATAAACAACAATAACAATAATAATAATAATAATAATAATAATAATAATAATAATAATAATAATAATAATAATAATAATAATAATAATAATAATAATAATAATAATAATAATAATAATAATGGTTTTGTGTGTGTGTGTGTGTGCGTTATATAAATATAAAAATAAACAAATCCGTACGAAATTTATATTATCATATAATCGTGTATTGGAATACAGAATAAGAGCCAATAATAATTTATAAATTCAATTGTTCTCGCTCCCCTACTCCTCGCCACTTTTATTATTTATATTATTCAATTTTAATTTACATTTTATTTTCAGTAATTTTCTAGTTTCTTTGAAAATCGAAAACGAACCTGTATTCTTTATAACCTCTTGGTCGACTATTGTACGATAGTGGCTCAGACGTCTCAGCGGTGTTTTCTTGTTGTTGCTGCTGCTGCCGTTGCTGCGGCATCGTTAAATTATATCGTTGCGGTGGGCCATTACCTGGATATGGTTCGTCATATCTGGGACTATGTCCACGACTCATATAATTGCCATAACTGCTTGCTGTCAATCTCCCACCTATTGTCACTAGAATCTGGAAATAAAAAATTAATATAAAAATTCATGACACATATGAGTGAATCAAATTCAATCAGACGGTTCAATCTTATTTCATCCAATTCACTAGTTCTTGTAGTTGTTTGTTATTCAATTATTTTATTATATTATTATTATTCTTTTTTTTTTTTTAATTTATCTTGCTCCACCTGATGATCATCCCTCTCATAGCTATTTTCACGTGATGTTTCTAATGATCGTTGAGGTGTTGCCAATTGATTTGCCGCCGTACGAAATAGCGAAGCAGAACTGTTTGCCCCCTGACCACCAACCGGATAATTCAAATCCGACGTGTAATCAGAATCCTCAGAGTACCCAGCTGATAATTGGAAGAAAAGAAAAAAAAAAGGACAAAAAAAATTCACAAATTAATATAATTATTCATAAACAAATGAATAAAAAACTATTGCATATCGAAATTAACAATATGAAAAAAAGGAGAATATAAAAATGTGAATATTAAAATTGTCATTATTTGAATTTAACAGTCGATAACATAAGGACTGCAGTAAAAAAAGTTATTATGTCTATTTGAATATGTCAGGCGGAGAATCAACCTCAGATCATATTGATTACTACAATGATCATTTTCATATTATTTAAAATGAAATGGATACGAAGTATATGTATATATGGGACATTCCATGCCAAATCAACTACTTTTGAACCCGACCCCTTTCGATTTGGCTAAAATTTTTTAACCAATCGAAAAAAAGTTATAAATTTTTGAACAAAAAAGGTTTTTGCTTTTGAACGCTCATAACTTCTCCAAAAATGGACTAATCAAGACGTTTTTTTTTTTTTTCAAAAATCCATAAATTTTTTTCGATTGGTAAAGAAAATTTGAAAAATTTCACAGAATCGTTTTTTGGGGGGTAGTATAATATAAAAAAATTTCAGCCAAATCGAAAGGGGTCGGGTTCAAAAATGGTCGATCTGGCATGGAATGCCCCATATACTTCATTGAAGTATGCGGAGAAAATGGAAGAGACTGTTTCTTTTTTTCCTTTCCTATTGCACTTATATTAAATAAATAATACTCACAGTGGCCTATATTGTAGAGTAGCTGCCTTCTTGCTTGCTCTGCCCTCGCTTCTTGGTCCATAGTGTTGTTCAACATCTCAAGTTTTCTTTGCAGATCTGCCGCTTCTGTATTTTCTGGATCTTAATTACAGCAGAAAAATCATACAAGAATAAATTAATTTAAAAAAAAAATAGAGCATATAAAAATAAACAAATTGAATAATATTAGCATAGTGATAAAAAATAAAAACAATTCCACAACATAAAAACATATTCTAAACAATCGTGCTCACGCACACTTCTGTTGGTGCATCTTTTAGCTCTGCAAAACAGCTCTGCTCAGTGCCATTAGCAGAGGATATCAACGCATTTATATTTTTATTGTCACTCTAGAAATGACGTTATACCCAGAGGTTATAAACGCATTTGTATATACTCAGGAACATATAATTTATATAGGTGTTTCTATATGTAACATCGTCAGAATTATTAATTATATATTAATATTTGTTTTAATTAATATAAATTTTCTTTCATATCAATTTATGAAAATAACGAATAGTAGCAAGAATTCAAAAAAATTTATTGATATACCTATAATATTAGGGTAAGTACAGTATAATATTGCAATGAATAGATATTTGTGCTGTTATACAATTTATATAGCTGAAATTTATGAAGATATATTTAACATGATAATATTAAGGATATATACATTCAGGATTTAAATCAGATATCTGAAAATAAAGAAAATTTTTCATTAAATACAATTTGAAAAAATTTTTGATTTGCGACGGGATTCGAACACTGGAACCTCAGGTGAAAAAGCATGAACGCTACCGCTAAGCTGCCAAGACATTGTAAAGGAAATGTTTTTATTTTTATTTCATTCAGAATGGTATGAAAATTCTTTGAAAATTATTTCAATTAATTTTATTCGTGATATTTTAGTTAATATATTTTTTTGTTTTGTATTTATATTATTTATTACATCTAGCCGAAGCTGTTCGAGATTTTGGGCCGTTGTGGGTCACATCATGTTTTCCGTTTGAAAATATGAATGGCGAATTATGTAGTTTAGTGACAGGAACAAGATTTTCTGGATTGCAAATATCTACTGGATTGTCTTATTTTATGGCTATACCAATGTTATTCGAAAAAATTGATCCGAACCATGCAGTTTAAGAATTGATTCATAAGCTTAATAACCCACAAAAGAAATATGAATCCCATATCATCTCATCAAAACTACGTACCATTGGTATTCTCAATAAAAAAACACAAATTCATCCGATAGTCTTAAATGCACTAAATACATTAAATATTGGCGGAACAAATATTCGTATTTTCAATCGTTTAATAAAATCTGGGATACTATATACATCAGAATCATATCACAGAATCACGAAAAGCGACTCATCAGATATACAATATTATTATGGTGCTGTCAGGGAATTTGGATTTATACATTGTTTTATTAAAATATCTGATTGTGCATGTGAATCATATTGCAAAGATAGTTGTACAGTGAAATACTTTGCTGTAATGAAAAAATGTAATGTTATACTAAAATTTAGTGCAGAAAATATTAATTTCACTCGTATATATGAATGTACAATCTCGAATCTAATTTCAATAAAACCAAAAAAAATTAACCATGAATTTATAAAAACGTTATAATGATGTTCATTTGAGTATTTTTTTTTCCTTCGCAAATTTCTTGTTATTTTGTTATTGTTCTTTCTGTATAATATAGGAAGAAAAGCGAAAATATTTATAGTACAAGAACACTTCTACTAAGTTTATTCATATAATTATGTGACTACCAGAATTACATTTATCTTCTGTCAATAAGAAATTATATAAAATAACTCGAAGATAAACTTTGTAAATATATCTTTTATTCATTTATGAATGATTATATTAACTCACCAAATGGCTGCTCAAAACGACAAGCAATGAGTAAACTGTGACCAGTTGGGCATTTTGTACCAATGACCTTACCGCCTCTCATTTCCAACTCAGAATCCAAGCTAACCCATTGTCCACACTCGTCCTGAAATATATTGAAATAAATCAATTATTATGATGTAATCGAATGCAAATTCAGTGTCACATGATTATTCGCGTTATTTTTAAATTTATTCTGCTGTGTTATGTCAAATAAATATCAATGTTCAAAAATTATTGAAATTAAGAAAATCCAGACTTTAGTCTATTGAAGATAAACAGTGAAATAAATAATGAAAAAAAAAGAAAAAAAAATTTATTTAAATGTGAAAAATTTTGAATTGAAAAATGAAATTTTCACCACGAGTATTTTTTTTTTTTAAATATAAGCAATTTGACACACATTTTTCATAATGATTTCTTGCACAAACTTTCACTTACATTATACATCCGTATATGCATTTTTTTATGATCTTATTCTCTTCTGAAATATTCTTCGTAAAATTTCTCCATCGTAACAACGATTGCCAAAATAAATATTATTTTATTCATACATTTATATATACTCTACTACGTCTTCATCTTTTTCTTTTTTTTTCTTCCTCTCGTTTATAAAAACATCATCGAATGAAAATGAATGAAGCCAATGAATAATTTGAATTATATTTGAAAATGCATTTCAATATAAAAAATGAATGAAAACAAATTTACTACTACACATAGATATAATCACAAATATGTTTCTACTGGAATCAACTGCTGTTAAAAGTTATTACTAAAGTAATCCCGGACAATACATTTTTTTTTCTCCATCCAAATATACGCAGGTGGAATTTCACTTGATAAAATCTATATTTCCTTCCCATTTACCTGATTTTACATACATCTACCGAGATTTTTATTTATAGTTTATATTTATAGTTTTACAATTATACAATCCATTAATAATATACTTCATCATATTAAAATAATATTGAATATGTATAATCATTACATATTATCAACCTGAAATCCTCAACCAGAAACACAAAAAAAAAAAATTATTCCTCACATTATGTCATTTCATTCATGAAATAATTTTATTTTTTTCAAGCAATAGTTCCATAGAAAATTTTACAACGTTTTCATTCAAGTACAATCTCGAGTGTTATTAAAATACATTTGATAATATATACCTATATGAAAAACATTTATAAATTAGTTTCTTCCACACCAATTCCCTCGTGTATGCGTCGCATGCTCGCAATGGCCTTGTTATAGTTTATTCATTGTTGTTGCCTGTACATTTATCACGCGACAAACAATAGCAGCAGTACTATTATGTACCAACATATGTATAACGTAAGCTTGGTGTCTGACGCAAGCGTTTGAACTACTACTTACAATGTCAACTGTACAGTATATATTCATCAAACTCATACACTTTGTATCTTGCATTTTCATTTTCAATATATTATAGCAATGGCCATTTAAATGAATTCTCAAACATTATAACGACAATAATGTAGTTTAATTCTGAGGAGTATGATTAGCTGTGTTATACAATCTACGTACAAAAGAGTTCAGTTTATAAACTGAACAATGTGAAAGACACTCGCAGTACCATGATGAAACTGAGAGAAATAGAAACTTTGGTGCTCAGGGACATTTGTCACTATCCATGACATGAACATAAATCAAGAACATAACACCCGGAAGCAATTGCCCATAGGAGTGTGTTGGAGCTTGTCTCCTCCTCTTTTTTCTTTTTTCTCTCTTCTTTCTCTATTCTCTCATTTTTTTCTTTTTCGCAACCACATCGAACTATCAACCTGCCGTCATCTTTCTGTCACAATCATTGGCGTTGTCGTGTCTACTTTGAAAGAGAAAAAAACCTTTCGGTATCACTAAATGAAAAAATTCATATAAATGTAAATAATTTTTTTTTCACATTGACCTCTTGTCGATGATTTTTTACTTCGAGAATAAAATACCGATCACATATATTACGTTCACATTTGTCTCGTGCACCTTCTATGAATATTTCAAGTCCAACTGCCTGACCCAGATTATCTCAATAAACAACAAAAACTCATCCATTCAAACTCTTTTCCTCATTTCTATCATTTTCTTTTTTCATGTCTTCATGAAAAAAGAAGCTGAATTACGACAATTGAATGACTTGCCCAGAATTCTTCATCATGATTGATATGATGTCATTCGAGAATAATTCCAATTGATACAACGTGATTTTACAATCAATATTCACTTGTGTTCGAAACAAAAATATAATTTAATATCCACTTTTAAAAATGTAATAAAATCTAAAGCCACAAAGAAAATCAGTAGATAATTAAACGTATAAGCAAAACAAAACAAAAAAATTAATTAAAATTATAAAAAAAATAAATAAATAAAAATTCAGAAACAACAAAAAAAAAGTAAACTAAATGAATACAAAGTTCAATTTATATTTTCCCAGTTTTATTTCCCATAATATTTTTATTTAAAAAGTTCAATAAAATTATTGCGAAGAACATTATTACTAATTTGCAATTTTTTTTTTTTTTCTTCTCGAAACTTAAATTAATTCTACAAAATATTTATATTTAATAGGAAAATTTGTCATTTTTCAGTGATTGCCGATGAAAATATGATTCAATTAATAATTTATCGATGAATTGTGCAATCTAGAATAAATGTGGTTTACCTCACTTGCATATGATACTCCAGGCAGTGGTATGTAATGATATCCAAGTGCTCGATCCCACAGCATGCCTTTAATCCAAACTTCCACCAACAGGCCGATGTTAACATCATTTGTTTCACTAAAAACACACAGCATTCAATTATCATTCTACAATTAAATTCCAACTCAATTGCTACTGGAATGGAATGAAATATAATACATTTCAATGTTACTATTTATAATAAAAATAAACTATTTATCACTAATTTGTCATTTTCCTTACTTATAATAAAAGATATTGTACATGGATAACACCCTCTCAACTGCTTTGTATCAGAATAACCTATCACGAACTTTAACCCAGTTTTTATTCACCTTGTGTATACCTCATACTAATAGTAGGTTCTAATAGTGCTAGATTCATCATTTCCGCATAAACATAAAGATAAAAAATAAATTAAATACTGTCCATCTTCTTCATTTTGCACACATCGCTGGTTTACGAGAATACCGATGCAAATAAAAATATTGGATTTCACAATATGACGTTTTGAAATTTAGTTGAAAATACTTGGTTTCATAAATCATGAAGTAATTTATTTAATGTAAGACTATCTTCACTGATTAAAATATAATATAGTATAGTATCAAAACACCCAGAAATATTTTGAAACTTTTAATAAAAAATTATAAATAATCAAATAATTTTAAATTGCGTCGGTATTCTCGCAAACCAACGACATTATACGCAGATATTTTTTTTTTTGCCCTGTTTCTTTCCAATTTTTTGTTTTTATTCATTTTTTGTTTCAATGACTTTTAGTATAAATCGATTATTTTTTTACAATTCACTCATGAAGAAGAAACTATTTTGAAATAATACTAGACATTATTTCAGACATCGTATAACTTTATCGCACCACAGTAGAATTTTCACTATATAATATTCTATACATCATGCTATAAATGCAGTATTTATTGGCTATTTCTGGCCTCAACATATCGTTATTTTATGAAGTCGTGGTAGATATCTAACTATTATTTTTAACATAATACATTTATTCAAATTGATTCTTTATTTATGAAAAGAAATCATTTTAAATAAATACTCACAATAGAAAATCTTGTTCCCAGCATGGATTGAGCCCTTTCACAGTAACTGTAGTTGATTTCACATTTTGAAGTTTGAGCGTGACGTAAGTGTTGAACTGTTGTGCTAAAAATAGAATAAAATAATAAAAACTTGAAAAAAAAAGCTTATTAATTACTCGAGTAACGTAATAATTGAATTTTATTATTATTATTATTATTATTATTATTATTTCTCATTCTATCATTAATCGTTCTTCTAAGATAGACACTCTATTTTAGGAATCGGCCTCAATGCACAAATGATGACGCTACAAAGAATAATCGACCCGATGACGAGTTTTTGACGTCAGCCGTTTCGTGTGCTGATGATAAACCACGTTATAAAGGAAAAAAAAATAAATTTGAGAAAAAATCTTTTATTATATCTGTAAATGCATTCAATAGATTTGGAATAATTTCATCGGAAAATATTTGAGATCTCGAAATAAAAAAGAAATTTATCAACGTTAATTTATAGATACAAAATGTCATTTTAATGAATTAAAATTGTATGAAATAAGGCATTCATCCTAATATCGGGACAACCAGTACTATGAAAATAATGTATTGCCATTTTATTCCAAATAATTTTGAATATTACAAGCACGTAGACACTATAAAGTGACAATATCTTGGCATACACTCGCCACGCGTCCTACAACATTCATATATAGACCAAATTTTCTTGCATCATCTCCCTTAGAAATCTCATCATCAAATAATAAAAACCTTTCATATCGCGACGAAAGGCATTTATGCACTGAATATTTTACGGTATCCACAATTAATTTTACTATATAATATTTATGCTATTGAGGATATAACAGAAATTCTTCAAGTATTCATCTGTTAATATAAAAATAGACAAAAAATAATATCTCTGATGAGCTGATTTTTTTTTTTTTTTTTTTTCCAAATAACAATCATATACTTAATTTTGATGTACGTTACCTTGGCCCCCAACAAATTGAGCCTTCTTTACTGTAAACAAACAAACAAAATAACACATTAGATAATTTACACATAAAAAGTATTCGTCACGATTTAATAATTTTTTTTTTATCATTAAATTGTGAAAAAAGAACGTGACTGAATAAAAAATAAACCGCGATTACAGTTCATCACGTAGTTATACAGATAACATAATGCAAGTAGTTGTCAAAAATTGTATTCCGCGCCTGAGTCATCCTTCAATGACATAGCTTCTTGCATAACAGTGTTATTTTTCATAATAAGTGGCGTAAGAAGACGGAGCAGTTCATTAAATGTGTTCTCTTCTATTCGAGTGAAATTCATGAATGATGCAGGATCCTCTGGGCTGATAAAGAACATAGAAAAATACATATTCATAACGACTGACCTCCAAGCAACATATCATTCACGATAGCCTGCCACCAAATCTAGCAGGCAAGCAAGCTCGAAATTTTGCACCGTGTGCGGGGGCCTTTAATCTCTAACATAGCAAATCTCTGCTTAGTATATAAAACCCTTAACTACTCCAGTAGAAGCCTGCTGCTAGTCTTCGTCAAAGATTAGGTCAAATGCAATCAGATATGTGATACCTCATTTGTCTGACACTTTTCCGAAGAAAGAGATGAAATTAGTCCGCTGTTCCACGGCTATTCATTTTGGATTGCACCCTCGTTATGGAGAACGTGTCGCTCTCTAGCAGCGACGTGAAAACTATTTTTCCGTATATTGTCATCAAAGTAATCCTTCAATGAAATTTTTACGATGGAGTATGGAAAATAATATTATAACGTCTTTCATAAGGACCACATTAGGCAAAAACAAGAATGATTGCTCCACTGTATGCATATAATGGATCGTTATCGGGGATCGTTATAATGGATCGTTATCGGTTTTATTTCGTTATTTCATCATCAAAATTGTACTTTCCTATCGCAAAAATAATTAAGACTCCCCCCTCCCCTCATCCCGCTCTCTAACCTCAGAGAACAAATGAATAAATAAATAAAAACTCATAATTAATACAACTACGTAATTTGAAATACTTAAATTAATTAATTATTCGATTAATTGGTCGAATAAACGAAAATATCCTTGAAATAAATATACTCCTAGGAGTTCATAATTTAAAAAGTATTCAACGGATCACTTGATAAAGTTAATTCAATCAATAATAAATATGTTCAATTAATTAAGTATAATAGCAATTCAGTTTGATAACCAATAAAAAAGAACGAAAACAATAAAATAATAAATTTGTGTCGATTGATATTCTGTAGTAACTAATATCTATAAATTGAACTGTTATATTCATCAAATGATTTATATAATCAACTACACAACATCCTGTGATAATATACAGTTGAATATAGCAAAGTTGTATTTGAATACTTGCTGTGAAGTTATAAACTCATTGATGAAGAATATGGCCCTCACATTCATATAGGCCGAGCTAGACGGAATTACACTCAAATTAAATTATCCATAACCTGAGCATAAGAATTAGAACATTCATGTGTGATAACATACCTTTAAGCAGTTAACTGTTTCGACCTTATTGGATAATGAGTTTCCTACGTGCGTCGTACAAATTATTTCGACATGACCTCAAAATATTCCAAAATTCTTGCAGTTTAGGAATATATTTCAGTTTTAACTAAAATTGCTAAATTAACTGCCAATGGTCACTACTGAAGACACATGACGAACATATTCGTCATAACACAAATTTGTACAATTTTTATATGACGAATATCTTCGTCATAAACAGTTAACTGCTTAATAGATCATAACACTAATGGAAAACATAATAATATAAAATTTCATTTTCAATTATTCCTAATCACATCCTATAATCTCAAAGTGATACTAATAACAAAACAAATAATATTACAAATATTCTAAAAAATAAAAAATAATAATAATAAACTTCAACAAACCACTTATTACATACAATCATTTATTAATAGTTTACTAGAAAGAAAAAATATATAGAAATGTCATTAAGTGACAAGATGAAGAAAGTTAAATCTAATTTTAAAAGTACATATTATATGTACATACACCTGTATAATATTGCTCTTACATGTACTGTGACACAAAACGGATGAGCCGTATAGTTATTCGACCTTACAACAAAAAAAAAAGAGTGAAAGAAGGGGAGAGAAAGAAAGAGAGAAAGAACGAGGTAAAAAAAATGATATCAAAGCCAATATGGTACAAAGTTCATTCTTTGTGACTCAACATCTAACAGATGGTACTATTTTCACCAAAAAAAAAAAAAAAAAAAAAAAAAAAAAACACTCATGCAAAGAAGTAAAGAAAGAAAAGGTGGATTCTGACACAACCTACTTGAAAAGCATTTTTTATCTGGATACTTGATAAAAGACAAACCGGAAAAAAAATTGTTAAATCGTAGATTTGTATTTTATTTTTCATTACTTTAATAAAAAGGTATGAATTTTTTGGTATTATCAAACAAATTTAATATTGAATTGATATGAACATAATAGTTATTTATCTAATTACGGTATTTAGTTATTGTCTGGAATTATTAAACTGTTTTTTTTTTACTTTCAATTACTTTTTCGAATTATATGAATTGTATTGAATTCACATAGACAGACTGCTAGATCAATAATCCAACAGGTAAACATGGAAAATATGAAATTACATTATATTTATGTTTACTTCCAACCAATTTCTTCGTCTATACCAAAATATATTATGTATAAAAAAAAAAATAATGAAAAAATAAAATCGATAAATACCGATAAAATTAACTTTAAATATATGACATAAAATTCTATTAAAATGAAGAATTAATAAATCTATTAAAATAAGAAAAAAATTTGATTTCAATGAAAAAATTAAATATTTCTAATACACACGTACAATTTATCAGCGTAAAACTGTCAAATATGTCCCTGACCTATGCCTAAGAGTTTCACCTCATACATACTCATGATGGTGAAATCAATAATCTGCACATTGCATAATAAATTTAAAAAGAAACAAACAAAAAAAAAAATTATCATCACTAAAAATTATTTCGTCCAATAATTTATGACATAAATTTTAACATATTATCCTCATGGATAATAAGATACTTCAATATCTATAATTAATTAAAGAACACAAAATTAATATATCTTAATAGTGCAGTTAATCATAAAAATGAACAAAAAAATCATTAGAAAATATAAGTGGAATAAGAAAAATATATAATATATTTTTTTATTCTCAATAGGCATTTGTATTGAATGTCTGTAACTATTTATTCTAGTGCAGGCTAAATCGTTTCATCATGGTGGTAAATGAACTGTATGACCATACGAGGAAGGAGAAAAGGGAGAATCGAGCGAGGGTGGGTGGTTATATAGACATGGATGGGAATGACCTCGCGCTCAGAGTTCAAACCTTCCGGAAAAGATCCAGTTTACGGCATTCGCACGCGCATTCCAAAACTTAAATATACATTCACTCATACACACATACAATCTTAACAATAAATTGATGTTTGAAATTTTTTTAAGTATTTTTTTATGGTTTATTCTCGATTTCTTTCATATTCCACTGTCATATTTATCATGGAAAAAATTTCCTCCTATTGTCTTCTATATTTACTTTAAATCTTTATGCATGTTACTTCAAGTTTATATATATTAGTACACAATAGTCTGTTGGAATGAATATAAAATAATCCGTGTTATGTAATAAATAAGCGTTTTTAAATAAATAAATAAATAAATTTATTTTACATGTATAGTTACGTGTTTCCGAGCAATATGTCTATAATCAGTCAACGACATCAATTAAAATTGCAACATGACCCGTAAAACGTCACCATTAGAAGAAATAAGATGAGAAGAAAGAAAGAATGATAATAGTAATTAAAATATTCGTCTGTAGATCAAAATAAAACAAAATAATGATAATGAAAAAAAGGAAAAAAAGAGAGAGAAAAGAAAAAATCAGATACGATTTAGAAATGACTTGAAGTAACCCATAGTTGCCTGCCGTAATATAAAAAAATATTATTATTAAACCTAATCAATTGAGAAATAAAAAAACATAAGAAAATATATATGTAAAACGTCAGTATAATGAAAAGTACAAAAAAATTAATTTATCATTGAATTTTTATTTTTATTTATTGCATAAATTAAATACTCACCAGTAACGTTGAGAAGTGACATGATAGATTATCACATAATAATTATTTATTATTTTTTTTTTTTACGTGATTCAAAAAAAATATAACAAACACGATTTTCAATATTCATATTTTCCCGTATATCATTAATATATAAACACTTTCTCAACTGGAAAAGAAAAAAACAAGATGAAAAATAATACACGAAGTAAAAAATGCAGTAAAATGTACGTCTTTTCACTATCCCACTCACTACGCCTGGAATCGCTTATTCGTATTCTATACTTGACTCTCACAATTGATATTTCCGCCAGTCGTGCATCAGTAAAATCGATATTGCGATGGTAAAATTGCGTATGAAAAAACGAGAATAACAAAAATATTCATTGTAAAATACTAAACACACTCACAAAAGAAAAAAAATATTTTTCACTTTGTATATAGTGAAAAAAATAAACAAACAAATAAATAAATAATAATAATAATAACAAAATAAACAAATAAAAATTACTGTGAATGTTTGGAGTGATCTTTTTCACAAATAAAACATTGTATACGCATGAAGAAATTTATCTGGTATTATTTCAACTGAATTGAATAAATCAATGCTCAAAACGACGAGTTTGTAGGTGTGATTTAACTTTTGCACACACGTACATACAATGGAACACTTTTTTTTCAATCTGAATCTGTATAGCTTGATTGTGTACTTTTTTTTTCGTTCAATTTCCCCTTTTTTTCTTTTGTTATAGAAAAGAAAAATATAAACAAGGGTCAACTTGAGTATACACAGGTCAAGTCGACGCCCGGGTAAGGTTAGATCCTGCTGAAATACTCTCTGTTTCTCTCTTGTTCTTGTTCTCACATTTACTGCACGTTTAATTCACTGTAAGCTCAACTTTTGTATATAAACTTGACACATATATGAGTCCTAACTCATTATATACTCAAGTCGTTGTAAGTTTTAATATACTATCGATAACAAATAGATATCACTCGAGGAATATTTTCATGAATAATATTTAAGTTTTTATCTCAATTCAATATCTCATTTAAAAATTTATGTTTCACCGAGAAAAAAACTCTCTCATAAATTGTATTTAATTACTTGCATTTTTTTCGTAAATAAATTTGAATTTATGACCGCAAATTTTTTAAGATTTGACATGAATCACTGGTTTCCCATATCACTAATTTCAATAGTTATATATTCAGTGATACACTCACACATACGCATACACACGCGTGTACGCACATAATTAAATTCACTGTGAGTTAACTTGATCTAATACTTTGTGTGATAATAAAAAAATAAAAATAAAAAATTGTAGTCTGAAACGCGTGTGAACACTCGGAGATATTCACATGGATCCAGTCGCGTTTTCAACGGCGTCGTCGTCGTCGTCAACGTCAGCGGCAGCGACGACGGTGCTTGCATCGACTTGAGGGGATGTTGGTCACGCGCAACGGCAGCGGGCCATGCGCTTCCAAGTCCGTTCTCGCGTGTACCGCATATAAGACATCGCTGTTGCACCGACATCGCGATAATTTATCATATAATACACAATTATTATGATTTTAAATGTCGTAATCATTATTATTGCAATGTAACATTTATTATTATATAACTGTAATATCCTTCACATAACATTGTACACTTTTTCATTATAAAAGCTCTCATATATTTGTCAACATATAAATAACTGTTGATATAATTATTGATATTTTTATATTAATAAATAATTATTTTACTCTAGACCGGAAATAATTGTTTTAACATTGCATCGTTTCTGTATTTTCATTAACATAACAATGATCTCAGTTAAAAATTAAATATTTAGAGTGTATTCATTCACAACACACCACATCTTCAAACTATTGTTACTCACTTCACTGAACAAACCTGATGATTATCATCATTTAATTTTTTTGTGTAACGATCCCTTCATCAGCATCAGTTGTTTGATTGTATCGATGTGTAACAGTAAATTCATCCTCTGTCTTTCTGTTTTTTATCTCTCCTCCATCTCTTCCATTAACTGTTACTTCTTCTTCTTCTTCTTCTTATATTTCTTCTCACCCTTATACTTTGTCTTCTGTGTTCAACCCTACCACAGGCACAAACTGATGTTAATGCGACTCTCAATATACGATACTAACATTCAGAATAAAATTCTAATGAAATTTATTGTTAATTAATATCCCAAAAATTGTATACAGACAAAAAAAAAGCGATAAATATATTGCGAACGAACGTGCAGTGATTATTCTTGACAACTGCTCAGCGGCGACACCACCAACACCTCGTCGCCATCTTGCAACACCAAAAATATTGATACGCGCATGCGCGAACGTCGATCAAACTTGCGTTCCGTCACTGCACACCATCACACAATAAAACGCTACGGCAAACATCGTCATTCCAATTCGGTGGTGTATTCTAGTATACACAACCTATCTCGTTCTAACAACTCGTCCCCTCTTCCTCGTATATAATAGTGACGTAGGTAGGCACGTAAAGAGAGTGATAAGCTAATGAGTAGGGGTGAGATATAACCCTAAGGAATAATAATACAAATGTGTAATTGTCTTTATAAAACAGAATGAAAATATTTACTGAATCATTTTATTTTTTACATGAAATAATTCAGTAAATATTCACACTTAATAATATATATTTTAATTGTTTTACCTCTAATTACTTTATCTATTTAGTATTATTTTTTACGAATTTTATTCATGATTTTCATCTAAAAACATTTTGTATCATTGAATTTTTTTTTATTGTTTTTTTTTAGACAATTTACAGATGTAATAAGAACTTCTGGAGGGAGATACATATTAACAATTACTGATCAATAATCCAATTATAAATGATAATTGATATTTAACCATTTTCCATATAAATTTCAACTTTCATTTATCAGATGCAATCATGTTAAATGAAAAAATATTTTTTTCTAATCGTACATTTAATATTACATTAATAAAATAATTCTAATTATACATTTAGATAACGTAACAAAAAATTTTAATTCCAAACTCACAATAATTATGATTTTTTTTTTCGTACCAGATATAGATAGAAAAATCGTTACAATCACCATTTTGCTGTTCATCAATTTATGTAATAATATAAAATAAATATATATGAGTATTCATCCATATATATATATATAAAATATATAAATGTATTCCCATTTGTTCCAGTTTATTCTTATCATTTCTATAAAAAAAAAACCAAAAACAAATCAAATGTCACACTTGAGAGCATCATAGACGAGTAATGTTTTTTTTTTTTTAATTTTTCATCCACTTCAATCTTTACAAAATGGCGAATTTATGCTATACATAGCAATGGATTATAGTATTTATGAATAATCTCCGGCCAACCGAGTCGATGGACCGAAACGAAAAAAGTACTCACAGTCATGTATTGATCAATGTTCTCTTACATTTATAGCTGATATAAAATGTCATACAATGTTTATTAGTGCATATATATTACTGTTCGATTTTTTTTTCTGCTGAAAAAAATTATAAAGAATGCCAGTAAATAATACATTGGATATGAACATGCACAAAACAATGATGAATTTTTATAAAAATATTTTGCAATATTTCAAAAATATATACATCTTGTTTATGATTAATTTTATACAACTTACGGTATTAATTAGCCTATATATTCTGTAACGTGTATCGAACATTATTAGAATTAATTTGAGCATTAAATTTGAATTAGATTAACCATAAATAATATTACTGACTTTTAACCATAATGAAACAAAGTGTAAATTAATTATAAATATATTTAGCTGTCTGGCTTGATAGACTATCAAATTTATAGCCTATCAAGTCAAAAAAATATAATTTATAATCGTGAAAAACCACGGACGTAGCCGCCAAACAAATAAGTTTGCTCGTCAGTTCGAACATAGCATGTCATTTGCAGTCTCAAATGAGTTTGAAATAGTAGAAATCATTTGTACCAAAATCGTTTCGGCAGATAAGAACTATTAGAGATATAGTAAGTATCTGTTGGTGAAGCATCATATAATCAGAGTATGATTTAATTGACTCAATTATCAGTTGATGAAAAATTATGAATATTTTTTAAATCATCTATTCGGCTTTATTCAGGTAACTTATTAAAATAATGCTCTATTAAAATGAATCATTTACCACATAATATTCTTTTTTTACATTAAAGATAGTTTTTTTACTATTATAAATATAATATAACATAATATTACATTTAAAATTTAATTACATGCTTCTATGTGCAAGGTTTATACAATTTACAAATTTGAGTAAATCAAAAAATTGAAGATTTCTGGCATTTGTAAAGTTTTTAGCATAAGTAGTTTTTTTTTTCTAATCAGACATTTTACATAAGAGACAATATTATACTTATACTTGGATTTAATTTCGATTAATTATTATAAATACCGTTGATAGTATGATAAATTACGGTATTTATTCAAATAATAAAAAATTGTAATTGTATCAAAAATACAAAATGTTTTCTCACTTCCGAATGACATCTGCTGGCAGAAATTCGGCTTAATTTCTTACAGTTGAACACGCGAGTATTGTCGAACTACTTTTTTTTTATTTTTTATTTTTATTTATTATTTATTATTATTATTTTTTTTTTTTTTTCATTATATTCCAATGTACTCCAGTGTAGTAAAAAGTTTGTAAATACGTTGAAATTAGTTTGTTTATCAAAAATAATTTTTTTACTATCATGTCAGACGAAATTAAAATGGATCATCGTGTGAAGAAACGCATTAAAGAAGTAAAGAAAAAGGCAAGACCAGGTAAGTGAGACAATGACTTGTTATTCCTAACCTTGTTAGCAATAACTAATATATATTTCGAATACGTTTGATTCTTCGAATTATTTGTAATTTTGTTCTATTAAATATATATTTCATTTATATAGAACTAGTTGATAAAGTTGCGTGGATACAACATGGTTATGCAAAAAAAATTGAAGAATTTTGGCAATTCAAGGATAACATTGATCGTATCGATGAATCAAAAGTAACCAATGAAGAATTTATATTCAATTATGAAAAACCTTACAACCCTGTGATAATCAAAGGTGTTCAAAACGACTGGAAAGCCCAATATAAGTGGACAATAGAGGTTAGATTATTTTTATTTACTTAAAAATTATCAAACTGCAATGAGAATGATGAGGATGATGTAGTAAAATTTTCGACGTTCTCATTAAGTTTAGGACATTATATTTTATATTTTAAATCGCGATTATTTCATTATTTATTATATCATAAAAACAAGAATCATATTTTTATATTTTTTATTCAGTATCCGCTGCAAAATGCTATAACTCATAAACAAAATTTAATAGACACCTAATGCCATATTTAAAGAAATATTGAGAATGGATAAATAAAAATTAGATTTGTTCAATAATAAATAAATTCTTCACAGAGATTGGCGAAAAAATATCGTAACCAAAAATTTAAATGTGGTGAAGATAATGAAGGTTACAGTGTAAAAATGAAAATGAAATATTACGTGCAGTATATGAAAAATAATGACGATGACTCGCCACTATACATTTTTGATAGTTCATTTGGTGAACATCCTCGTAGAAGAAAATTATTAGAGGATTATGCTATTCCTCGTTATTTTCGGGATGATCTTTTTCAACACGCTGGCGAACATAGACGACCACCATATCGTTGGTTTGTCATGGGACCAGCACGATCTGGTAATTAATTATTAAAACAAGATGAAATAATAAAAAATAGAATTTTCACTCGATAATTCCTCAAATTATTTTGTTCAGGTACGGGAATTCATATTGATCCTTTGGGGACAAGTGCCTGGAATGCTCTTATTTCTGGTCATAAACGTTGGTGTCTATTCCCAACAAATACACCAAGAGAATTATTAAAAGTCAATGGAGCTGAGGGCGGTAAACAACGTGACGAAGCAATAACATGGTTTTCCATTATTTATCCACGAACTAAATTGCCAACATGGCCCCAAGATTGTTTACCAATTGAGGTGTTGCAAAATCCGGGTGAGACTGTATTTGTTCCTGGCGGTTGGTGGCACGTTGTTTTAAATTTAGATGAGACCATTGCAGTGACTCAAAATTTTTGTTCACGTACCAATTTTCCTGTTGTTTGGCACAAAACGGTTAGAATATGATATTTAATTGTATATGTTATTAGAAGAGCTTGAAATAATTTGTGATTTTTTATTGTTCATTCATATTTATAGGTGCGTGGACGACCGAAATTGTCGCGAAAGTGGTTAAAAATTCTCCGTGATAAAGAACCAGAACTGGCAGCATTGGCAACAACAATTGACGTTAAGGAAGATACAGGTGTTGCAAGTGACTCATCAAGTGGCTCATCCAGTTCATCATCTAGCAGCAGCTCGAGCAGTCAATCTGAAGATAGCGAAGATGATAGTGGTCAGGAATCATTATCAGCCCACAAAAAAAAAAAGAGGTATAGTAAAATATCATGACAACAATCATTTCATTTTTACATTTTTATTTACTCGTTTTTTTGTTTTATTTTTATTTTCGATTTATTCACAGAAGAAAACTAAATAATCAACCCTGACAATGTTGTGAAGTTGCAGCTACAATAAAAGCTCAACTGTACAGTATTAATCAATTATTATTATTGTTTGTACTGATAATAAATAGTTATTTATACTATAAGGGATGTAAGTAACATTTACCAATCGAGGACGAGTTTGCGCCCGAGCGATAGCGAGGGCTGGCAAAAAAGTTCGAGACTGGTTAATGTACTTACATCCCATATAGTATATAACATTTTTTTCCCTCGCTGTATTGTATGTTTACTTACATCCTGTCGTTAAGGGCAACCCATACCTTGTTGAGTAACTTTCACTTACGTTTGTCAAAGCAGTGTCAAAATAGGTTGCTTACAATACAGGGAGGGGAAAATATTATAATTGCGACGATTCTTCGCTGTTTTATGAAATAATAAAATAAATGCTAGATAATGCCAAAATTTATTTTGAAACATTGAGAGGTATTCCCAAAAATACTATCGAAAAAGAAGAAGAAGAATAATAATAAACGAGAATAAAATTGCACAATATATAATTCGGTAAACTATTCTAAAAAAGATCTTCTTTTGTGCTATCGATGACAAATTTTTTTCACCGAATTATAACTTAATTACAGTTTTACACTTTCTACCATACAACATTATTTTTCCAATAGTTGCAAACATTGCACGTGTATATTTTACTTTTTTTTGTTTATTTAATTTTTGTTTAATGTAAAAACTCTTTTAAGAAAAAATTGCAACACGATTCGATATAACAATTAATACGTTACAAAAAAGAAAGTATTTATGAAATAAAAATACCGGTTTTACTGTAATACAGTGGGAATAAATAAATAGTTTTACGTAATAAAATTAAGAAATAAATACATATGAATTAAATATAAGGCTTCATGAATTATTAGGATGCGTGATATTTTCATACATTGAAAATCGCATACAGGCAAATAAACACATACATTATTGAAAAAATACATTTATCTCGTGCCAATTGCGATCAAAGAAATTTCAATATTGTATTTACAATTGAATTAAAGAGTTATTGCTGCTGAAATCCCAATGGTGATTCAAACGTTACCCCTTAAGCGAAATGCTCCGTTGGAATAGCTGTCGTTGATATTTCTTGCAGTAGTTCCAAAAACGTATAGTGCCATCACTGAGATCGTTGAGTAGCGTTATATTTTTATTTATTTATGTTTGTTTTTTTTTTGGTTCATTTTCATTGTCCATGCAAAAGAAAAAAAAAATAATGTAATGCATAAACAATGCAGCAGATGGAAACTGCATGATGATAATTAATAATAAAAAAAGCAGATGATAAATTGCATAACTCAGTGGAAAAAAAAAAGAAAACTTTTGAAATACTCTGATAAAAAAAAATGTATAAACAATATAATAAAATAATAAAGCACATGATTGAAGTGATTTAGATAGACATTGTGGACATGGACATTGTGAGGAAAGAATCAGGTATACGCCACATTTTCACTTCACCTGAACTGCAATCAATCAACAATAGAAAAAAAAAAGAGAAAAGGAAAATTACCAAATAAATTATTTTTTCTCGCAAGATGAAGTTAAATTTACGTTTGATGAGATCAATGGTAATGTCCTTTTCTCCCTCCCTACCCTTATATGTATATATCAAATAAAAATGATTACTCACTTGCTTGCTGTGAATATATGCTGTTGATTAGTAGCAACGGCATTAATTGCTGATCCATGAGCACGAACCTCTCCAAGTAATGCGCACTCGCCAGATTGATCTTTTGGTATAGACCAAGCACGTAATACACCTCCTCGACATCCAGATACCATCACGGAACCATTATTTATTGTACATAATCCTAGTATCCAATCTTTGTGTGCATTATTTATTGATTGAATTAATTCCATTCGACTCAAGTCCCACCGCTTTATACACATGTCTCTTGATCCTGAATACAAAGTACACATTTAATTACGCACCTTGAAAATAATATGATATCACAAAAAAAATATATGTTAATTTTTATCACACCTGAAAATAATATGGATCCACTGGTGGCAAGACATTGTACACCATCATAATGCGGTGGAGCGAGACTAACCGATTGTCCCGATGCACTGGTATCAACAAGTGAAATTAAATGGTCTTTACTACCAGTTATAACACGTCCATCACTAGCCACAGCTAAACACATCACAGCTGCCGTATGAGGGGTACTGAGCCGTCCACTATACGTCAATTTTCTCAGATCCCACATTCTAACTTTATCACTAGTTGCTGTATACAATTCCTGTTCGTCTAAATTCAATACAACATCATTAATTGTAGTTTCACCAGTGGGTAATTGAAGTGTTCTCGATGATGTCATTAGTGATAATGAACCACTTTGAGTTTGTCCAGATGAATATAATGTTTTTATACAAGCATTAGATGATCTTAGGTCCCAAACTTTTACGTAAGCCGCAGAAACACTGAATAATAGTTGATTTGTCGTTGAATATTTAACAGCTACAACATTATTTGGATGACCACCAAGTGTGATATTTTCTAGGCCAGTTTCAAGATCCCAAACTTTTACAGTACAATCTGGAATTTCAAATGTATTTTCTGATAAACATCATGTATTTACTTATTCATTCTCCTTCAAATATTATCATTCATCTTCATAATTACCTTTAGAACCACTGAATAATAAATTCCCAGTTGCATCTATTGTTAACACTGCTTTGCTATGTCCCTCGGCAATATGTGTACATTGCAACGGTGCTCTCGGTTGTATCTGAACAAAAAAAAATAAAATAATAATATAGTGGAATTATATCCAGAACTTAAAATTTACATTACCTTGCCTGGATATTGTGAGATAATTCCCTTAGTTGGTTGTGTATCAATTTGAAATGATTGTCGCGAAGCGGTTAAACGTGAGAACACATTTTCCTCACGATTATTAAAACGTCGATAAATTGTTGGTGAACTCGGTGGTGATGATACATCCATTTGTGCCACTTGCTCCCTGATTTATAAGGGAGTTTCGTTTTGTTTTTTTGTTATGTTTTTAATGTTGAAAGATAATGCAGTTAGAGGGATAAAATTACTTGAAAATTTTTTTTCAATGATGTATAAATGATATAAATAATATTTCAATAAACTATACATGCAATGCTTATTTTTATATCATGCATCAAATATTTAATTAATAATATTAAATAACAAATAAATTCCCTCAAATGAGTTCCATGTCTGTTAAAAAAAGGTGAATTTTACACAAATATCGCACCCGTCGTATACAATCGATTTGAATCGATTGTATACTCCAATTTATAACAAACACAAAATGTGAATTATTTCAATATTGTTATAAATCAATTAGTTGTCAGAATTTGTAGAATTATAATTTTTTTTTGCTTTTTCGATGCAGTTAAGTAAAAATTCACTAATTATTGAACAAAAAAAAAACTCAAACTCTGTTTTTATGAAGATTGTAAGAAAATTAAAAAAATAATAGATAAATGGAAAACAATAATAATAAATAAGCACCAGAAGTTTCATACTCAGTTGAATGAAGATTAAAAACTAGTAAATTTTTTCCCAAACACCTATTGATGACAAAATATCGAACATAATCAATAAATAAAAAAAAAATATACATATATAATTTTTTTTTCCGAACGCATGTGGATGGGATGTGTAGGTGTGTCATGCTCTCTTCTAGTGCTTGGTGACTCTATAAATCAATTTATTAAACGGCGAATAATATAAATGATCGAATATAAATATCAAGAAAATGTAAAAATAGATATAAATGAACGAAAAAAATGAGTAAGAGAAAGAGATAGAATTGAAAGTTTTAACACTCACATTGAACCACCGCCCGGATGAATAGGACGACGCGATGGTCGTGGTGATGTACTATCACGTCGTGAGAACGTTGGTGAACCACCACTATGCTGTCCTCTAGTTATTATTAAACCTCTAGAGAATTACATCACAATAATTTTCAATTAAAAATAATATTACAGTATATGAAAATATAAATATATATATCACATTCAATTTTAACTTAGTAAGCTTACTTTAAACTCCCTGGTGCACTTGGCACTCTCGTTAATGGATGATTGTGAATTTGATTTTGATTTTTCTCATCAACTTTCAAACTATCATCACCAATGGAGCTTATACCATAGAGAAGCTCCTGCGGTTGTGTCGTTCTTCGCCGTACTTTATTACTTCTTTGTTTCCCTTCAACCATTGACAGCTGATTATAACTATCACTGCTACAAATTAATGAGAACATAAAAATAAAATATCGACGTGTACATAAATAATTAAAGTGATTATAAAAATAATATGCCTACTTATCCGGTGAAGATGATCTTGAACTTGACGGACTATACATCAGCGCATTATTTCTATTACTTAATGATAATAAATCACGATCGCGTAAAACATGCTCCAATAACTGATGTTGAACGTCGCTCTCTTGTGCAACTTGATTCAATCGCGATTCCATATCTCTCACTTCAATTTGTCTTTGGGCAGCATTACAACTCTGTTCAACTGTGAAATTCAACATTCTCTGTAATAAATATTGCGCTTCTTCTACATTATTAATAGAAGCAATCAATTCTTCCACGCCAGGCTCATCATCCAGTACATCACAATCACCCATCTCAACTATATCCCTCTGACACTCGGCAATACTATCTTGTACATAGCTTATTTTACTTTTTACATTGTCAATGTCATCATCAAAATCTGTTAAATATCCTCCGCCCTTCATTGATGTCATGCTTATTCGGATTCTCTGCAAACGCTCCAACTCCATTCCCAATTCATCTCTCTCAGTTAATAATCGTTCCATTTCCTTCTCAGTCTCAGCCGCTGCCTGCTTTGCTAATGCTTGTTTCGTTACGGTTCTTTCAAATGTCAACCATCTTTGCTTTAGTGATTTTTGATTTATAGTTTTATGTCTCATACGGCCAGCCACTTTTTGACTCAATCCGCGATCACGTTTACGCAATGCCGTAACCTCTTCTTGTTTCCGTCGCAATACAACCTCTTTCATTCTTTTATCTGCCTCTAATGTTCTTATCATATTTGCATTTTTACGACTTTCCTTTCTCAATTGAGCTATTTCACGATTTCTTCTCAATTCATTTTCTTTGTGTCGTTGCGCCTCCTCACGCATTTTATTCAGCAGTTTAACTTTTGCTCTTTTCATTTCTGCCAATTCATTTCGTAAATTCAGTAAACGATTTTCATTTTGTGATTGATTTTTTAATAATTTCGCGTGTTCTTTTTTTGCCGATTGCAATAAACGCACTTCTTTCTGCATCGTTGATAATTTTTTCTCGTATTCATCACGCAACTTTTTAACTTTTTCTGTTGATGGTGATGATTGTTGTTGCAATGAGGACAAAACCTTATCTTTTTCTTCTTGCGTATCGCGAATTCTCGCCTGTAATTGAGTTAATTTATTTTCATAATGTTGTTTCATAGTTTGTAAACGGCGCTGCGATAATTCCAATTCTTGAATTAATCTTTGTTTAACATCAATGTCCGATGTAAGTGCTTCCAATTCACGTCCCATCGCTGCTTCTTTTTCATCTTCAACTTTACGATCAGTGTTATTCTCATCTGATTCATCATCACTAAAACTTTCCGGGCCATTTTCAGTATTTTCTCCTTCAACATCATCATCATCATCATCATCATCATCATCATTACGTTCTTGATCTTTCAATGCTGCCAATGTTTCCATTTCTCGCTGCAATTCTTTCTTAGCTTCTATTAAAACTGAATTTGAATCGTGATAATCACCAAAATTATTTGTAGATGGTTGAATACGCATTTGTCGTTTTTTCAACTGTTGATACATGGCTTCCGCTTCGAGTAATCGCGCGCGTAACTCCTCAATTTCTTGCACATATCCAAGAACCAAGCCAGACACTTGTTCATTATTTACTAAACATCCATCAGTGCTAGATGATACCCAATGGCCAGCAGCTTTTTCAGCTAATAATAATGCATTTTTTGCGGTTAACGCTTCAACTGTTTCTGATAGTGCTTTAACACGCGTTCTCAAACTCTGCATTTCACTATTCAACATTTGATTTTCATGCCAAGCGTCATTTACTCCATCTTCACCTACTAAACGTTTACCTTGACGATACTCTAATAATTCAAGTTGTAATTGTTGAATTTCCCGACGCAATGATGTAATTGTACGTGAACTTTTGTCTTGGTTTATAACAACTTTATTTTTAATATTTCTCGCACGATTGGCGTATTTTAGTGTGCTTAGAGTTTCCATAAAATCACGATCGCTTGGTGATATGCAAGCAATCATACACGTTTGACTATTACCTCCGAGTGAATCTTGGAGCAATCGTGTCAATTTTGAATCGCGATAAGGAACATGAAGGGCTTTTTTTGTTTTATCACCGAGAGCTGAAATTACATTACCTAATGCCAAAAGGCCACAATTTATTGAAATTCCTTCTTTGGCACGATCACCAGTTGCTCCAGTTCGTTTTAAACGTTCGGATCCAGCAAGATCGACAAAATGAAATTTAGCTGATAACGTTTCGAACTCATTCGCTGGATCATTATTTGCCGTGTCTACATCTGCATCTGGATCCTCGATTTTAATACATCGCTGCTGTTTTATGTAAAGTGTAAAAATTGCATGAGACCGCGATGACTGTGTATTCATTTGAGTGGAGCCAGTAGTACGTGCGAGAGCTCCCAATCTAAGATATTCCAAAGCTTTTTCAGGAGTTGTTACTGTTCGTGGCTCAACGCCAGCTAAATGAATATTTCCTGATGTATCTTCATGGATTCTCGCACCACCACGGGGCCCACCTGGCTCCAGTAGGTCCTTTAAATCTTCGTTGTAAAGTTCCAGAAATTGTGCCGTTACCTGGATCAATTAATTGTCAATTAAATTTTTAATAAATGGATTTATACATCGTGATATATAAATTAGATAGTTATATTTACCTTGAATTCTGGTGGCATATATCCACGTTCACATGCCTTTTTTTGTTTTTTCGAAATTCCATCAAATAAATGTTTGATGGCTCTTGGAATTATTCCGACAACAGTTTCATCTATTTCTACATCAAAACCTGTGCCCATGGTATATGTTTTACCAGATCCAGTTTGTCCATAAGCCAATACCGTTGCATTATAACCGTCCAAGGCACCCTCAACAAGTTGTGCAACGCAACTTTCATAAATATCCATTTGTCCAATTGTAGTATCGAAAACATAATCATACGTAAAAGCTTTGTCCGGTCCTAAAAATACTTGAGGCTCACCGGCTGGTACTTGAGTACAAATTCGGCACATATCAATTACTTCACGCGCAACTTGAGGCCGAACCCTGAAAAATACCATTCATTAATTCAATTAAGTCTCGTTTATGTATTCTTAGTTTTTATGATTGAAACACATTATTCACATGAATTATTTTTGTATTGTATTGTATTGTATTGTATTAATTTATTTATTTATACGCATTATTCTATCAAATCAGATAAAAAAAATGTGAAAAGATAAAATATTGTCATTGTTGAGGAACAAAATTATCATAATGAATGGAATTGATAAATCACTGCCTACACATTGCTGTGATATTTATTAAAAGCTGTAGAATTATAATTTGTGCTCATTCAGATTTCAAAACATTTCTTCAATAATGAAATTTTTAATTGAAAGAAAATAGAATGTATGTTTGTAATAACGGATTTTAGACAGGTCATTTTATTGATGAAATCTGAAAGTTCTGTGTATATGTGAGTTATTCTTTCATCGATAATATTAAATACATTCAACTGTGTCCTTGAATTGACACGTATCAAAACTTATTTTATTCTATATTCCTCCTACATAAGATTTCACAATTTCAAATATATATATATAAATATATATAAAGATAGATATTGAAAACAAAAATCGAAATTTTCAAAAAAGAGAAAAACGATATAAATGTAATTAACGTTTCTATCAATCTTCTGTTAAATGTTGTTAATGTTCTATTGTGTAATCAAATAATTATACTTCTAGATTTAACAAATTTTCAAGATAATTTTTATATTTTTACATACCGCACAGCAACACGAACACTCGATTCGTCAGTCATTTTGTCTTGTGTATCTCCTTTTCTTTTTTTCTTTTTTTTTTTCTTTTTTTTTGTAGTATTTATTTAATGGTGAAGAGAAATATTCAGGTAACTTTTATGGACTTATCGTAATTAATTCTGATAATATACCTGTGGAAAATTCCCAAACTATATATATTGGATACATCATAATCGATGATATTTAATAAATATGACAATAACATGCAGGAAAAGTTTTTGTTTCCTCACACTTTTTCTATTTATTCTGGTTCCTAAAACTGCGATGAATATTGAATTTATTTCAATCACCAATCACAACAATCACGTCATAGTTGTATTTGTACAATTGCAATATTTCATGTCAAAAAATAAAGAAAATCAATTATAAGAAATAAAATTTAGTGTTGTATTTGGCAGACATGTTAGACGATTCTACTACACACTCAACAACCGAACTCTACAAAGTACTGATATATATTGAAATATATATTTACGCGTATATATATGCTATGATCAGAGACTAAGGGAGAGATACGCAGAGCCTGTAGAAAATCATCGTCATCGAAAAACCTAGAGGCATAACAGGCAACTAAAAATTGTATCGACCTGTTAGTAAAATAGGATATCTCGGGGATCGTCAGTCATAACATCGCAAGGGGTTCTCAATTCTGTGTAGCTATCAAATGAATTATGGATTCAAATGAAGGAAAAAATGTTTACAATTTTATATTTCACATTAAAGGGTTAACCTCTTAACGGGTGCACTCGAGACAATTCGAGCGCGCTAAACAGGCCAAACTGTGCACACTCGAGATAATTCGAGCGGCGTCTTATTTCATGCTGCTGTAATTTTCACACTCGAATATAAACGATTTTGTTTTTTTCTTATTTTTTGCCCAAACAAGATTCTGAAATGTGTTTTCTTGAATAAAAAAAATTTATTTTTTTTCGCCGGTTTTTTTTTTTAAATATGTGCATTAAGGGGTTAATAACAAAATGACATATAAACATTATTTATTTATTTTTTTTTCTTTCAGTGACAATAAATCATTATCATTATTTATTATAAAAAAAATCCATATAATAATATAATATTGATTTACTTCTTACGTGTATCGGCAGGGAATTGAAATTACATAAAAATTTATTCAATCTTATCGGAACTTTATTCAATTCAATTCATTATGGTAATATTGCAATTTTCCCTGCATCCGTTTTTCAAAACATAATTCAAAATTGAAAATTATTGTTTAAATGCCATTTTATTATTAATGTGAAATATTTATAAAATTTTAAACTCATTTTTCTTCATTTGAATCTAAAATGCATTTCACAGCTACATGGAATTGACAACCCCTTGCGTTGGTATGACTGTCGATCACCCAGATATCCTGTCTTACTAACAGTTCGGTAGTTTTTAGTTGTCGGCTATACCCCTAGGTTTTTCGATGACGATGATTTTCTACGGGCTTTGCTTATCTCCCCTTTAGTCTCTGCTATGATGTTGGAATTTATTGATGTCGACATTACTATCTATCGATAATAATTGTTATTTTCAAATTATGTATATTATGTACATGTGATATATACGACAGAAAAATTATATTTACACTTGTTTTATGGCATTATTTATTAGTAGCATGATATTTGATCAACCTCCAAATTTTAATTAAATATAATCATACATATCAAATTTGTGTGATTATTATTAGTGGTAAACAGGATTATATAGAACATCAACACATACATATATGTATGCATTTAACGGTATATACCATAATTTTCTGAACTATATGCAGCCAAAAAATTAATAAAAGCATAAAAAAAATGATATTATCAATAAAAAACCATAAATAAATTTATCCAATATTAAATTTAAGAAATAAAATCGAAATAAATTATTATTTGTAATGTTATATCATGTAAAAATCACTTTTTATATTGGATTTGACTAGACTGTCTACCGGAAGTTATTCCATCACTTTTTTTCTTTTTCTATCACAGTGTGCCACCTTTTATCCGGTACACGCGGTTGTTCTAGTCGTCCTGTGACAGGCTTGAAGTTCAACAATATTCCATTAATTATATAAGAATAAAATTATTTCAGTGAGCTTCCAAGTGTATGTTTGTTAATGTGTAAGAGAATTACATTGACGTGAAAATTAATAAAATGGCGAGATATGGGCAGCGTCCAGAGAATGCCCTTAAACGGGCCAACGGTGAGTTCACTTATTGCGGCTTTTTAACTCTCAAAATGGCCGATACTGTGATAATTTTGGATATACGCTATAATTTATCTTATCATTATTATTATTATTGTTAAACAAATAAACTTATACCAATAAATGAGTAAAATTAGATACTTCATTATACTTTAATATTCACGTTTCAATCATAGATTGAACTGAGATGAATTTTTTTAAATTAATGACCTAACTGTCCACCTTTTAATATACTTACAATTTATTATCATGTCAATGATCTTATATTGTTTTTCAAATTATTATTTCATCTTTATTTTAACAATCAGAATTCAATAAGAGTTATACTGTAGAATTCATAATCTAAAAATTGAACGAATGTGTTTTTACATGGTTTTGAAATAGTTATTTTCATTCATAACAATATGGATTTATTTTGTTACCTATCAAAAAAAAAAAAAGAGATTATTATTCAAGTTGAAATATATATTTAAAAAAAAATTGAATGTCAATACGAATGAAAGGAATGATTTTTATATGGTAAAATGGAATATGAATGTACCTAACTAATTTTTTTTTTTGTTTAGAATTCATCGAAGTTGGAAAGCCAACTCGTGCGTTAGATACACTCCAAGAGGTCTTTCGTAATAAAAAATGGACATACAGCTGGTCCGAATCGGTGTTAGAGCCGATTATGTTCAAATATTTGGATTTATGTGTGGAATTGAAAAAATCACACATTGCGAAAGAAGGATTGTTTCAATATCGCAACATGTTCCAATCTGTAAACGTTGGCAGTTTAGAAAATGTTATTCGTGGCTATTTACGTATGGCTGAGAAAAAAACTGAAGCTGCAAGAAAACAAAGTCAACAGGCAGTAATTGATATTGACGATTTAGATAATTTAGCAACACCTGAGAGTATATTATTGTCAGCTGTTAGTGGTGAAGACGCTCAAGATCGTAGTGATCGTACAATATTGACGCCATGGGTTAAATTTTTATGGGAATCTTACTGCCAATGTCTCGAATTATTACGTACAAATGCACACGTCGAAACATTATATCATGATATTGCACGTATGGCATTTGTTTTTTGTCTTACGTACAATCGTAAAACAGAATTTCGTAAATTGTGCGAAAAATTGCGAAAACATCTCGAAGAAATATGTAAATTACCGCAATTAGTTGCAAACGTATCGATGAATAAAGCTGAAACACAACAACTTAATTTAGAAACACGTTTATTACAATTAGATTCAGCAATATCAATGGAATTATGGCAAGAGGCCTATAAAGCGACTGAAGACATTCATGGTTTGATGAATTTATCAAAGAAATCTGCGCCAGCAAAAATAATGGCAAACTATTATTTCAAATTAACGCAGGTATTTTGGAAAGCAGGTAATTATTTATTCCACGCTGCTGCATTATTTAAATTGCTACAATTATCACGTGAATTGAAAAAAAATTTATCTGCTGAAGAACAACAACGAATGGCTAATCGTGTATTGTTGGCAACTCTATCAATTCCATTACCATCAGCTCATCCCGAATTTGATCGGTTTATTGAAACGGACAAGAGCCCATTGGAAAAAGCTCAAAAACTCGCCGTGCTACTTGGTTTGAATCAACCGCCAACACGTGCCTCACTCTTGCGTGACATTGTGCGATTAAATGTCGTTAATTTGGCGTCGCCACAATTTCAAGGACTTCATTCATGGCTCGAAGTTGATTTCCATCCATTAGAGTTATGTAGCCGTGTACAATTATTTATAGAAGAAAATCTGCAATCGGATACAACAAAATCATATGTACAATACGTACCAGCATTACAAGATGTCACTCTAGTGCGTCTTGTACATCAAGTATCCCAAGTCTATCAAACAATTCAATTTGAACGTTTATTGAAATTGGCACAATTTACAACTGCTTTTCATCTCGAACGTTTATTAGTTGATTACGTACGGTACAATGATATGCAAATTCGAATTGATCATGGTAAACGTTGTATCAATTTCGGCGTTGATTTGAGCGAGGCACAACGTGAAGATCATCCTGATGGTCCTGTATTACAGGCCATGCCATCGGAGCAAATACGTTGTCAATTAGTTAACATGGCAACTGTTTTACATCGGTCAATTAATATTATTAATCCAAATAAACGTAAACAGGAGCGTGAAAAATTGCGTACTCAAATGGTAGCTAATTATCATGAAACGAAGAATAAAGAACATCAACGTGTATTAGAACGTCAATATATAATTGAACAACGTAAAGAATATATAGAACGTGTTAATACAATACGTGAGGAAGAAGAGTTACGTAGATTGGAAGAATTGCATCGTCAACAAATGATGGCTGAACAAAAACGTTTAGAATCGGAGCGAGAGGAGCGTGAGCGTAAACGTCAACAAAGTGAAATTCAACAAATAAAAGATCGTCATTTGAAAGAAAAAATGCAACAAATATCACAAACAAGTCATGGACAAAAAGTACTGAAAAAATTGGATGAGGACGAAATAAAGAAATTGGATGCTGAACAGATAGCAGCACGTGAAGCTGAAGAATTACAGAAAGAACGACGTGAAATGCAACAAAAATTAAAATCTCAAGAGAAAAAAGTTGATTATTTGGAACGGGCCAAACGAATTGAAGAAATACCACTATTAGAAAAGGCAGTTGAGGAAAAAATGGAGTTGGCTAAACAACAATGGGAACAACAGGAGCAAGAGAGAATATTATTGGCGATTGAAGAAAGAAATCAAGCGGTTATAACCCTCGAACGTATGAGTCGAATGAAAACAGATGCGGATATATTTTTATCGAAAATATTGGCCGAACGCAAGAATGTTTATACTGAAAAATTCAAAGAATTTGAGACAAAATTGAATGAGGAGAGAAATAAGCGTATGCAAGAGCGAAAAGTACAGAGGAAATTTGAAAGAAAAATGAAATGGGAGCAGGAACGTGCCGAGGCTATTGAACGTAAACGGCAAGAAGAATTGCGAATTAAAATGGAAGAGGAGAAGAAACGTTCAGAGGAGGAAAGAATGAAACGTGAAGAGGAGGAAAAATCGAGACGAGCTGAAGAAGAAGCTAAAGAGGCCGAAAGATTGGCCAAATTGGAAAGACAAGCTGAAATAATTCGTGCAAGAGAAGCTGAAATTGAACGTAAATTGGAGGAAGAAAGGCGTAAAGATTATGAATCTGATACATGGAGAAAGAATGATCGCGGCGGTGCAGGTTTTCGGGATCGCGATTCTCGTGAAAATCGTGATAATCGCGATTCGCGTGATGTTAAATCATCTATTGATGGATTATCATCATCATGGCGTAGTGAACCGAGAGATGATGGCTCTAAGGCTCGCGATCGCGATGACCGTCCGAGTGACGACGATCGTAATAAACGCAGAAATCTTATTGACAGATCATCTGATGGGGATGAACGTCGATGGGGAAATAATCGTTTTGCATCTAAAGATAAAGAACGTGATACAAGATATGAGAAAGCTCCACCAAGTCGTGGAATGACTTCGAATAATTGGAGACGTACTGGTGAAGATCGAAGAGTCGATGATAAACGGGATGAACGTAGAATCGATGACAAGCGCGAAGAACGTAAAAGTGGTGATGAAAATAGACTTGGTGAACGTGGCGGCCCACCTCGTCGTATGGAGAATCTTAGACGTAATGATGAGGAGCGGCCAAGATTTCAACGTTCATCTGGATCTAATGATTGGCGTAGTCGAAAAACTGAAGAATCAGCACGTGATTTACTCCCTAAACGCGATGAGTAAGTTATTAATCCAGTTCTTTTTTCTTATTTTAAATAGTAATAAAGTTATTATTGAGCACGTGAGAGTTGAGAATAAACTCTTTCTGCATTCAATTAATCACAATTACATTCTTGAAAAATAATTTATTGGAAGTCATTAGTATACGTTTTATTTTATTTATTGTATTTATTACAGGCGGGATGATCGTGATCGAAAAGATGATAAATTAAAACGAGAGGAACGCTGCATTGAAGCACCTGCAGAAGATGATGGATGGTCCAAAGTTGGTGGAAAACGTTAAAAAAATATATTGCACCAAATGATCTCTATTATAATTCATGTAATAATTTGAATGTGAATTAAAAATAGTAGATCAATTCATCTCTAATGCAGCAATTGAAAAAAAAAACAATCATAATAATAACAGGAAGATACTTATAAAACAAAATTGTCAAGATCATGTTACGTGTAGTTTTTATATGAAAAATAATGTAAAATCTTCAATTTTCTAAACATCTTTATTATTAACACATGATATTTGATTTAAAAAAATTAATAAAATAAAATAACTATCAACAAAATTGATAATTATTTTACTTTTTCTTTTTTTTTTTTCGCTCTCTTTCTCTTTTATCTCATAATTTGTCATTTTTTAATGAAGTTGGAAACATTATAGTAAATTATGCCTAACATAATTAAATCCTTAATGAACATGATATTGATTTTTTTAAATTTATTGTTGACATTAATATAATTATATTTCCCTAAAGAAAAGTGAGACAGTCGATGATAAATAATAGGTTGGTCTCAACCCTTTCGCTACGGACGCATTCTGCGTCGTGCTTTTTTTGTAGTCACGTGGCGAGCGTTGGGCGTTGGGTGATTATAGTTACCGCTCGTAGCGAAAGGATTAACAAAGTTGGGTGAGAAAGAGGTTAAGTATCTGTGGTTAAGAGTAAATAAATTTATATCGATGAAATAATTGAATTAATTGACATAATCAACTTCCGAAATATCGCGTAACACCGAAAGAACCATACGTGTTCAAAAAAAAAAAAAAATCCCATTATTTCGAAATTATTTCAAAAAATATTTTCTATTAGCATTTATTTTTTTTTTTTTCATAAAAATTGTTATTGATAATTTACCAATTGAATTTCTTCCATTATCCTTCATTGTATTATACGTAAAAATTGTCCTAAATATGACTTATATGATTTTTAACTATATATTTATTTCTATAAATAATAACAGATATTAAAAGAAAAATTCTTCACATACAAACTCACTATATACAACGCCGTAACAATATAAATTGTTAATAATGTTCAATTAACGCATGTGGTTCACTCCAATCTGAGTAATTTGTCTAATGAACTGATTATAAAAGTACAATTTAGTACACAAAAAAGAAATCACCTCAGCATGGTGACTTATAAAAATCTTTTTAACGTAACTACACTTAATCACATCTGAAAAACTAGAAAAGATGATGAAAATAAATTAATTAATACTTATTTAAATTGGCAATTGTTTGATATGTCTATATATATCCATGTAGCATGTAACATGTAACACAACATTATATATGAGTATGTTCCCATTAAAAATCAGTAATTAAAAATAATTGAAAGCGACAAAAGATCATTCCATTGGAATAATGTGCAATGCAATAACTTCTTTTTTCATTCTGATAATTAATAAAGCATTATGGCGGCAGCAGTCTTCTCTTCGAGTGCGGGCATTGGTTCGAGACGTTGATCCTTTGCTCTACCAGATCCCCAACCAACCAGAGCAATACTAATCAGGTGAACAACCCCTGCGCTGACTACCAACCTAAAAAACGAAAAATTGTTTAAGGAAAGATAATGAATTCAATGATAAATCCGAGAATTCTATCATTAGCTAATTGCCATTATGGCATCAACATGAATTACAATATACGTATAATTGAACGTAATTTTTATGATAATAATTATTGAACGCTTCAAATGTTCATCTAACATTAAACAACAAACGTAACCTAACTTCTTTGTTTTTCTTTAGATTCAATATTACTTCTAACAAGCATAATTTTTTGTTTCATTTTTCATTGTTGTTTTTCATCCATTATAAACATTATAAACAAAAATTGCAAGATTTTTCCTGTACAATGAAGTTATGTAGAAAATTTTAATGCACCAATGAGAAACTATGTCCGTCTTTTTAAGACAGATTCTGCTTTTGTCACAATCAAATTTCATTACCTTCATGTCAATTACATTAATTGGATATATTTTTCATCCAAACATAATTGAAATTGACACATTTAATTCAACAATTGAGATAAACTTTTCAATCGATATAATATAATTACCAAAATGAATAGCCAAGTTCTGCTGTTCCCTCACTCGTCCACATATTATCCATATCCTCTTTTAGCAAAACATTAGAGGATAATTTCGTATAATACTGCGCTAGCCATGTCCCAACACTCGTAGTACATAAAATTACTGGATAATAAAAAAGAATTAAAAAAAAGTAAATTTATATAATAATAATAATAATAAATTGTAACTTGATGAATATAAAATTATTGGAAGTTAAAATACAAAATAATCTTCTTACGCGTGAGAACATTCATTGAATAAACACCCGGCACGGAAAATATTTTTGTACGTGGTGTTGTTGCTGTATTGAGTACTGCTAATAATGCGGAAAGTGCCGCAGCAAATAATGCCAATGATGTTGTTATCAAAGTTGCTATCCATAGATTTCGATTCATCACTGTTGGATCCTGTTTTATCATTTGACTAACTGAAAGAAATAAAAAATAATAATTAATAATTACAAAAAATAAAAAATAAAACCAATCAGGATTCATTTGAAACCATTTTTTACTATATAAATATGATATAATATTTGATAATAATTATTGAATCAAATATTAACAACATTGAAAAGTTAGAGTTTTATATTATCATTCAGGAGAGAATAATAATAGAGCAGGACATGAAATATAAGTGATAATTATTCCACGATTCGTGTTAACGAGGTACGATCGACGAGAAAAGATGAAGGTAGACATAACAAGACAACCGTCACGAATCACCTGGTACGTGACTCTTGTATAACTCTCATGTCTCCCTTTTATGTTTACTGTTATATATGCATTGCAACACACTCCCCCTTCACTTGCTTACCTTACGCAAAATAGCAACACAATTTTTGTAGAGAAAAATGAGAGTTACTTCATCATAAACATTGAAAGTTTATTGTTATCAAAAAAGATTGGTAAAATTATGGTGGTTCTGTAGATTTTTCTTTCTTAAATTTAATATCGCTGGAATTTATACTGGAAAAAAATTTAATTTTGAATTTATTTCTGTTACTGTATTTTTTTGTTTAATATCAAACGCAATGAAATGGAAATTAAACTTGTAAAAATAATTATCAGGTGGAAGACGACGGTGAATATAACAAAGAAACAAGAAATGCACTACTATATGTGTGGTATGAAGTTACTCAAGCGAAATTTGTTGTGTTTATTTCTCGATATTGCATCCGATGCGATCCATGCGATGTTTATAAAAATATATATTTTCATCGTTACCACTACACAGTAAAATAATTTTATTTTGATATCATTATTATTATAATTATTATATAATTTTTTTTAAAAACACTTTTACCAATTATTATCAATATTATATTTATGATATTAATTCATGACGTGATATTATATGTAGAAAACAAAAAATTATCAACATCGTAAAAATGACTTTCGAAATGAAGAAAAAATTAATTTATGAAAATTACCAGAGATGTGATAAGTTCTCCAGCCATATGCAACATTTAAATCTTTTTTGCCTTGTAAAAGTCCAAAATGAATTTTACCAGCGCTTTCCTGTGGATTTGGTGTACGCCACGGCCGCGCTTCAATCCAATGATGTGTTACAAGAGCAGCGCAAACTAATCCACCGCCAATTAATGATAAAAAGAATGTAGCAAATATTGTGCCTCGTCTGAACATGGACGTCATTGCTGGATTTCTATTGATCTGTACAGCTTTTGGAAAATTACCTGTTTCTAAAAAAAAATCAACTATTTTAGGTGCGTAGAATTGATGAATAATATAATAAATAAATAATTTCTCACCTGGAGCAGTATTGTTAACGAATTGAACTTGATTCAGGCTCTTCGAAAATTCCCCCTGCTTAACTTTATGGAAGAATTCTGCGCTACTTAATTTCTTTGAGAATTTAACATGACAATTACTACGTTGTTTTCTGGGTTTTTGCAATGACGACTGGTGTTGATGTGGCTTATGATGATATTTTGGTCTTTTTGCAAATGTATATGGTATAGTGTATGGTTGTGCAACATAAAAATATATCGGCCGATAATCTTCATGTAAAGGCGACGGTGAATGTGTTAAAGGCGTACCTGGACAGCCATAAATACTTGTTTGACCATTACTGCATGAATATGAATTTTGATAAGGCCCATAATGGCTGACGGATTTCCTTGAGCCTTCCACGATTTTTAATTTTTAGGTCGCCGGGCTTTTTACGATTGCCCAGCTCTATTTATGTATTTATTTATTTATTCAATTTTTCCAGTAATTAGTAAGCTAATTATCAATTCTAAATATTTATATATCTGTTTTTTATTTTATATATTTATTTATTTAGGTTAAATTTCAATTAAAATTCAACTTTAGTGATAAAAAAATTTTAAATGTTTCAATTGCCTCACGTTTTCATCTGCAATCTATAACACAAATTAGAAGAATATTATAATTTGAATTTCTATAATAATAATAAAAAAAAAAATAATAATAATAATTTAAATATATAATATTAGTGACAACAGTGTCTATTCTTTTTTTTTTTGTCGTCCTTCAGCGACGACGTTGACAGCCGTAAAATTGCTATTCAAGTACACTCACACGCAAACTAAATATTAACATAAATATATGAACATGTATTCTACTCAACAACTGCAATTTTCAGTTACTCTCTCTTTAAACAAATAATTATTCTCTTTTTGCACGTCTAATATTATGAAAAATTGAAAAAAAAAACAGACAAACAAAATTCGTACATCCATTATTTACGAAATTTTCACTTTTTATTTTTACTTTCTCTATATGACCGAATAAGTTTAACTTGTACAACACAAGTAACCTTTGATATAATCAATCTATCTATAAATACGTAATAATGATATTATTTTATATTGATTCCTTTAATCTTAGGTATTTCATATATTCCACCCCCTTTCCTTTTTTTCTTACTTTCATTATTTTTTTTTTTGTTTATGTATGGATTTTCACCCGGAATTTTGAGACATCTTCCTTTTTCATGTGACAATCTAACGTTGTGCTTCATTATTTTCCAAGTAGTTTTCAATGGCTTCTTACATTTTTTTTTTCTACTATATTTTGACTGTCTGTAGTTAATTATATATTATTGTAATAATTTCACTAAAGGTAATTCACTTGTAGATAAATAATAATACCCGTCAATATTGCACAGTATTTCTCTTTTGTTTATTAATAATTATTTTTCAATATTTTAAAATTAAAGGTCAATTAGCATTATCGAATTGCACATATATTATATTACTCAATGCTCATTCCTCCATGATCAATAATCATATTGTAATTTTTTCTTATATTGTGTAATTTATCAATTGCTTCAGTTAATTTATAAATTTATCGATAAGAAATTAGTTATTGACATGTAGATAATTAGAACTTTATTTTCTTTTTCATTTCTCATTACTTTGTGTTGAAAGAAATATTGTTATTGTGCCAAAGTCCATATTAATTGATTTTTCAAAATAATTTCGGAGTTTGTTTATTGAAACACTTGATGGAGCATTTTTGTATTCAACATGAGCTACATAACTCCAAGTATAATTTGAACTGAACGAAGAAAAAAAAGAAAATTCTGGTGGATTTTCAATTTAAGTTGAGATAATTCGGAAAAATTTGAATTATTGAAGTGAGGATAGAAAGTGAGGACAATGAAAAATATATAATTTATTCACCTACGGAAATTTTTTATATGTTCAAGTCATTTGTAATGAATTCGTGCTTGGCACGAATAAATGACAGTCAACTTTTTTTTTTGTTTCATTTTTTTTATGCTTTTCAGGGTTAAAATTGTTAATATGTATACTTAAATACTATTCTTATGTATAATATTATTTGTAGTTTAAATCATACGATTTACCGATTTTTCTCTGTCTTGCATCAGAAATTTTTATATTTATTGAGAGAAGATGCATCACATCTCTAACAGTTACCTACGCGTTATAACCCAGTTTTATCATTGTGACCCGTCCAACTCAATACAACCAAGAATGTAAATTAAATTACCCTACACTTCATGCAACTGTTCATTTTTCAAACTAATAATCCACCATATATCAGATAACGTGCAATAGCAGAAAATTGACGATAAAAAGGACAATACATAAAAATTGAAATACAATTCTGAAATATTAATTTCTGTTACAAAACCTTATCCTTTGTCCCAATAAAATAAGAAATAGAAACTCTATCAAATATTTATAAATTTTCAAGTAAGTGACCAAAAAAAAAAAAAAAAAATGCCAGACCTGTTTTCTCATGAATGCACGTCTGCAGCATCGTTTCCGCTTTATGCCTTGTATTTGTCCCATCAGTTCCTTCAATTTTCATTTATCTCATAATGAATTTTAACATTCCGTTGAGTATTATAATTAACCTTCTTTACAATGAAATTCACAAAAAAAAAAATAATAATAATAATCATCAACAAATATGTGAAACAAGAGACAAATTACAATGAAAAATTTAATATAATTTCAATGAATTAATAAAAGATGAATTGGATAAATGTCTGTCAAGTTCAATAACCACATAAAATACATTAGTTATTTTCATACTTATTCCACTCAACAATTAAACACCGATGAGATAATACAATAATAATATAACTTAGTTACATCCAATGCACGTTGAGTTTGTTATATACTGGCACTCATCAGGCGTTAAAGAATTCTCATAGAGGTAACAGAATCCCTTTAATGGCCTCCTCCTGTCGGCCCAGGCCCACTCATCCCCACCCTAACTTTTTTTAATAATCGTTAACGTTAGATGGCAGCAATTGTCAGCTTGCTATAGAATTTATTTCGTTACTATAATATATTTACCCCAGTAACCAGAATCGGCATATCTGCGGCAGATTTTCTGCAGGCGACAGCGCTTCTTTGACGCCAATCTGCCGGCCGATTGCACTTTTTCTGCGGCTTAATCAAGTACGTAAACTGCCGCAAGATGCTGTTGTAGTTTTGCTGCAACATTTTGCGGCAGTTTTGACGCAGACTTTTGGCGATTATTTGCAGAATGAGCACCACTGTGCGTCGCAATAGCGCAGGATTCAAAATTATTTCCTTAGGATATTAGACAAAAAAAATACATAAACAAAAATTTTAAAAACATAATATAAATTTTATTATTTCAAAGGAAACCAATTTAAATTGATATTATATAATAGAAATTATTCTCATAAATTAATATTACTTAATCATAATACTTAAGATGAATTAATAATGCTTAATAATTCATATTACAATATTAAATTATTTAAGAAAACTATATAAAATGTATTAAAAACTTATAATTAATTAAGAATAGTTGACATATTCTATTCTATTATAATATAATATTATCGCATTTGTACTTAATTTAATAAAATACATCTCAACGATGAATTATTTGATGAATTGATTTTTCTTTGCCCAGTTGTACTTATCATCTGGGGCTCAGGCGATGTCGATAAGTTTGATATTGTAGATCCCTCTACAACTTTTTGAAAATCTGCAAACAGTTGATAAAGATGAAAATATGAAAAAACAAAAACAAATGTTAAATTTATAAATATATATTTATATATTTAATTTTATTTACTTATATGTTTGAGCATACTACTTACATTTTTTGTTGTTTATATTAAGCACAATTAATAATATGAGATCCTAAGGTTTGTCGGGAGATTTTTTTTTCGAATTATCTAGAAATAAAAATTTTTTTAAAATTAAACACCAATGAAATTAAATATATGTATATTATTATTTTGAAGCACTACTTACATTTCTGTTTGCTTATATTATGCACTCTTATTATTTTTTACCGTAAATGAAATAATTATCTTTAATTTCACTCGCGTTTTTATTTGAAATTAAACATGTTTATACTGAAACGCACAGTTTGAAACTAACTGAAACTATTGTGACCAGTACATTTCAACACGGCACATGTGTTCAAAACAACAAATGACGGACATGCAAAAAAAGGGTCCCTCCGTACATTTTTTTATGAATGTACCTCAATATATTTTTCATGCTGGAAAAACAGTGTATCTGTTGAATAAACGCACAATTTTTTCAATCTTCGATCCTAATGATTTGTGATTCTTCATAATTATTACAACTTGTCTGTTCTCACAAAATTCTGTGTAAATAAAATAAAAATATATATTTCTTAACCCTTTCATTATATAAAAATATAATGACAATTTAAATATAAGGATAAATCTGGATTCACAGGCTACAGAATTTAATAAAACCAGTAGATGGCGTAAATAGTTATTGTCAGTATGTGCTGCCACCTAATGAAAAATTTTATTTATAATAAATATATAGATGGATGCCATTGGTTTTCTTCAACACGTATTGCTACCAGACATCCAATTTTGTTTTTTTTTTTTTCTACCACTGATTATAATAAAGAGTTTAAAAATAAAAATTTATCTCATAAACCCGTCATTGATATATTTATATTGAAAAATACATTTTTTATTAACCACTCAATAATTTTCGTGTCAATAAATTATTTAACTGTACATAAATAAATTGAAATAAGAATAGGTTATTTTTTGAAGAATTTCTTTCGTTATTATCACTGAATTACAGTGAAGAAGTCAATATACACAATGATAATTATTACAAATTCCAAAACCAACTGAAAAAAAAAAAAATTAAAGTAAATTATATAATACGTATAATAATAATAAATAATTATATATATATACTAATATCTTACAGTATAATATGGCAAAGATGTAGTTTGTACATACGTATCCAAAATTAGACTGCAAAACGAGAAATTTGATACGGAACTTTGTGACTGCCTTCAGGCACCTTCATATATATTCATACACATATACAAAAAAAGAAAAAAAAAAATATCTATCTATATATACATATATATATTTATGAAAAATTCAAATGCAACACTGAAATATCTACACGTATAGCTATATATGCGTTTGCAATTCTCATCAAAAGTTCCACTGCAAAAAACATTCAAGGAGCCATGGACAACGAAGAATCTTAGTGATCTGTCTCGTGAGGAAGTACATGAGAGGCTGTCAGAGGACAGACCATGTTCATTTTATATATATATATATATATGAGAAGGCAATGCAAAAGGGCAAGGGGAGACTGTGGACACGCGCTTTTTACCACTTCCGTTCTCGTCTTGTATCAAGTCTCTCGCGAATGGTCGCGTGAGTTGACTCCCGATTAGCTGCGGTTCACTTGTGTTCATATATATATACGTATATAAAGAGCTTACTTAAGTACCGATTGGAAAATCATACGTGCCGAGAGAGTAAGAGGATGGTGAAACTAAAGATAAAAAAAAAAATAAGAAAAAAAAAGTTATGCGGACGTGCCCAAAGGGATAACAAGGTGAGAGGGGATTGAGATCGAACACCAAACAAAACAAAAAAAATACAAGAAAAAAAAAGAGTGAAGTCAACACAACTTCATGTACGAATGAGGTGAAAGAGAGAAAAGACTATGTGCAATGGCGCGTTTATATCTATACACCAAGTCTCATATGCAGGATAAAATATAAAATACGTCTGTTGCGCGTATGGACCACGCCCCGCCGCGTTCTGCTACCGAAGACGCGACCTTCCTTTGTCGCAGCCTTCGGTCTTTCTTGAGAGAGCCAGAGCCAATCGTTGATATATAAAAGAGAAAGGTATCATTTCATAAATAACACATACACGTACATAATATATATATATATATATATATATATTAATATGTCTGCAAAATGTCCGGTGAGTATTCATTAATAGTAATAAATTTAATGTAAATTTTATCAAATCAACTTATTAATTTTTTTTTTTTTGTTTTTTCTCTTAAATCGAATATATTGAATTATTATTTTTTTTTTTCCTAAGAAAAATAAAAAAATGTATATATATCTTTATTATTATTATTATTATTATTTATAGCTAGTAAATATCTAGCGATGCTAATGCGTCGTATACGTCGAATCGATTCATCGAATTTGCGAAGTTATGTACAACTGGAGATGACTACGCAGGGACTCCATAGTGGGCAGGAAAATGCTCGAGGATGGACAATCCATTGGATATATGTAGCCAGACACATAACCAAACACGAATACGGAGATGTGTGGATTCGTTGAACTGGTCTGAAACAAGATGATGGTGATGATGATGATGATGATGATGATGATGACGAAGACGAAAACAACGATACGTGCGTACACGTGAGTTTATACTGGATACTGGTGGGATGGCGTGTAGGCAAGTACGCGGCGGAGAGCATTCGAATGCTGAAGTTGCTGAGGTTTTTTCTTTTGTTTTTTTTTTGTTTTTCATCATAAATAGAAACGAGGAGATCGATAGCCCTTTACATATTTTCTGTATACATGAAGAAATTCGAATAATCACAAGATTATTTCGACAAATAGCTACGTATTTTTTCAAATTTTTCAATATTTTTTTGTTTATCTATTAATTAAATTCTGCGTATATATATATTTTTTTTTGCCTTAGATAAAATTGGAAATATAATAAATTTACATGATTGTGATATGTAAATTGGTATACCAATGAAATATAATGAAACGAAAATTTTAACGGAATTTTTTGTGTTAAAATAATACGAACAAAGAATAAAAATTTTTCACAACAACGTCAACGGTAAAGTTATGTCGGTTATAGTAGTCTTCAATAGACAAGGTATGTTATATTCAAGTTTTTCAAGATATATTTTGTTATTACAAAATTTAAACTGGATTTCAGCGTAGTCCGTTGACATTGGTCAAATTTCACATACGCGAATGAACTATAGGGAAAAAAAATTGTTCATCGCAATATCAAAAGCATTATGAGAAGATAGTTGTTTTGTTAGTAGTTTCAAGCCTGTTTCAAAATGACAATAATCAAGTTTACTTTTACCAACGGACAATATAAGATGTATCGTGAATGGACAGTATTAAAGCTGGTGCAAATGTCGGAACTGTCGGAAATCAGGTTTTTATTCCCACAAAGAAATTGAAAGAGAGAATACGAAAATAAAAAGAAACTTGAATCACCCCTATAATGGACACTGGAATGGTCATCACTCTGCGAGTTTTCTCTTGTATAACCTTAACAATTATTATATATATATATATATATATATATGTATATGAAGGATGCAGTAATGGGAATGATGTGCACGGTGTCAAAAGGTGTTTGGGTCAATTGTTGTAAGCAGGTGATTCTTGTCCGGTGGAAAGAGAATCATGAGTATTAGCAGCAAAAATATATAAAGAGGAAGAAGACGAATCAGAAACATGTATTTATGTACCTATCGTGTCCATAACGCGGTGGTGAATATACAAATGGGTTTTGCGTTTCATTGAGAAACCGGATTCTCCAAGTCTTGCTTATGTATCGCGTATAATTTATGCGGATGGCTATCCACGGAAGAGACGAGGACCGCGGTATGGTTTGGCCTTAGCGTCACATATGGGGTAGGTGTCACGACTGAATGAGGGGGAGATAAAAAAATATTCAAGGGCCTTTCGTTCAGCACCATCGTCACCGTCATCATGACTATATATCTACATATATATATAACAAGTAAAACCAGAAGCAGGTCGTCCAATGATGACCGGCCCAAATGCCACAGTATATTCCCTCTGCAGTATCAGAATAATAAAGGGTACACACGGGACCACCAATGACCCCTGGAATCCGGAAACTTGCTAAACCGGATCTAGTGGTCAGTCTTATGGCCGAGTTCCTTCATCATTTCATTCAATAGCCGGCCCTTCTTTACTTCCCCTTCTATATTTTTCTCACTGTACATCGGGTTATTTCAGAATTTATCAGTGTTTAAGTACTACATATATATACATAATATTTTTCACCCCTCACCTCTGATGGTGAGAACTGGACGTACGGCAAACTCTCAGATTAACAGACAAACTTGTATATCGGTATATACATTAGTCAGTGTAAAACACTATATTTTTACTTATTTATCAATTTTTTGATTATTCTAATTGTCAAAATTAATTGTGAAATAATAATTTTTAAAAATACAAATAATGATAAATTATAAATAAAATTAAAATACATTTGTCTTATATACAGTGATGAAATATCATTGAATTAATTTTCATATTTAAATATCAAAATACAAATAATCCATATTCCAATCATTAAAAAAATAAAGTTTTTTTTTTTTTTTTTTTTTTTTTCTCTTTAAATTATTTATCAATAATGCAATGAGACGTATTAATATTTATTAATTATAATATATATAAAAACGAATGAATTTATGGAAATATATCATCGCCGTTAAATATATATGTATATAGTTTATATATTCATCCGTTGTATTTTTAAATCCAAATCACGTTTTAGATGTATTTCAATAATTAAATGGAAAAAAAAAAAAAAAGTTTTTTTTTTAAATCAGACGTCGAAGGTCGTACCCTCTTGCGTAATATTATATACTTATAGATATATAGTCAAAAAATTTATTACCGTCTGCGATTCTTCGCCATTTTAAATGACAGTTACGAAAGCATCGATGACAACGACGATTACTCTTATATATATATATATATATAAATAAATACGTCTATAATATCAAACTATTTATTATTATTATTATTATTATTATTATATATTTTTTTTTCTTTCGACAATCGATGTGATCAATGTACGAATATTTCAAGGATGCCCATTCTCCCAATTATATATGAATAAAATATATATACGTGTGTTTGATAAAAATATTTTCACCAGAGAATGATTAAATTGAAGATATATCGACAAACACATAAATGATTTATTTATTATTTTTTTCAATTGTTTTTTTTTTTTCAGTATATTGACATAAATATAAAAATATATAATAGAAATATACGATAAAATATGAAGATGTATAATATATATATATATATATTATATTGAGAAAATTCACGTGAGTATTTGAATCATTAAATGTATCATCTCATTCACCCTTAATTCTGTACGACTGCATTGCCACACATTATATATATATATATATTTATAAGCACTTTGCGTTGCATTCTATAGCTGTGTGTGTAACAAGCACGCGACGAGATTGCTCGAATGAGTTTTCTAATTTACCTCCTC